>VZRZ01001093.1:21098-54060 GCA_013398175.1 Climacteris rufus
TGCAGACCCCAAGATCAGCACAGAGGTCAGGGCAGGAGGTGCTCCAGAGCTGAGATTCCTCTGCAGCCCAAAGTGCAGACAAAGCTCCACAGGAGAGCAGGGACCCCCCAGAGGAGCCCATGCTGGAACTGGGGCAGAATGTGAGTATTACCGGGATGCCTGTTATTACGGCTTATCCCGGCTTATCAGCCGAAGGCGCAGAAATAATGAGAGCCGGAGTCCGAATGTGTTCTCGTGTTCAGAGCAAAGGGCGGAAGGGGGGAAACCCACCTTCGTTTAATTCTTATATACACTTTTAGAAATCACAGATCATTGGAGAAAGTTAACACTTCCGTCTCTAACTATATTGGTTACAAGAAATGTCCATCAAAAGGATCTGTGTCCATGGGAAAGGAATGTAAAAAGATAATTTTTACAACAACATAGCTATGTTTACAAAATCTCGTTCTTGAAACTGTCTAACAGAGAAAGCTAGCTATTTTTACAGTGAAAATGGGCAACATGTGAGGAGTCCTCCCACTGTGGAGGAGGCTGCAGCACAGACAACTTGTGACGAACTGACCACGGCCCCCATTCCCCACCCCCCTGTGCCAAGGAGGGAGAGAAAAATGGGACTGAAGTTAAGCCTGGAAAGAAGGGAGAGATAGGGGGAAGGTGTTTTAAGGTTGGGTTTTGTCTCTCATCATTGTACTACAATTTGATTTCTAAGAAATTAATTTCCCGAAGTCGAGTTCTGTTTGCCCATGGATGAGTGATTTCTCCCTGTCCTTATCTCCACTGATGAGCCTTTTGTCCTATTTTCTTTCCCCTGCCCAGCTGAGGAGAAGAGCAACAGAGCGGATTTGGTGGGCACTTGGCCGCAGCCAGGGTCAACCAAACACATTTTAAAAGAATTTTAATAATGATATTTTTTATTGTCAGTGATAGTGCACATCAGGGTATTCTTTTCCTTTGCTTGGTTTCTGAGCCTTTAAGTGCAGGTGGTTTGGGAGAAATATCAGGTACTGTCAGGGTTGGCAAAACTGGGAAGCTTCTGTCCCACTGTCCCCAGTAGAGGCACAGTGTTCAGTCACCTTTGTGGCAGGCCTGGCAAAAGACCAAAGGCAGCTTCAGACTGTGGCCTCAGGCCACCTCAGCTTGGTTGGCAATGCCCCTTGCAGGACAGTGCACCCTGCTATCCATGTTATTCCAGGGGACAAGGCAGTTTTGTTTGCTTTGTTTTGTTTTCCTGTGGTCTGAAGCAAGTTGCAGGCCATGATGTAGGAATGAGCCTTGCAAGAGATCCAGAGTGGGAGAACGTTTTCTCCACTGTGAAATGACCTAGAGGATTCATGCAGGCACTAATCCCCATCCCACAGAAGGATTCGTACTTTTGAGGCTCTCCAGAGGGGCAGGCAAAGAGCAGAGCTGGGTTTTTCAGTCTGAGTTTCATTTTCCTTTCATTCTTCAGTTCTTTATAGGAGACCAGATTTTGACCTGTGCGCAAAATTCCCAAGATTTTTCAACAGAAGTTAAAGAGGAAAAGAGAAGGTGGGAAGAGCTCCACACTGGCAAGGCCGGTGTGTAAGGTTCAGTGGTTTGCTGGGAGCTTGTCTCTTTGACTTGCTGATAAAACTGTTGTGGCAGTAGCAGGAGGCTGTGTGGGGGTTTGATGAGTATGGTAAGAGGGGGGATGTTCAAAGTGCTCACCGTGGAGGGAAGGAAAACATTGGGAAGCCCTGAGAGTGCACTGCTGGGCAGGAGTGTGCTGCAGGGACATGCTGCCAGAACAATGAGTGGCACCGAGCTCTGCCCCAGGAAAACAGCTTTGGGGTATCAGCTTTCCATTGGCAGCCTCAGAGGATGGGAGATAAGAGAAATGGACTATAACAGCAAAAAAATCTGATTTATTTTAAACATATAACCCTGGGGAATTGTCAGTATTAAATGTACTTCCCGCTTTTGCTTGAAGGTAAAAATGTGAGAGAGAAGGAGAGACACTGCAGAGAAAAGGCAAACTAAACAGTGTTGGAGTCACTGGGCTCTGTGCTTTGCCTGAAATTACAAACCATGAGTGTAATGGGGTTGGTTCTGTATTGTGGTTAAACTCTGAGGTCTTGGCTGGCAAGAGCAAGTTGCCTTAGCCTGCACAGTAGTAAGCGTCTTACTAGGAGGAGTGAGAAACAAATCCCTTTGGAAGGAGTCATTGGATCTCTCTCTTCCCCTGGAAAAACTACCAGAAAGTTTTGTCTGTCAGGTATGTTATATAGGTTTTGCTGCCAGTGTGGTGCTCTGATGTGAAGCCTGTACAAAGTGTATTACTTTCAGTGGATTTCAGTTTACTGGGATGAGCAACCTGACTGGTGAGGGAGCCTCTACGTGGGGAGGAGAATCCTGTGGCTGAAGGAAGTGAGTGGTCTGAAGGATAAGAGTACAGCTGAATAGGGATCTTCTGGAGGTCAGTAAAGAGTCTTTGTAGAAAAAACAAATCAGAATGATGTGATAGTATTAATAACTTCAGGTGAAAAGAGTGTTAAACCATGCAGTGAGCCCATCTTTCCAGTACTAATGTTGGGCATAGTGCCTCTTTAACTTAAAATTATTATTTCTTGTGCAAAGCAATATTATAAATGATTCTTAGGCCCTGGTCTGCATACATTTAATCACAGCTAATCTATATATGTGAGCAGTTCAGAAAGTGTAAGTTGAATTTAAGGACATACCACCTGTGGGAGGGGAAGAGTTTTAAGAAACATTCCTGCTTCTGTTCAAGACAAGGCATTTCTGCATTATGGTGTATGAAATTGGCCTAGAGTCCTGTTCATGAATTGATCCAGGACTCAAGTTTGTGTAGGGCCATGCCTGAGACCCAGAAAGACTCTGTGGTGGGACTGATACAGCCTTAGGGGAATAAAAAAAAGACTGAAACACTTTCATGCATTCCCACAATAATGTGAATTTGAAGGTAATGAGTAAGGTGTTTTCAAATAAAAAAATAATCTTTTTTTTAATTATTTTTTTTTTCCAGATGGCATTTCCACTCTCATTGTTGAATCCAAAATATTCTTGGTGGACATATCTGGCCCATTTGAGCTGTGCAGGGTACTCTGTAGAGTAGAAGGTTAAGCTTATTTTTGGTCAAATTTTATGTTGACAGTGCAATTTTTAAGTAAGATTGTTATTACAGACACTGTATGACACATACTGGATTTGTGAAGAGTACATATGTGTATCCAGGACGAAGCCAAGGCAAGACTCCCTCACACCTCTCAGGATCTGTGTGACACATGGAGCCATGGAGGAGAGTTAATGTGTGATGCACCCCATGCCCCTCCTGAAAAAAATTAGGCTGAACTATAAATTTAAAAATTTTTAAATTTAATGTAGTCACTGCTAGAGGTCTGTGCACTTTTATCAAAGCCAATTAAATGGCTAATGAAATTCCTTGACCCCTGTAGCCTTTGTGCCAGCGTGTCCTGATTTTCAGGCTTGTTTTTGCTGACTTGTTGCCATCAGTGTGTGGGAAGCACCTGGGCACAGTGTGTTTTGTGACCCTGGGAGCTCTGTCCTGTCACAGATGTTAAGAAACAGCTTACAAAACAGAATTCAGATTCTCACTCTGATTCACTGTCTGGATATGTCAACAGAATGAAAAAAGTTTAGGAGAACTCAGATCTGCTTCAAATTGAGGCAAGAATATTGTACTAACAGACACTGTACTTTCTTTTTATTTAAAGCTAAAGGTAAATTATTATTTTCCATAGAAAGCCCTTCTCTCTCACACGTCACTTGAAATAATGTCGTAATCTTGATATCAAGTTTGTCACAAGAGTTTTTGATGAAAATTATATTGTGACTTTGTCTTCAAGCAAACCAAACAAAAAGACATCCAGGTTGAAAAGCATCACTATGGTTACCTGATTTAAAGGTGGTTGGTAATAAAGGAGAGAAAATTGGAACTGAGAGAAGCAATAATTGCAAAAGCATAGAAAAGGTTAGGCTGGTATTTTTCATCAAAGCTTGAACTTCATGCTTTGTTCATTAAATATCTGTTTTAAGGATGCCACCTTAACTCAAAGGGCATAACTAGGAGAAACTAAACAGGAAATTTAAAAATATTTAAAGAAGACTGAAAAAAGGACAGCGTTCATGTTCTGAATTCCTGGGCTAAGGGATCTGGATGGAGTCCAGTTAAGGTTTAGAGTGGGAGGTTTTCTCCATTTAGTGTTTTGATAAGAGGTAATTGCTTATAAAATGGTTGCAGTGTGCCTCTTAAAACACATATGTTCTGATTTTGCTTCCCTGTTCTTTTTCATGGTGCATTACATATTTGTGTGGGATCAGAACCTTAGAAGCTGGGAATGTGAGCTTGAGCTGGAGCTTGATTTAAAACTCAAGTTTAAATCTTTTAATTGAAGTCAGCTAGCATCTAGCTGCCAATCCCAGAGTGGAATGTTGGCTTTTAAAAAATCATAAATATGCCTACAGTCTCTAAAATTGAAAGAACTTCATACACTGGTAGTATGGTTTGTGGTGACAGCCACTGGCTTTGCCTCCACAAAGCCCCCAGTTCCAGTCTGCATGGAATGTATTCTGGTTATTTCTTTTCTAGGGTGATTTTTCTTTTGAGTTCAGAGGAATTAGACCAAAGCTGGCTGATGGCCTCCATTTATGCAAAAAGAGCTTGTTTGCTTTGAAAATATGGGTAAACTGATTATGAGCTTTCGTATTAGACTACTTTATTACTTAAAATAGATGTTTCTGAAGTAAAATAAAAATATATTAAAAACCAAAGGTTACGGAAACACGTTATCTAAAAATTAAGTTAAATTAGAAATGACATTTCTTCTAACGTTGACGTAGCTGAGAGTTAAGCTATAAAAGGAGTCAATCATACTAATGCTGGCAGTTTCAGACCACTCATTTCTAGAATTAAACTGGAGCAAAAATATTAATCCAAACCCACATCTGATTAATAAATTCCTGCAATGTCAAGATTTAAAGATGAACACGTCACAGGTTCAGTCTCGTTGCCAGGTTTCTGACACTGGAGGACTCTGAAGGGCTGTTGGGAAACTCAAATGTTTATTGGTATTAAAAATGAGCACATCAAATGTGCTGTACCCTTTGCTGCAGGTTTTCTCCAATGCATCACAAATCCTTCCTAATAGTGCTGGTGTTTCTGTCAAATAGCCTGCACCCATGTATCCAGGAGCCTTCAAGTTTTTGTTGATCATGCATAGAGAAATCCGGAAGCACTTTCCCAAGTTTTAGACTTTTCAGGGAAGAATGATTGCTGAATACTGTGGATTTTTATTAGTTTTTCTAATTATATTTACTCAATATTTTGATCTTGCAAAGCCAGACCCAAACACACAGGGAGTGGAACAGTGTGAGCAGCAGATCCTCTCTCGCTCACCTCAGAACCACGGAATGTGCTGGGTTGGAAGGGACACGGAAGGATCATCGAGTCCATCTCCCCCTGCACAGCACCACCCCAGCAGTGCCACCCTGTGCCCCAGAGCGGTGTCCAAACCCTGCTGGAGCTGTGCCAGCCTTGGTGCTGTGCCCACTGCCCTGGGGAGCCTGTGCCCAACCAGCCCCTGGGGAAGAACCTGTTTCCAATATCCAACCTAAACCTGCCCTGACACAGCTTCAGGCCATTCCCTGGGGTGCTGTCCCTGCTCACCCAGAGCAGAGATCGGTGCCTGCCCCTCCTCTCCCCTCACAAGAAGTTGGGACTGAGTCTCCCCCCAGTCTCCTCCAGCTGAACAGACCAAGTGCCCTCAGCCGCTCCTCACACGGCCTCCCCTCCCTCAAGGCCCCTCCCCACCCTCATGGCCTCCTTTGGATGATCTCTAATGTCCTTATTATATTGTGGTGCCCAAAACTGCCAACAACATTTGAGCTGAGGCCACCCCAGCCCAGAGCAGAGCGGGACAATCCCCCCCCTGGCCCGGCCGGCGCTGCTGGGCCCGGTGCCCCCAGGACAGGGCTGTCCCTGCTGCTCCAGGGCACTGCTGCCTCAGACCCAGCCGGGCACAGAGCAGCACCCCCAGGGCCCTTCCTGCAGCTCAGCTTTCCAGCACCTCCTTCCCCAGCCTGTCCAGGCATCCATGGTCGCCCCATCCTGGGTGTAGAATTCGGCACTTGCCATTGTTGAACTTTGTATGGTTGATTACTTCATATTATTATTGACTAAGTGGGCTGCAGCAGTCTTGAAGGACCAGAGGAAGCTTTGGCAACCTTTTTGGGGCAGAGGGGTCCTTCAGGGCTGTAATTAAAACCAGTTATCTAACCTGAGAGCACAAATCCTAATGTTCAATGAGACTTGAGCTCCCTACATTCTTCAGTTTTTGTGAATTTTCCCATATCCTATTCTTTGCAGTTACCTGTAGGAGAGGTGTCATAATGTAGCTGAAGGTTGGATCAGCATAGCAGAACATAATCTTAGTTGTTCCACATGCAAGATGTTAATAGAAGCTCTTCTACCCAAGTACAAGGATGTGACTGGAGTGTGTTCAGAGGAGGGGAAGGGGCTGGAGCCCCAGGAGGGGCTGAGGGAGCTGGGGGGGCTCAGCCTGGAGCAAAGGAGGCTCAGGGGGCCCTGCTGGCTCTGCACAGCTCCTGCCAGGAGGGGCAGCCAGGGGGGTCGGGCTCTGCTCCCAGGGAACAGGGACAGAACTAGAGGAAATGGCCTCAAGTTGCACCAGGGCAAGTTTTGACTGTATATTAGGGAAAATTTCTTCACTGAAAGGGTTGTCCAGCCCTGGCACAGACTGCCCAGGGCAGTGGTAGAGTCACCATCCCTGGAAGTTTTAAAAAACCATGTAGACGTGGCACTTGGGGGCATGGATTGGTGGTGGGCTTGGCAGTGTTGGGTTAATGGTTGGACTCAATGATCTTGAAGGTCTTTTCCAACCTAAACAACTCTATGATACTATGATTTTATATATAGAATATAGACAGGTATTTTATATCTTCTATATATTCTATATATTCTACATATTCTACATATTCTGTATACTAAGTAGGACTGAGAACTGTTAGGCCCTGAGGTCTTGGGACCCAAAGGCACCCCAAAGATAAACCCATAGATGACCAAAATCTTTTATCTGGTTTCTCCCCAGTGGTTGCTGTCAGAGTTAATTCTAGGGCTGATCTGTAATCCCAGCTCTTGGAGTTTGCTCAGTAACTGCATTTTATAGCTTAATCTTTACCACTTGATTGTCTAATGATGATTTTTCATCTAGTGTACTGAAAATTACTCTGCTTGAAAATGGCTAAAAGCTGCAGAGGACTCTCTTTCTATTTATAAATATATATCAAATATTTCCTGCATACTCTGTGCTTTCTGCTATGGCAGGATTTTGTAAGCAGTCTTTGTATCTTCTCTGATCACCTTTGCAGTAGCCAAGACCCATCTTTTAGCCTCACACTGTGCAGAACTTGGAGGAAGAGGAAGTGGCTCTTGTTCCAAAGAACTTAAACTCTCTGAAAAATCCTGCTGAAATAGAAAAGTGGTGTTAATTTCAAGCTCCATTAGAAGCAAAAGGACTGATATTTATATCCATTCTCTGTGCTGTAGTTTGGACCCCTTGATATTTTGTTTTAGTGCAGTGCTTAAATATTGGAATGAGGAGTGCTTTTGAGGTCAAAGAGGAAATGGGGAGTGAGTTCTTGTTAAATAAATGTTGACAGGAATCTCACATTAAACTCTTCAAAAAATAAATAATGTTCTATTGCTGTAGTGCCAAGAGTGCACTTGAGGGATGCTCCTCCTTCTCTGGCCAATTTATAATCAAAATGTGTAGGTTCTGGCAACCCTGTTACGCTGATGGGTGCCTTGCATGGTTATTCTGCTGCTGCCCTGGGCTTGAGCACAGGTGGAGCAGGGCAGAAGCAGAGTCTGGCCCCATGGATTGGGAGGATGGGGCAGGCAGTGCAGCCACTGAAGCAGCAGCCTGAAGAAGAGGTGCTGCCTCTTGGATAAATCCATCTCTTTGTCCAACAATCCAGAGTTTGTCCAAGGCAGATCACATGCCCCCATCAGAGCCTGGCTGTTCTGTGTGGCTCTGGGTTTGGGGTGCCTGGATCAGCCTCAGTGGTGTCACAGAGCTGCTGCTGGAACACTTCTGACAGTGCAGGGCCGGGGCTTCTGACAACACAGTTCATTTTTGAGAGGATGTTTGTTTCTGTAATGTTTGTCTCCATCAGCTTGGTTTCTGTTTGGTTTATGTTTAATGCAGCTTCAATTCCTCTTCTAGCAATTTTCCAAATTATGTCAGGAGTGAGCTAACAAGGAGTATTTAAGAACAGTGCTAAGATGGTTTCTGCTGCCTTGTGCTGTTTGGAAAAGCAGCTGTGCATTGAGGAATAGAACTGTTCCTGATGAGAGTGCAGTAGTTTAAATACAAACATGTCACATGTCTGTGCTAGTTATCCAAGCTGTAATCCAAATGAATGGGGTTTTGCCCCAGGGCCATCCAACCACTGTTCTTAACTGCTGGAATCATGATGCCTCTCGGATAGTTAGGCTGCTGTTTCTAGCAGTCTGTAGAAACAGAGGATTTGGTTGCAGTGGGACTAGTATTTACCAAAACGGAAAGTTAATCTGATCCTTTTTGTGTCTGGCATTCATATAAATAACTTGGACAACTTAGTGCAAGGCCTGCTCTTTAGTCTGCATTTACCCAGTGCCTACCCCAACATAGTCCTGATCCATAGCTGCCATCTTCTGTGTTAGTGCCTGACAGTGTTTAATCCTACTGATGGGCCTGACACATTTCATAAGAGTACAAGGCAGATCAAGCATTTAGAGCCATTCCAGCAAACATCTGTGCTGGCAGAGTTGTATCAACTAACAGTAAATGAAATGTTCCCCTGGCAAAATGTAGGCACTTGTTGAATCTGCACTATGGAAAACAACAAACCAGCCAAGTAAAACAAAAGCAGGGAAAAGAAACAGTAGTTCATGCTTTAGTGGAGATGTATCATAGAGGTGTATACAAACTTAATTAGTGTTTCAAAAGAATAGGTTTGAGTGGATCTTTTTTCTCTCTTACATAGAAAAATGATAATGCAGTTATATAAATCCAGTCATTTCCAGTATAAAGGGTTTTATAAATAAAAGCATATTTAAACAAAATTGGTTTGCAACAGTGAGTGTTTAGGGTGATTTCCCTTTTGTGTCTGAGGAAAGCAAAGACACAAAGAAATACACACAGTGATTGGGGTTTGGTCTGTCATGGGGCATGGCCATCACAGGGAGTTCTCTTCTGAAGTCTCACTCCATGAGTAATCACTCCACAGAAGCCCATTTTGATTTTGGGAGGATCAAGACTCCTATGAGGTGTTGACAATTCCGTGGTGATGCTCTCTGGGCTCTGTGGGATGCAGTTTGAGGTAAAATCAGAGCCAGATCCCAAAGTGGCTGTTAAAACCTCTTCCATTGGTTTTTAGTGGCTGTTAAAACCTCAGCGACTGTCTGAGTGGGCAGTGTCTCCTCTCATCCCCTCTCCCACCCTGAGCAGTGAGCTCTGGCCTGGCAGCTCCTGATCATGGAATTGTTCGGTGTGTGAGGCCCCAGGAGTGGCCCCAGGAGGGCTCTGAGGCTCTGAGGCAGGAGCACCCTGGGGTAGGAGATGGAGCTGAGGGCAGCAGGGTGGAGGGTTCTGATGCTTACGTGTGGTTCAGGTCCATATTCTGGAAAGGTCCTCACCTTGCTTTATTTCCAATGTCTCCTTTGCTTAAATATGAAACGGGATAGTGATGTGATGCCTACCTCACCCAGAAACGTTTTTGGATTTTTTTTCTGGGAAATCATAAGTAAACCATGAAATTTCATTTTTTCTCTGTTGAAAGCCTCCATCTCTTGTGCTTTGCTCAACAGGAATTCCCCTTGCTCCCCATGTAAAATAAACATCATTTAAAGTCACTTTGTCTTTCTGAATTTTAGAGTTATATCTCACCATTGCAGCTGTGATTCAGAGATGTGTTTAAAGATGTAAGAACAGCAAGTTTTGCATTTGCATTTAGCTCTCAAATTTTGCAGTATATAGACAAACAGAAGTAGTAGCTGTGTTTTCTGACGAAGACAAGCTATTGAATTATTTTAAAGAAAATAATGTTCATAAACTCTGCTTTATTTATTTACTCATTTGGAAAATACTATGTATGGCGGATCTAATATGCCAATAGAGAAAATTATTCCCCTCTCTTTTTCTCTCTGCTTGTATTTTAACCTGCCTGAGGATGTTCTGTGACACAGCCATAATGGCACCAGACATTATAGTCTTGTGTTAAGAATATGTGGAGAAAAGCATCCCCCAGCAAGCTCTTAATGTGCTGGATTGTATCCATGCTGTGTGGTTACAGGGTCCCCACACAGGCCTGGACACAAGAGACCAGAGCAGTTCGGGAATTCTCTTGTTGTCCATGATCTGGTCATTTCATGGACACTTCTGGAGGAAAGGTGGAGCAGGAGGCAGAGGTGGGCTGTGAACAGCAGCTTCAGCTGTGTTCAAGGTTAGGGCTGCTGTCAGAAGTGGAAATCTGGCAAGAATAGCAGCACATGGTGCCTGGGATGAACCAAACAGTGGATCATGAGGACCTCCAGGGGAGGTTGAGGGTGCTCATCAGATTGCCAGGGAGATCAAAACACTTAGAATCCTCTTGACAAAGAAAAACAGAAGTCTCAACATTAAAAATAGATGCTTTTTATCTTGCATATGATACAAAATCTCTTGTGATATGGCATTTTTCTATTATAATTTAGCAGCTCTGAGCCGTCATGGATTAGGCCTGTATCACAACAGTAATTCACAGGAGGCTGTGTTTTGTCTTGCTATGACACCAGCTACTATTGTTTTTGATCTGCAGCCTCTGAAGAGGGATGGTGCATCTTCTGTGGGAGGTGTTGTGAGTGCAGATTAGTTAGACAAGTGCTGGAGTGAATACATAAGTAGTGATTTTGCATAATGAGGTATGTGAAATCCCAGTGGAGGTTGTTAAAACAGATAGACAGCCTGTGGTAAACAACAAGGAAGGTAGGCTTTGAAAACAGATGGCTTTGAAAACCTGGCAAATGACTGTTCCATACTTAAAAATCAGTTTTGTTAGTGGAAAATATCTTATTTAAAAAAACCTAACCAAAACAAACAAACAAAACTGAAAAAGCTTAGCCTGCATATTTTCACAAACCTGAATGTGTTAATAAAGTTCTGTGGGGAACCATACATCATCTGTCTTTCCTGCCATACGTGCGTGTGAACGATGGGCTGCACCACTTGGAATGTTCTGCAGTGATCCATCGGGCTTCCCTGTGCAGCTGCTCCTACCTAGCAGGTATGTTGGTCTTTCTTATCACTTTGACTCTCTCTAGGTGTGTACTTTTCATTGGGAATTTAATCTTGCATTCAAAGGCTTAATTTGTCTTGAAAGACAGAGTCTACGAGTGAAAGGGGAATATAGAGGAATATTTCTGCTCGTTGGAAAGGGCACAGAAAAACCCATTGCCATCTGAGTTACTGCATTGCTAAAGTTAAGGCTGGCCAAAAGATGAGATGCTGTTTTGGAGCTTTAAAATGCAGTGGTTTTCCCTGTCTTTTATGCCTTTGGCGTATTCAGGAGGAGGTGTGAGACTGGACCAGCCTTCTCTTGCCATGGTTGTTGCAGGCCAGGTGAGGCACTGTCACTCCTGCTGTCACTCCTGCTGTCCTCAGGAGACCTGCAGCCTGAATTGGGACAGTGTCAGCTCCACACAGACAGATCCTGCAGGGTGGCACAGGCCCAGCTCAGGGGCTCACTCGACAGCGCTGACACTGTTAAACACCTTCCCCACAGCCTGAACCTGAACAGGAGACCATTTCAGTAGAAAAATGCTTTTTGTTCTCTTCCTGTGTAACTTAACTCCTAGAAGCTTTCCTTTGTCCGTGCAAGTTACTCTACAGCCTGTGGGTAAATTAACTGCCATTTTCTTAGTTTTGGTGGATCTCTTAGAAAGAGCCCATGGATGCCCAGGGCTTTGTGGACTCATTTGAAACATAGTGCAAGGGGTCCAATTCCCCTTTGGAAAGGATCTCAAATGCAAACAGGGGATTCCTCAGTCCTCAACTTCTGCTGGAAAAAAAGGGAAGTTCCTATGGCTTGAGAACGAGAGATGGGTCATCCTGTGTTCTGAGAAAAATCAGAGACATCTTCTTGTCAGCCACTTGCTCTTGCCCACTGAGGCTGCCTCGTCTGATCTCATAGGTGCAGTGATAACCCTGAGAGCAGAGCTCCTGCTCCAGGGATGGCACTGTGTGCTGTTAAATCCTGGGACCTGAGGGCACAGAGGGACAGCTGCTGTCCTCTGCTCTGCTGCTTCCCAACTCCTTATGTGTGGCAGCGTGCACGGCTAGGGCCACAGCCAGCAGGCCTCAGCAATGGTGGAGGGAAGCCTAGCACACTGCCCCTGGAGACAGTCTCCCTGGTTAGGGTGACCTAGTTGCCATGCTCCTTTTCGGTTGTTCTCATTGGTTGGTTCATTAGTTATGTAATGTTCCTTTTATGGTCATGTTCTAGCAGGTTCTTGTGCCTTTGGTTGCCTATTGGTTATATTCAAATCTTTGTATCCTCATTGGTTGTACCCCCCTCGCCTTCCCCTATAAGAAACCCTGTTTGGGGAGGAGCGAGGTCTTTTGCTCCAGAACCCTTGGCTCACCCAGACCCTGTTCCACCCTGGACCCCGAATAAAGAGCTGAAATCACTGAGCAAAGGCCCCTCCTGAGTCTTTGCTTTCGCCGCTGCGCCGAAGACCACCGGGCTTTGGGCNGGAGACCATCGGGCTTTGGGCAACCCGCTCACCAGAGGAGCCGGCATTGTCCACTTGGGCACGACTGAGACCCTGAGAGGGGAGAAGCGCTGCGGCCTGGCAGCAAGCCCCCGCACCACCAGGGCGTACAGCCAGTGCCGGACGCCGTGCGCCCTCGGGCCTGTCCCCAGCCCTCGGCAGAAGCGCGTCCAGCAAGCGCGGCTACACTTATGAACACGTTGAAAATGGATGGCACCTGGGAGACTGGCACAAAGGACGTTTGGCATGTCTGGCACATGGCTTGTGCCAATCTCCAGGAGAGAGAGCCACGAGATACTCTTGTGGTCAGAAGTGTCCCTGTCCCCTTGGCCCTTTGGCTTGCAAGGCCAGTGCTGGGGACAAGGCCATTTCCTTTCCAGAGACCAGTGAGAGTGGCACTGGCAGCAGAGCTGGGGCAGGCGTGGGAGCTCTGCTTCCATTTACCTTGGATGGGAGACAGAGCTGTTTAGAAAGCAAGAGAAGAAAATTTTAGCCAGTTCATCTTTCTCATAAATTAAATGAAGTGCTTGCTGAGTAGCTCATTTCTCAAGGTGCCAAGTACAGCTGTTGAGAATTTTTGCCATTATGTTGTTTTTAATCAAAACACGCTGATTATAAAACTGAATTTGTAGGCATGAGAAGGCAGTGGATTTTCTGCAGCAATTTCCTTTCTTGATTCATTTCAATATGCCCTGTTTTAACATTTAAAAAATGGCAATATGGGATTTGTTATTATTTGACATCGTTATCAACATTTAAAGCTAGAAGTGTTGGTTTTGCTTGAAATAAAAATGAAGTAACAAACCAGATTCTTTTCCATGAGGATTTTTTGATTCCTTGTCAGGATTTTGACTTTTAGCTGTGTCTACAGATGGAGATAACTGGGTGAGCAGCAGCTGAAAAGTCTGACAGGACAAGAAACTGGTTTTCCTTTCTGTTTGGAGAGAAACCTTTGCTACACAGCAACTGATCAGAGCAGAGAGTTTCTGCTGCTTCTGTGATGAGTTGTCTGTGTTCTCTCCTGTTGGTGTTTGTACTGACCCTTGAGGCATTTCTAGAGCTCTTCCAGGCCCTGGACCACACTGAGCATCATGTTCAAAAGACCTTTTTTTTTTTTTTTTTCCTTTCCAGAGAGGCCTGCTCTTGATAAAGTAACACTGTCAAAAACATTTTTCAAAAGCACTTCAGGTAATGCACTGAAAACTTTCAGATTTGGAGTATTTTTGTACCTAAATAAGAGTTGAGCTGTTCAAAAAAAAATTCACCCCAGCTGTCTCAAGATTCCTTGTTTTCTGTGATGCAACAAAATTGTTATAAATGTCTGTCCCAGATGTATGAGGTTCTTACAGAATAATTGAGAAGGGACAGTGTCCTGCCATTCTCAGATTAACAGAGTCAGACATCCCTGCGCTGAAATATTCCTTTGCTTTTTCAGCTGCGAGGTGCCAGGAAGTTTTCTCTCCCACGCTCCACCAGCTCTGTGATGATGAAAACCAGGAGAGCATTTCCCAGCTCTGGGATGGCTGTTAGGAATATTTATTGCACACGGGGGCAGTAGCACACCACAGAGCTGCTCCGTGCACAAATGCTGGCTGGGCTGATGGATGGCTCCTCGCCATACTCGGGGATATTTAGTGTTCCTTAGCTGGCTGTGGGTTTGACAGATATTGGCAAGAAATATTAACTTACATCCAAGTTTGTCTTAACTAATAAGGGATGAGCAAAGAGAAGTTTGTGTTTGCTGTCTTAAAATGATCTGCGAATATTTATCCTTCAAAGTTTTTTATTCCAGCTTTGCACGTGGCCCTTTTAATCTGTTTAAATGTTGCAGGTGCCCCTAGAAACCAAAAGTGAGAACACTGCTCTTGAGAGCAACATAAAACCATTCTTTTTGTATTTGGGATCAGCACTGGTATTAATTACATTGCCCTGTTTTGTCTATGCTCTTTTTAAAGCTCTTTTGAATATATTTCTATGGTGCAGTTAGTGGAAAAGTTGCTTTACTTTTTTAAGGGATAACCAAGTGCTTAAGTGCTTTGCTAGATCCTGGCCAGAGCTAGCATCTTGCAGAATAGAGCCGATGACAACTCATTTCATCCCAAAAATCTCAGTTTTCTTCACAAACTCCAGTAAACAAAGTCTCCTGATAGCCCGTGAGTCCTGGAGCAGCGGCAGTGTCCTGGCTTTCCAGATGGCAACGAGCGCGGTTAAGTGAGTGGCTCAGGGGAGCGGGGAGATGAGCGAGGCTGGGCAGATGCAGGAGGCGGGCTCTGGGGAGGATTTTGCTGGCTGCCTTTATTACATGTTTGTTATATTCACGCTGCTGCCTGGGTGGTGTGATTGGGCCGCAATTGCCCGAATCTGTTCCGTGAGGTGTTTCCTAAGAGTACATCTAGAGCTCCTGGGGGAGGCTGGAGGGGCTGGAGGTGCTCCCTGATGGGGGGATTTGAGTGACACCAACCTGCTCCTGGAATGAGTGATCAGACTTCTGGGGGTGAGGATCTTCAGAATGCTTTAATCTGCCCAGTTACCTCTGAGTCTGGATGTGTGAAGAAAAAAAATGGAAAAAAGAATAAAAGCCAGAAAATGAACAAGCAAAACCACAGAATAACACCTTTTTTTTAATCCTTGCATTTGCAATTTATGTTAGCATTAGTAACTCCGGTCAGGAACTCACCTGAAGCAATTATCCAGAGATTTCCTAATAGTATTTCATCATAACACTGGTAGTTATACAGGGATTATTTTAAAATAATACATTCTCTGTATTAATCATTGGTTGCTATTGACTTGGTGACACGTTGCTGTTGGTGAAATGAACTGTGATATAATTAGTAGCAAACAGTACCCATGCATGCTGTGCTAATTATTTTTATGTGAACCCAATTCATTGCTAATATAAATAGCAATATTAATCACAGCGAGTATCAATATTTATGCAGCATGCTTCTGTTTAAGTGCAGCTGCAGACAACAATGCTCGTACATGCACCGAAGAGGGACACGTGGGGTTAGTCCCTTCCATCACACCGAGATGTGTTGTGTCCATTCTATGACAATTGCTCTGTGGTTACAGCAAAGAGTACAGGATGTTACTCCAGGCTGCTTCTCTGCAGAAGCCCCATGTCTTCAATAGCAAACTGAACTGCACGTAGGGGATGTGTATTTACATCTGTTCATTTTCCCTTCCTCCCATTTCTAACCACACTGGCTCTTAGCACCCCTTGGCCTTTGACTTGAAGAGTGCTGGGGCACAGTGCACATTTGAGAAGATCTGGGTAGGAACAAGAAGTATGTTCTGATCCATGTCCTTGGAAATTCCTCTGAAGATGAGGCTCATTTGGGTGAGTCAGGGTCATCTGTCTCTCGATTCCTCATCTTTAAAAGACATCTGTCATACAAGTGGGGAACAGTGTCAAACAGAAAACTCAGCTGCCCCAAGCGGGTTTTCATTCTGTTAGGTAAAGCCAGGAGAGTCTATTCGGGTGCCAGTGTCTGAGTTTGTAGATCCAGGTGCTTTGCTTGTTCCAGTGTTTCTGCTGGCATGCAATCTTTCCTCTTACTTAATGGTTTTCCCAGGCTATTGCCTTTAATGAGTGTCATGTACTGTTTCTGGTTTGGCCTTATGCTGACTGTACAAGTGTTCTGAAAAAAGTCAAATTGGAGTGTGCAGGTGAGTGGTGTGAACAGGGCTGGTTGTACAGAGCACAGCAGTTGTGGCACTTGGAGGATTCCCAGGGCTAGGGAAGGTAAGACTGCAGATTGGCATGTGATCCTGACCCCAGGCAGGGATGTACAGTGCATGCTGCAGAAGTGCACTCAATAAATTAGACGATGATGTATGGCACAGTACATCACATTCTTGAAGGCAAGGCATATATACTCACCAGATAATGTGGAGCATGTGAAGTATTGAATATATCAAAGAAAGATTAATCTTTGTCTGGGAGTAACCCTGCACATTTTCTGTCTAGTTGGGTCAATGCAATATAATTTAAAATGTGAAGGAAATGTGTGCGCGTCTGTGTGTGGACACAGGAGGAATATGTTTGTACATGTGTTAGAGGGTGTCAGGGTACACATCTGTTACTCTTAATATTAAAAGATTTCCCTCCATTATTTTGCAGAAGAAAATGTTTTCCTCTAAGGCCCTTTTCTTAAATGAGGATTAATTGTCCCTTGGGACAAGTGCTGCAGGACTCAGAAGGTACAGCATGTCCTGTCCCAAAAAGGTCTGCAGACAAGTGAGTTCATTCTTTCCCTCACCTAGGGAAGCTGTGGCTGCAGCATGTGCTGGGTCACCAGTACCCTTCTTGAAAATCAAAGAACAGAAACTGCTAGAGTGTGGCCATTTGGCAAGTATCTGCTCAAAAATGGCTGGTGTTCTCTGAAGGTGTCTGGTTCTAAAAGGTTAGCTAGAAATTTCCCATCTGTGTTTTGTTTGTGTTTAAGGATTGATAGTCTGTATTGCTAAAATTGCTACAACTATTTTCACCTCAAAAATTTGCATCTGCTATGTTAACATGAAAATTTAAAACCTTGGTACAATGTATGAAATGATGATTAATTTACAGCATTTATCTTGGCTTACTAATCATTCTGTTTTTAGCTGATAATTTTATTTGTAATCTCCAGAGTTAAATTGCCATAAAATACCATAGTTACAAAGACATTCATGAGCAGTTGAAAAGATATGACACATTGTAATTTAGGAATTAATGCACACATTAAAAAAAGCCAATTCATGAGAAAGCTGCTAATACATGTACATTGTAGGAGAAACAAAGCAGGAAAAAAAAAAAGCTGCAAACCAGAAGATAAGCACATGAGTAGTGCAGCTGTGTCACTAAGTGACAGTTTAAAGATATGGTGAATTCCATCCCACCATCTCTGAACAAAGAGCAACAAAGGGCAGAGAAATGTAACACAATCACCCAGCGACGAGCACGAGCAGTACCAGCTGGAAAACATTCCCTGTCCGTGCCTGATTGAGCTCTGCCTTGCTGTCTCCCATAAACTGGGTAGCTACAAAATGTTCCTCGTTCAATGACGCTCAGACGTGGCACTTCCAGTGCAGGAGCACTGGGAAAGGTGTCAGAACCTGTGTTACCAGGTAATGCACAGGTGTGAGCAGAGTGCTCTCTCTTTGCAGTCCCTAATGAGAAGAGTGCAGGATGAGACCCTTTCACACTGCAGTGCTCTTCAAAGCACAAACAATCTGCTGCCTCCCAGGGTTTCTCAGCCCATCTGCATCCCAGTGTTCTGGTTCTGGCCAGGCCAGGGCTAATTTTTGCAGTAGCCCAAGGGGACATGGCCAGGACATGGAGGTTATTGTGTACCACCTCGCAGCATTGCTGTGGGCAGGGGGAAAGGAATCTTTATCCAGAAGGAAGGGCTCTCCTGTGGTCAGGGAGGCACGGCTGCAGCTGGGTTGCGAGCTCCACAGTGAGCATTTTGGCATGTTGATCACTCTCTTTTGTAGACTTTTGTTATTACTATTGTTGCTGTTACTGTTTATTTTTTTATCTCATGGCTGTTTCCAGTAAATTGTTCCTCCCTCAACCCATGATCTTTGCCTTTTGTGCCTCCAGTTCTCCTCTCCATCCTCCTGCAGTGGGGAGGGGAAGGTAAAAGTAGGGAAGTGAGAGAGAAGCATGGTTTGGCGTCTCAGTGGGGGCACTGAATTAGTGAGTATCATTTTTAAACTACAACAAACTTCTTTGGCACCCAATGTAGGGCTTGAAGGGGTGAGATAACAATAGATCTGCCCAGAGTGATCTGGAAACAAATTTGATCTGAGTGTTTGCTGTATTATTGCAAACACTCAGATCCTGAGGAGCCCCTGGTCACGGTGTTGCTTGGTCTGTTCATGTGGGTGTGGTACCTCAGCCTGTACATATTCCCCAATGTGCTCCTCCCAGAGATCTTCTTCAGAGCAGGGAGAGGAATCAGGGTTGCTTTGTTGATGTCATGTGGGATATCAGTTTATGACATGAGAACATCAAGGGCAATGAGGGTCATTGGGATGTGTGTTCAGTGTTGTTCTCCTGC
This sequence comes from Climacteris rufus, assembly GCA_013398175.1. Lineage (NCBI taxonomy): Eukaryota > Metazoa > Chordata > Aves > Passeriformes > Climacteridae > Climacteris > Climacteris rufus. The sequence goes on from VZRZ01001093.1 coordinate 39,960, forward strand.
CCTTGCCTTGAGCACTGTCTTTGGGACTTTGCCTGTGAAAATTTCAGACTCTGATCATCGTCAGAGGACGAGAAGGTGACACGTGCTGAGGAGGCCCCACCACACAACCAGCTCCCAGCAAATGAAAAATGATGCACTCTCTTCCCTGGTGGTTCTTGCCACATTGTGGGGATCCACTAAAAATGGAAAGCTGCCATATGGAGTTCTCTGTGGTGAGTCACAGAAGCTGTGTGGTTTGGGATCATGTAGGGGACAGTGGATTGGGAAGTACTGTTCCTAAACCACAACACCCAGCCAAAGTGCATTCACTGCTGGATGTGGGCTGGTGCCTTGCAGGGCTGTGCTGGGGCTTTGCTCAATGCCAGGGCTGGGGGAAACAGGGACCTCAGTGTTGCATTTTCTTCTACAAATGCTTCTCACACCACTGTTGATCAAGGCTGGGTATGGGAACACCAGCAGTGTCAGCCATCCCTGCATCCCTGTTTGGATAAGGTCATCACTATCCAACAGTGTCACAGGAAGGAATGCATCATATCTACAGTCTATAAGCAATGTAAAATAAAAGCCTTCTTTTCTTCAGAAAAATAACCAGAAGCTTAGGAAAGGGTGTAGAAGTGGATGAAATAATCAAGATAATGACATGGATTTTGGTACCTTTCACATGCACTTAAGTTTGTTGTAGATGTATTTACTTAAATCTCTCTCCTGCTGTGATTGGTCATTCTGAACTGCAGAGACAGGACTATCTTTTGTAGATCACTGTAAGTGCAGGAAAGAGAAATTTAGAATTATATTTTGTTTTTTTACTATTAACTGTAGAGTTCTGCTAAGGTGCACAGGGAGAGATCCATTTTCTTCATGGCATAAGGCAGTCATAAATTATATGAAATTAAGGAAGGTTTTTTTCTACCCTGTGCAGACAACTCTTTGTTATGCGTTTGTTCTTCATAGAAAGCAGTTAGTAATTAATCTTATGCAATACAGTAGGGAATCTTATGATCAAGAAATCAAGAGTTCAATCATGATTTCATTGGAGCATGTTTTTACAAAACACAGCCCTTGGCAAAAGTCCTTAGGAGTAGAGAAGAGAGATGAAGGTGGTAGAGGCAGAGTAGCAGTAACTCTTTGCTTTCTTTGAACTGTCTTGGAAAATTGTAATTTGTATCTAGAAAAGAATGGGAAGAGGCCGAAGATTGCTGTAATAATATGATCTAGAGCCTGTATGTTAACAGATTGCAGTGTTTAATGGGCTCCTGGCCTGCAAACAGGCTAATTTTCTTCCACAACACTGTCCATGGAAATGCATATGTCAGTGTGGGTCACTGCTGTCACCCTGCTTCCATTCAAACAGCCACTCTAAATAATAATAATGAACATTTAAGAACTAGCAGAGAATTTTTTTTTACTTAGCTCAATCCCTCAGGCACTACTATATTGTGTATCTTAAATTCCCCAATCCCTTATTTTCTACTCTAACATTACCTTGATAATACATATGCTGCCATGAAGGATTTATAGTTTAGGCGATTTAAGCCATGGATCTTAAATAATTCAGAATACTAAACACACCTTAATTTAACACACCATAATGAGAATAACTGGTCAGTTTTTCTAAGTTGGTAATTTTCTGCAACCTCTGATGGGGTGGTACCTGGCTGGGGGATTTTTGTGCCATTAACTCTTAGATGATTGAGCTGGTTATAAACAACTACAAGATAAATAACTGTTGTGTTCCACCAACCTTTCCTTCAGCCTTCTTCAGGTTTCTGCTGCCTGAGTGGGAGAGAGGCTGTGTAAGGGAATGTGTTTTTTGCTTGCCCACATCAAGGTGAGAATGTGTGATCCTCCTGCCTCCAGCTCTTGGCTCAGCACCTGCATCCTGTGCAGTTTTCACATCCAGCAAGTGTTCAGCCAGGGACTGTCAGGGTTACAGGTGACAATACAGTGTGGGGTCATCAGAATATCTTGCAGGGAGTTCATAGTATTGAACAGGAGAGGCAATGTTGTTATTTTTTAACACTGGGTGTGTTTTTTCTAGAACACAAAAACCTTACCAGTAGCTTCTGGGCAGCTTTTCCATTTCTTTGTAATGTTCTCTCCATTGATGCTGTGTCCCAGTAATCAATAAAACTTGATTAAGGGTAATAGTGAAAAGCAGCAGCCTGCAACCTCATTAGATATAAAAATCCAGTACAGAGTGTGGTGACGAGGGTCAAATAATCTTGACTCAAAGAACAAATATGTGGCCACAGAATAGAAGAAACCAAAGCTGCTGTTGCTGGGGTTGTTTTTATACCTCTCTGATTTAGTCCCACAAGCAGAAGCTGCCAGTTCCATGACCTGAACATGGAATTGCAGCAGGAGAGGAGGATAAACCCTGCATGAATAAGTGTATTTTTTTAAAGATTTGTTTTCCTTCCAGATCAAACCAGATGGATTGGTTTAGAGTGATGGAGAAAACAAAAAAATAATGGAAAATTTTGCTTTTAAGGCTCAGTGAATGCTTTGCCTAACCTTAAATGAGACATTTTATTTCTGTCTTGAGTAGTTTAAAATGTTGTATCCATGATTAAAAGCAACAGACATTTTGGAATTAAATACCCAAATTCTTAAAAATTGAAATGTTTTTTTTCTTTCTCTGGATATCTTTTCAAGCATCAGTGTGGTGGAACAAGCACACCAATGCCAAGTGTTCTGTTTGAATTGGGATTCTTCCATCCCAAGAAAGGCTAAGTGCTCAAAGCTATGGTTGAAGGTCTTTGGTGGCAAGAAACCTGAGTCTTGATTTGGCTCACTGGTGAGACTTCCCTTCTTCGAGTATGATGATAGAATTGGAAAGGTCAGGGTTGCCAAGTGAAAATTTCTAAAAATTGTAGTAGTTCCTTGAAAATAGTGAATGATTGCTGTAATGCAGTTGGGGATTCTTTTGCTATGCCTTCTGGTTTCTGGATTGTTACAGTATTTGTGGTTAATTCTCCATTTATTCTGTACTCCCATGAAGTCACAACACTCATTTTTTCATTAGATGGGAGTGTTAGAGAAGAACTGTGGCTTTGACTGTTGGAAGTCTTTAAATGGGAAAGTTTCCCTTGGACAGTTTGATTCTCTTTGGGAACAGGGAGATCTGTTGAGGAAAGAGCTGGTGTGCCCCAACCTGCTGCTGTTGTCATGGTGAACTGCTTCAGACTGTGGGTACAGTAGGGACAAAGCTCTGCCTCACCAGGTGGGCACGAGGGGTCAGCAGCTGGGCAGGTTCCAGGTGCTGGGATGCTGTGGGAGACTGGAAGGATTGCTGGCTCAAAACATTTCAGAACATGTGTGGGGAAAGGGGCAGGGTGAGTCTTGCTGTGGAGAGCTGATGCCCTGCTCTGCACCCCCAGCCCTGGAGCCCCTAACCCAGCTCCTGAGTGGCCACCAGAGCAGAAATCCCACCTGAGGGATGGGCCCAGGAAAGCCAAAGGATACTTAAGCCAGAGCACAAGGTGAGCACATGGTCTTGACCCTACCTCTCTTGGATTTTATATCAGCTGGAACACTGCTGGAACCAGGAGTGGTAGCTATATTTGTTTTTTCTAGATCTCCTCTCTCTTTCTCCCTTTTTCTTTCTTCTTTTTCTAATTTCTTCTGCTCAAAGGTTGAGTAACTTAAAATTTGATGGGTTAGAGTTTGCTAAGTTAATGCTTTGTGAAATGTTTTATGTTGATTGAATGTTGCTCTAAACTCCTGATTTTCTGAAGTTTGCCAGTAGAGTTTTTGTTATTTTGACTTCTTGAGGAATATCTTGTTGGTATTTTCTTCTGTACATCTGACTGAGGGTACATAAAAGAATCTTAAGCTCTTCAAGAGACTCCTTGAGGAAGACCTGGGGCCTTACAGGAGGCCTGTAGGTAGAGATGGCTGGCACTTGGCCCCAGCAGAGGTAGGGACATCTCATGGTTGGATTTTCCTTGCTCACATTCTCCAGTTCTCACTCTCCTCTCTCTTCAGCTGCCGGATCTTGGAGCTCAACCATTGCACGAGCATGAGAGATTCATGCTGTCTAAGGTGGTAGTGAAACAGGTAATTCTGTTTCAAAGCCATCATAGCATTAAGGCAATGCTCCAATTATCACACTTTGGGAAGCAAAATGAAATGTTAAAGTAGAGGTACCTGGTGGATGATAATTCACATGCTGGTCCCTTACTGTGTCAGTGCAAACTTGGTGTTGTGCTTTACCTTGCCCGGATAATTGAGGCTGTCTCTGAAACAGTTTCTTGTTTTCTGTTCCCCCAAATGGACACTTAAATGCAATCCACTTTATAGAAGCTGTTTTTAATTCTGACCATCGAGTAACATGCTACAGTAATGAAACCTATCCCTCTAGTTAAAGGTCCTTTGTGTAATTTATAGACCCTATTTTCTTTCCTCATAAATCCCCACCCTGCTTTCTAGGGAGGTAAGTGCACATTAGCCACTCTCCCAGGAGACTCCCACACTGTGTGTATGACAACTGTGAGATAATAACTGGGCTGGTGGTGCTGAGTGCACTCAGCTTCCAGCACTGTGCAGAATGGGGTTCTCAGCTTGGCCCCAGCAAACAAGGGGGTGTTTTTCTTTCAGGCAGTACAATCTAACTGGGTAGTGTTTTCCAAAGCACTGACTTGGGAGAGGAGGGACCAAGGATTTTCCTTTTCCTCTCTTTATTTGCAAGTTCCTGACAAGCATGGTTCTTTGAACTGTCTTTAGGATGCTGTAGGGCAACCGTATTTCTCATTTAAAAATATCTTTTAAATTACAAAAAAAACCTTCAGATGTGTGTGTTTGTATTCATAATGCAAGCACAGAACTACCACTGCTAACATACACAGAAAGTCAGCTTCGTCATCCTACACCAGGGTTGCAATTTCCCTTCAGTTCTGTGGTTGGGGACCTTTTAGATTAAATTCATTAGTTCATGGTAGTTTTGAGATGTAACATAAGCCTCCAAAGGCATCTTAAGCTTCTCTTTTTTATTAAAATCAAATCTTCCCTTGGCATTTCTCTAGGCACTTCTCCAGTCACAAATAAAAGGGACACTGCTGAAGGATATTCTGCTGCACACTTAAATGCCAGCAATCCAATTAAAGAAATGTTTAACCTTTTGTAAATAAAGCTATGGCTTGCACTGGCTTTTGGCTAAAGGAAAAAAAAATTAACTAATTTATTATTAAGCTTCTTACCCAAGACTGATGTATGTATTCATGATATAGTTTACAGCATTATAAGGCCAGGATACTATTAAAATTATTCTGTCCCAGAAGGTCAGCTGGCTGCAGATTCAGACATTGTGCTCTTAAGTCAGCTCTGCTCAGTGATCTCCTTCTTCAAAGCCACCTTGGAGTCTTGCACAGTCTTTAGACACAAAAGTCTTGATCTGGATGTTAGACACCTCACAACCTTTTCTTATATTTCTGTTTTTTGAATATGATGCTTTGTTAAAATGAGCATCATTTTCCCATTGCAAACAATATGTGTGGATTTCTACAGGAAAGTGTTCAAACTCTGGTGTACATTGTTCTAAGCCTTAGTCAAAAAGCATTTTTAAAGCTAAACAATTGATTCTACATTTGGATGTCGATTTTTTACTATTTCTAGACAACTTAAACAGTAATTTATCTTTATTGTTTCTTTTGTTGGTAGTCAGAAACTTGATCTGTTGGGATGTTTCCTTCAGGAGAATTTGGCAGAGACAACAGACTAGACCTAGTTGCAAAACTGATAAAGGCTTACAGTGGGCATAGAGAGGAAGTGGGAAAATGAATTTTCCTGCTTTTCAGCATCCTGTAACCAGAGGGCTTCTCTGTCATGGAATAGTCTTGGTGGTGCACTTGCACTAAGACAAGACACCCAAGCAGAGGCTGGGTCTTCTACTAGGCTGGCTGCTATGGTTAAGGCATGGAAGCGTGCTGAACTTTAATCAGAAGTTGCTTCAAGAATAGATAGAACTGGAGAGCAACCAAGTGCAGGTTTCAAGTGTTCTGCTTCTGTTTCAGATCTGAAAAGAAAAGCCTATGTGCCCAAAATCTTATGAAAGTATTCCAGCAGTAAGAATAGGTAAATTCTTTATATTTATATGGCCTCTATATATACAGAAAATTAAGCCAGGGTTCATATATTTCTTGCTTTCCTGCTGTGGCATTGTTATCAAATATTCAGTAAAATAAAACTGCTTAACACCAATGTAGCATTAAGAGGCAGGCATTCTTTATTTGACCGGTTTCACGAGGTGATATTTCCTCTGAAATATTCTGGTGCTGAGTACAGACAAGGCTTGTGTTTATATACTACAGTTTGCATATATATTCATTGATTTTCCCAGAAGAAGCACACATGTGATAATCCTTTCCCTGAAGTCATCAGCCTATTTCCCCTCCCAGTGTCCCAGGCCTTTCCTTATCCTGGGGGTCCCCCCGGTGTCTTTGGTGGTTGCTGACCCCAGAGTTGTACTTGACCACCTGATGAACTCAGTGCTGTTTCCAAATATGGAGAAGATGTGGCATAACTTGTGTGATTTATTATTTTGATCAGTGAAGTGTGGGTTTTGTTCCCTTCTTGGTTAATGTTAGTTGTAGTTTGATTGTATGGTTTCATAGGCTAGTGATTTTGTAAAGGAGTCATTGCCTTTTCCCTACCAGCTAAGCAAAAAGTTCATCTGGCAACATTTCACCCCTTTGAGGCTTGTGTAGCTTGTTTTCCCTTCAAGCCTGCTTAAGCCTCACTTTGCTTCTTTACTAATTTTGAAAAAAATATTAAGTCAAACTTGGGGCAGAATTGAGTCATAGAATCATAGACAGGGACACCTTGGACCAGGTTGCTCAGAGCTCCATCCATCCTGAGCCTTGAACACCTCCAGGGATGGGGCATTCACAACTTCTCTGTCTTGTAAATTAGTGCAGGATACATTTTGTGTTATCATACAGGTCTGGGAATCTGGCTGGGCTCTTGCACTATTTCACCTTTTTACACTCAGTACCCAATGAAGAATGGTTCTGCCTTTGCATGATCTTCTCAATTATTTCATTGGGGTATTTTTTAACCAAACTGACAGCTACTTTCTCCTGTCTCCAGTTTCTTGAATAAACAAGAGTGCAGGAGGGTTCAGGAAGAACTTCTCAGGGTTGAATCTTTTTTTAAAGGAAAAGACATGCTTTCAGTCTGAATGCCATGAGTCCCAAAGGGCTGTTTTGGTGGTGGTCAGGCATTGCCATGGATGGCAGTGCCATTGCTGGCTGCAGCCCTGGTAAATCCCTGCTGCTCTGGGGATTCCCCTGTGCTTGTCTCACTCACCCCAGTGTGCTGCAGACTGGGTTCCTCAGGATCTGGGGTTGGGGCCAACACAGAGCCCCATGTCTGCTACACTTGTGCTTTGCCAGCTGGCTTCTTCTTCTGTTTGTGTTGCTCCTGCTTGAGACTTGGCATCATGGTCGTGGGTTGGGTTTTGATTCTTGGTTGTTTTTTTTTAATGTTGCTTTCAAGGCAGATATATTTTCTTTTCCTTGTATGCTATAGAAAAAGCTAAATCTTCTTAAAAAAATTTTAAAGCAATTCAGCTTTTTGAAACTGCATAATTGAAGAGCTCTGAAATAATTGGCTTATTATAGTGCACCCATAAAAATGAATTTGCATCTCATTTATGAACTATTAGATTCCTTATTACATGCAACTGATTGTTCTTAATGTGACTTGCATATAATTTAGCATTCTTTACTCATACATTTCGTAGCTAAACACTGGGGGAGGGAAGTTCATCCCAAAATCATGGCACCAGAACGTAGATTGAGGAGCAGCCACAAACTGATCCTGCATGGTGTGCTCTCAGTTTGGCTCTGTATTCTCCTCACAGTCCTGCACTGAGGTGCAGAGGCCCCACATCAGCAAACTGATTTTTTCCTGACCTCTTCCTTCCCGGTAAGGCCTGGTAGGCAGGGAGGGAGAGCTGTGATTGCTGATAACAAACCCGAGCTGCAGCTACCCCAGTGATTCCCAAGGCACATTTGCACCCCATGTCAGAGCCTCCACTGTGACAGCCACCCAGGCCAAGGTGACAGGGACGTCGCTGTGCAGACGTGCTGCCCAGGCCAAGGTGACAGGGACATCGCGGTGCAGATGTGCTGCCCAGGCCAAGGTGACAGGGACGTCGCTGTGCAGACGTGCTGCCCAGGCCAAGGTGACAGGGACATCAATGTGCAGATGTGCTGCCCAGGCCAAGGTGACAGGGACATCGCTGTGCAGAGGTGCTGCCCAGGCCAAGCGCTGTGCAGACGTGCTGCCCAGGCCAAGGTGACAGGGACATCGCTGTGCAGACGTGCTGCCCAGGCCAAGGTGACAGGGACATCGCTGTGCAGATGTGCTGCCCAGGCCAAGGTGACAGGGGACGTGCTGCCCAGGCCAAGGTGACAGGGACATCAATGTGCAGATGTGCTGCCCAGGCCAAGGTGACAGGGGACGTGCTGCCCAGGCCAAGGTGACAGGGACATCGCTGTGCAGATGTGCTGCCACGTGCAGCTCAGGTGTGGTGCTGGGGTCACCCCTGGGGCCCTCACCTCAGCTGTGCTTGGTGGCTCTTCCCCTGAGCTTCCCAGTGCTGCCCGTGGTCCCTGTGGCGGTGGTGGTGGCAGCAGGGTGGAGCTCAGTCCCGGTGTGCTCTCCCCTGAGCTCAGTCCCTGTGTGCTCTCCCCTGAGCTCAGTCCCTGTGTGCTCTCCCCTGAGCTCAGCCCCAGTGTGCTCTCCCCTGAGCTCACCTGTCTGCCAGAGGCCTGCAGGGGTTTGCAGGGAGGTTGTGCTGGTGGCCAAAGCCCGTGTCTGGATGTGTGTGAGGATTGCTGAGCAAACAATTCCCAGCTGCTGGACTGGGAAATCCACATGTCCAAATGTTGGAAATACCCACCTGTAACCCTACCACAGCATCCCATTACCTCAGGAAGAGGATGCCAGCACAGCCAGGAAATGCTGCCTCCACCGTGCTCCCAGCAGCATCTCCTCTCTGAGCATGGGTTTAGGAGGTTGTAAAGCCCAGTCTTGGTATCCAGGACTCCACTTTGACTCAAAGGAGGGCAAACTGATAAGAACAAAAATGAAGCAAAATGTGGGGTCATCTTGTGGAACTGAAGAGGATTCTGAGTGAGTGAGCATAGAAATGTCACAGGGTTGATGGGAAAGTGGCAAGCAGGCACCTTGCATGAAATGCTGCAAAATGACTGAACTGTAATTTCAGAATATTTTATTTACTGTAGGAAATGGCAAAAGAAATTACATGCCTAAGTGCTTTTCAATAGATACAAAAAATGCCATGATCTGCATAAGAGGCTGATGTTAGTCTCTCTTTGGGCACAGCCAGTTAAGAGAGCACTGATGCCAAGTGTTCAGCAGGAACAAGTGTAGCGAGCCCTGGGTCATGGGTTTGAATATCAGTGGTTCAAAAAAGACATGAATACTCCTGTGTGCATTTTTGTCAGAAAACACATGGAGAACTGAGTATTTCATAAATCCTTTTGTTTAGCTGATGGATCCTGTGGTTTAATCCAGTGCATAATTCTACTGCTTTTTCAGGGTAGCAAGTGAGCAGGACAGCAGGTGAGGTAGAAATTATGGATCAAAAATTGTACAAGTACATTATGCTCTTCCAGACAAAATAAAAAATGTACAATTTTATTCTGTTCAGAGGAGGAACAGTGTTGGCAGCAGCAACATCAGAAGAGTACTGACATGCTTTGTATTTTGTTTGCCTTTCTTCTGGGTTGTCAATCCTCTCAGAATCTCTGTTCAGCAGCACAGTAAATACAGCCAGGAACACGAGGCACTAATGCCAGGGAGGCAGAAATGATCCCTGCAGTCCTCTAATCCCTCCCTTACAGCAATTTTGAAGAGATTAAATTTGGGTTCAGCTACGTGGGTGCACTGCACCTTTCAGAGCTCCCATTTTTTTGTAGGGAAATGATTCCCTTTTTATACTGGAGCAGGTCAGAGTGTGTCCATGGCAATCTGAGGCATCCCTGGGCTGTGAGGGGAGCAGTTCCTCCCAGCCTGGGTCCAGCCTGGCTTTGGGGCTGGAGCTGCAGCAGTGGTGCAGCAGGGCAGGCTCTGCATCCCGGGCTGCCGGGTACCTGAGCCCATTTCTGCCCCTTCACCCTGGCAGTGTCTGGCAGCCTTGGGCCCTGCGTTGGCCTCGGTGCTTTTACCCCGGGACCCCGCGGAAGGTCGCGATCAGAATTCGGAGGTCAGGGGTTAAGCAGAGCTGATCCCTGAGCTTTGCCAAGGCGGGCGCTCTGCTGCCCCGGCCTTTGAAGGATAAAAGTCTTATCCAGACAAATCCACGCTGCTTTTCAAAGCAGTGACTCCGTGTGCTGCACAGCTGGGCTGCGGGAGCAGGGCTGCAGGCAGGGCAGGGAAGGGAAGCCTGCTGTTTGCTTTGGAGGGAAAGGTGGAAACACGTTTTCCAAAGCAGCGAGTTGTGTGGTAAATGTCCGCTTTTAATGCCCAAATAAACCTGTTTTCAGTTGCTTTCCACCTCAGAGGGTAGATTCTAGGCACAATTTAAATGATTCCTTTCAGCTTTCACTAGCTGGCAATCAGGAGTGCCCATCATCCTGGATCAAGCATTCTAATTCTCTGTTTCGATGTAAACTTGTAGTTTTGAGGAAAGAAGAAATCAGTGTGGAGTTGAGCTGTAAGACCTCCTTCCACTTTCTATTTTTGGTATATGTGCTTTCCTCATTGTTTTCAAACACTGCTGTTTGTTTTTGAAAGTTTATATTTAAAGGACACACGGTGATTACCAATAAACTGAATCAAAAGGGCAAAAGCTGGAGGTAGTAGAAGGAAGTTCATGTACCTGTCACCATGTTCATTACTCAGCACTGTGCGTGCTTTTCACTGCTACAGATCACACCCAGACACAATGCTGATTATCTGTGCAGGAGGTCGCTTTTGCATGCTGAAGGAAAACACTGCTCTGTCTTGCTAATTTGATTTTAATATCTATGCCATGCTATTCTTTGGCCTAGAAATTAGATTGCTTTTTACTAATATAATTGGCTAATTAAAACATCTTCTGTAGGAGATGGGGAGATACCCACAGTCCTTATGGGACTTGGAACCTACTGAAGTAAACAGACATCAGTTCCTGATCCAACAAGAGCTCATTTAGAGACAAAGAAAGGAGTATGCTCAATGCACTTTCTTAATAAGTTTTTTGAGGTAATCTAGGGTCCAGTCCTCCACCTCTGGAGTGGAGATAGAAACACTGTAACTTAGAAGACCCAACCCTGTAGGACTTTTGTGGCAATACTGAACAGGTAGTTCTGATCCATTCTATAAATTTGCAGTATTTTGTACGTTTAGTCATTTAAAATTCCCTACCCGACGCCAGTTGTGAAGATGTAAAGAAACAGAAAAAACTTGCACCAAAACATTCCCCCTAGTTCCCAGCAACTAAAACATTTTAGGGTTTGCTCCCTGACAACACAGTTTTGGTATTTCTTTCCTTACTTGCTACCACTGGAGTGAGTCCCTGGGAGGGGAATAACCCTGGCTAGAGCCACTGATTTCCTATCTCCCTCTGCTAAGAGATGATAAGGGGTGGAAAGATGAGGAAGAGACAAGTGTTACTGCTGCCATAATGGTGGAGATGGAGCAGTAACTTTCAATAAATGATCCCCTTTCTTGGCTCTAACAGTCCCAGCCTCCCTCCCCCAGGATGCTCACTGGATTCCACCTTCACACAGTATCCTTCAGACAGGACTCAAGGAAAGTCCTATCCTAGACAATATATCACTGAGCCTGGAAAGAGTCTGAGAGACTTATGCTAATCATATTTAATTAGTATGTGCAAACGATTCTAACTAAATGTAGGCTTCCCTTAGTATCTTCAATTAAAAGCTCTGGATGTACTCCAAAGTTACAAATTCCTTCACTAAGCCAGTAGGGAATGATAATGAATTATTGCTAATATAGTCATAAAGCTTTTATTTGCATAAGTAATATGAAGCTAATGTGTGGATAAAATTAAACTTTAAAATGAAATATTATTAAAACAAAACTGTTAATGAATTTGGACACATTATTGAGCAGGTATATTTGGCAGCTGGCTGGAACAGATAACTCCAATAGAAGTCTAACTGAATCAAAATCAATATTGAACATTTCATAGCACAGTGAAGATAGTTGAGCAAGTCAGATGTGCTCATTGACTCAGTTCTGATGTGCTTCATTGTTGTTTGCTTTTGCAATCATAACTCAACCAAGAGAACGTGTGTCAATTCAGGAAGGAGAACCAAATCCTTGGATTTGAGTATTTTATTCTCTTTTCTACCATTATAGTTAGACTAGCTTGAGAGAAGATGCTCTGCATTTTCTCTAGTATAGAATAAATATTGAAGACTAAAAGTCATGTTATAAGTAGATGGTGGACACACATGCTGCTTATACCAACAGGATTGTTTATTAATATATTAACATTCTTATTACCAAGGCTGGACTTTTTTCTTCTGGAAGTATTTCACTAATCATGTTTCACTCCTTTCATTCTGTGGAAGGCTTTCCTCAACCCCTTGTGGATATGTTAGTGCTGGGCTGCAGCAGTTTGGATTTATTTTGTTTACTATTTCAGTTTGGAGGAATTATTCCAAACTAAAATAATTTTAAGACCAGATAAGTATTATATGGAGGAATTTACTCCAAAATAGTAAGTTCTGCCTCTGTAATGATTAGAGAAAAATACAGAGTGTGGTATTTTGATCAGTTTTTTTCTCTCTTCCATGATCATGCATGAACCAGAATCCGAGCAGCATCTCTCTGTTGGCTTGGGACATTGTTTGTTTTGGCTGTGGCTTTCTGACCAAACAAGCAGAATAATTGCTGTGCTTGCCTCCCCTCACTGTGGCCCAGCCCTGCTGCTGCCTCTCACGCACGGCTCCTTCACACGGGCTCAGCCTCACTCCAGGTCCTCTGCAACTTCTCCAGAAGTTCCTGTAGCAGAAAGGTCCTGCTGCAGCCCCAGTGCTGCCTTGGCTGCCCTGCTCCTGGGAAGCAGCAGACACCAAAGTGGGCAAAGCAGCCCTGAGTGTGTTACCAGGCTCTCCCAAGGCTCCTCACTGTGGGCAGACAGAGGCTGCCATCGAGACACCTCTGAGACACCGCTGAGTGCTGGGATTAGCGGAGGGAGAAGCCTTTTCAGGGCACAAGGTTTCATTATCATGTCTGAGAAACTAATTAATTTTCTCTTTTGTGCAGGAGGATTATGTGCTTCACCTTTTTGCAGAGGCCAGAAAGATGAGACCCGAAAAGATGAAAGCTGTCAGCTGCCAGCTGATGTTACAGCCTGGGTGGAAAGGCCTCTGTTGGCTTTCACTATCTCTGAATTTGCCCATATCTGGGTTCTTCCAGAGTTGGTGTTTCAGAAATTACTCAGCCAAGTTGGTGCACTTTTGTGGGGCTTGTGTACCTGACCCACTTATACTGCTTTGAAAATTCCAGTTCTTAAGAATTTGGTGTTGCTTTATGGTGCAAAGACAATATTAGGTTTTCCTTTATTTTCCCTCTGTATTCCATATGAATGGTTTTGCTGAGAAAAAAAGTAGGATATATCTCCCCTAGTGTTTAATTTTAGATACTTGTACTGTTTCTTATACAGAATGAAATTAATTTTCTTTCTGTACTCAGAACAGTGTGTGCAGCCAAAGCCCAGCTGAGTCTGGACAGTGTGGTGGGTCGGACTGGCTGGGTGGTGACCTGTCACCCCTCAGGGACTCTCACACATGCCATAACCTCACTGCTGGGGATACTGGCATGTTTTGTGTCAGGAGCAGAGCTGGACACTTGGGATACCAAGGATCATCACAGTTTTGCAGACTTCTTTCCCATTTCTGCACATATATGTATTACATTTAGCATTTTTACTTATTTTTATGCCTTTTTTTTATACCTGCCAAACTTACAAGTTACAAAATTTCTTTTCATGATGTAATTGTCTCCTAACTCAGTGATAAAGGGAAAGCAGTAGCAAGCTGGCTGTGTTCACTGAGAGAGTGTTGGGCCCTGGGAGGCCTGATGCAGACTTGGTCTTGTTGCCTTATGTTTCAACCCT
>VZRZ01001094.1:5919-33727 GCA_013398175.1 Climacteris rufus
CTCCCCCCTCCTTTTCAATTTATTTGTAGTTTATTTATTTTGTTGAAAATACATACAGCAGAATTCTAATGTAATACAATCTGATTGTTCAAAAGCAGACTACTTGTGTATCATCATATACAAGCATATCAGATACTTTCCCAGATACTATCTGGTGTTATAAGAGTAGTACATAATACGTAAAATGTGCCAATAGAAGCTGTTTTGTTTTGGATGTATATTTAAGGAATCATTATCAAAATGACTGGAGTTATCTCACAACTTATTCAAGTCTGTGTGAGAACTGAATGTGCCAAGTACTTTGATTTAATTAACTTTTTGTATCTAAAGTCAAAATTGACTGCATTTCCTTCCTGCTGTATTTCATTCTACTCAGTGACAGGCAATAAATCTGTCATAGTGTGTGTGTAATACGGAAATCTCCAATGAGAACCAGACAAAACCAAACATAACTCTATCCCTCCTGTGCAAAATTGGAGTCTGGTTTTGGAATGTAGCCTATGCAAGCCAAGAGAATCACATGGATTTCAGAATAACAGAAGTCCATTTGGTCTCATCCTTCACCTACTAGTTTTGTTTATGGTGGTGTATCTCAACTGAATGTTGCAGAGTTATACTGATCTAAGCCAGTAGGGAATTTGTACCCATGATTTTAAGAGCATCCTTATTCATATAAGCAAGAGAATTAGCTTTAAAAGTCTATCTATATATTTATTATAACAAATCAAATTAATGTCTTAGAGTAGTTCTTCATTTAAAGACAACAATTGGAGGAATCTGTATTCCAACTTTTGCGAATAATATTCTCAAAAATTCTCATCTTGGTCTATCAAATTCTATTAAATTCCTTCTGATATCCATATATTCAGAACTATTTATTTTCTCTGCTAGAGTTCAGTGTTTAGAGGTACTATTCTTTATAGATTATACTCACAGAAGTCAAGTTTCAAAAGTATAGTGAATTCCCAGATCTGGCTGTCACACAGGTAAAGATAGCAGAGAGGCTCTAGGACTTCAGAGATAACACATATCTTCTACTTTCACTCACATCAGAAAGTTGGTCCCTTTTCAACATTTGTGCACACCCTGCCATTTGTGTCATCGCAGTTCACAAAATAATATTCAAAGGATCGAAGTTGTTAAACATCTGCCTGGAGCATATATTTACTGCAACCTTAAACATCACAGGGATTTAAGAATATGTTGTTGTCAGTTATGCTGATCTAAACCCAAAATCATTTCTGTGAAGTCTGTGAAATTAACCCAAAAGTATGTACGTAACAGAAAAATATTTCCTATCACATCTAGTCTGTTAAATACTATCCCTCCCAGCTAGGAATTTTACAAGATAAATTTTAATGGCACATGAAAATATTCAGCATTAAGATTGCCTAGTTTAATCACCTTCTGACAGTAAGAAATTATTCCAAAACTTTGCAGCATTTGGAAATCTCAGGCTGGCACACAATGGTCTGTTTAGGGAATTTATGGTCTTCATTACCTAGAGAATCTCTAAACCACCTCTGAGTTACACCTGTTCTGAATTAATCCCTTTCTCTTCTTCAAGATCACACTTTTTCAAAACCCATAGCTACCACAGCTGGATGAACAAAATAAGGATATTGTAGGAGACTTTTAAGGTGCAAAATTAAATTAAGCTCTGGTACACAAGGCATAATATCGTCCTAGCCACCCCTATTTCACCCTTCTCCCTTCTAGATGTGCTGTTGATAATGTGAGCAATTATTTTGGCTATGTGGTAGGAAATAGTTCTTCAGATGTAAAAATAATTTTAAAATTTACTTTCTCATTTCCTTGGGGAAAACAGTGATTCTCATAGGTGTTTCAAAACCCACCTTTGGACAGGAAATTAGAACGAGATAAAAAGAACAAAGGTTCTGTTGGTTAAGACAATTTTTAGCACCTCTTGCTGATAAGTGTTATGATGGGTGTTATGGTGAATGATAAAAGTGGCACCTTTATCACACATTTATTTTAACTGGATGAAAGAACATGAAGGGTCTAAATACCTTCACATGTAAATAACATTGTGTTTATCCAGATTCTATTAGAAATTTGGGTCTACAGAGAAATAGTACATAAATCCAGCAGAAGATGCTACCTTTGAGGGTTATAGAATGGAATGTGATCAAGCCTATACTTTTTTCTCTGTCACACAGAATTTTTAAATTATAGCAAATGAGTTTGCATTGAATAAGAAAAGCTTAGAGGGGTATCAAATTTAAGTTCAAGTCAAAAAACTGCTGTAGCTAAAACATTTCTGAAGATCAAAAAAGATGATATCTACCATGACTGGTAGATATCTGCTGACTGAGTTACTAGTGTTCTTTGCATTAGCATGTCATCTTCTCCATTGAATTGGTACTCCAGAATATTTTGGTTTTAAATGGTTACCTGAAAAAGTAAAAATATAAGCCTAGGGGCTACTAGAACAGTGAAGGGTTATTGTTCAATTATAGGATGGAATTAAATATCCCACAGAGTAAGGCTGAAATTCAGCATCCATAGGCTATCAATTGTGTCTTTTTAATATAAAATATTTAACATGATGTTAAGCATAGACTGCAGGCCCATGTGTTTGCCTGGAAAGACAACTAATGCTGCATGCTGTATTTGCAAAATGCAGTACACTCTTCTGTTATGAGAAAGCACCAGTGAAACTGCCAAACAAAGGTGAAAATGAAATAGAATTTTCCTCCAGTTCTCTGTCTGTTTAGATCTTCTGGGCTCAAAATCATTGTTGTATTTTAAGTTTTTGTGGAAATGTATTACGCACACAGAGTTGGAAATCAGTGTAACAGATATTTAAAACTTATTTACTTCAATATAAATACTGATATTATCTTTGCCTGACAGAGAATTTCACTATCTGAGTAAAATTCAGGTTTTGTATATAAAAGTCTCATTACCTTTCATAGTGAAATATGAATAATGTTGCCATCCAAATATAGGTGCACTTTTTTAGCTAGAATATGGTGAAGATGTAGCTGCTGCAAGTAGAACTGCTTTAAAACAGCATCCAAGGGATAACGGGAAGATATCTTTATCATGAATATTCCACTTCCCACAAATTTTGTATTCAGAAACACAGAGAGAAAAAAGAAACCTAAAATAAGGAAAAAAAACCTCTTTCATCTGACTATATAAAATCTAAAGTGTGATTATCTGACCATATGCTCCTATGATGTAC
This sequence comes from Climacteris rufus, assembly GCA_013398175.1. NCBI lineage: Eukaryota > Metazoa > Chordata > Aves > Passeriformes > Climacteridae > Climacteris > Climacteris rufus. The sequence goes on from VZRZ01001094.1 coordinate 9,131, forward strand.
ATGCGGAAAAGCATGTAGACATATTCTTTACAGAGTGTCTTCTGTGCATAATTTATAAATCTCTACCCTTATATTCAGTGTATTTCAACATAAGAAGCCTTGCAAAGAAAATCCATTAAAAAGGACTGTGTAAAAGCAATTTTTAAAAAGGCATACTTCAGAGAGGAAGGAAAAATGAGACAAAGCATAGGCCAGTGCATGAAAGATTATGTTTTGCCACTGTTGAAATAAATGCCAATATTGGAGCTCACCTCACAAGAGGTTAAAAAATTCATGTCACCAATTAGCAGACTGTTTAACTAGTAAATATTTACAAAATATGCTTCCTCAATTTTGTAGGTCATAGTAGCATATAATGATAGTGATAAAATTAGTAAGAGACTTAACAATCGAATGTGTAGCTCTTGTGCAGAGTACTTAATACAAAGTCTGTAACATCATGTCTTAAACTCTGTGTATATTCATATTAGATTGTTACGTCCTAGCAATCCAGAAAAATGTGACATATTTATCTGCATTTACTTTGAGTGATACTGGTTACCATAAATGTTAGATGAGTACCCATTAATGATTAAATTAACATCACAGTGTCTTTACACCCTCCTTTTACTAAGTCCAGACTCTAGTTCATATTGAAATATTTGTCTATTTCCTAATGAAAGTAGCAGAACTTAATTTGTGCTCATTAGTATCAGCTTTTGGGATGTTGAAAATTTAGTAAAATATTATATTCTTTAGTAATTATGTTCATTGAGTTGTACCATTTTAAGGGGGAAAAATTCAAAAGCCTGGTCTGTGCTGGAACTGTGTTGCATGGGAGAAATGACAAACCTGTGTGTGATGACAGGGAGGTGAGACCAGACCAAGCTAACTACCTCCACAATACTGTGGACATCTGGAGTTCATGGGACAAGCTCATGTTGGCTGTTTTTCTCTGTATCCCAGAAGGAACAGACACATGATGGTACAGTTGAGTGAAGAGGAAAATTTGGTGCAGGGTTGCAGATCGCAGATAGAGTCACTGGAAAGTTGTGGCTGCATCAGAGAATGATGGCCTTGCCTGCAAAGGTTTGTGATACTGTGAATCTAGTGGAAAGCCATGAGGCATTCAGTAGTACCCCATGCAGTGCTATTTTCTATAGTTAATCTTTGTGTGTCTTTCTCTTCTCCCATGCAAAAGCACACAAAAAATTCAGATGCCATGCTGACTAACATCTTTTCAGTCTTTTGGGAAAAAGATGTGCTTTTAAAGCCTGTGGGGTTTTTATTATTTCCCTTCTTTTAACTCTTAGTCTTAGTTGGGACACTTGATTTATGATCCTGTGGATTATAGGCAGGGCACAGCACATCTTCACTTCACTTGTATTTTGTCCCTAGTTTGTCTTGGAACAAAATCTGAGAGGGAAAAAAAAAAAAAAGAAAGAAAACCCATATAGATTCCTAGCATCACAGTACTGAAATGTGCTTACCCTATTTGGAACTCTTTTTTTCTCTTTGTGGTTAAAGAAACTAAAAAATGTATTTGCTGTTGTATGCAGCTATTGATCATTACTATTCTTATTCTCTTAAAACTCTTGCTCTTTTTTCTTTTCCTTTAACTGTAGTCTACCATTACTTGCTATGAGCATTTTGCAATAGCTGTAATTTTTTAGGGAATTTTGGCAACATTGTGTCAATTTGCTATAATAATTGCTGAAAATGTTCCATCCATCACTGTTCTCAAATAATCCCTGTTAAAGTATTTTTTTGATCCTTTCCTGTGTTCATTCCCCTGGGAATTCCTATAGCTATAGCTATCCTGAAGGCAAGAATCTGCTGCCCATAGTGAAGAGGTGGCAGTTATTTTCTGAGCTGTTGTTGTTTTCCCATAAGAGGCCAACTCACCAATGCTATGGTTTGTTAGTCATTTAAATATCTAGCTCTTCCAAACCAGACTCAGACAAATACAAAATAGGCATTCCCTGCAAGCTGAGTTCAGCTTTTGAAGAGTAAACAAACATTTCATTAAAATAGTCTCACTAAAGACGGGCAGAGAGATCTGAACTGAGCTGTCACCTTGTATTAGTCACACTCATAAATTCTGCCATGTTACAGTGCTCACTTGCAGTATCCCAGAGAGCTTGGAAGAGGCGATTCCCTCTCTTTGTTTTGGAGTTTTGTCTGGGGGGAGGTTATCATCTTTCTTGCAAAGTCCAGCGCGTTTGCATCAGTAATGCCACACTAGCTTTGTGAACATATACTCAAATACTAACCCTGACAGAAACAATTTCCATTAAGCTACTGCAAATATATATTTTTCTTAGGAAGACTGCTATTTCTGTATCGGGTCATCTAAGATCTGAGACACAGGACTTCTGATGTTGATGGATTTTTGGTCTCTTGGATCTTTTTTCCTTCAATAGCAGAGACAGTGAGTTCAGTCCTCACATTCACTTTGACAGTCTGACAACTGATATCACTACAGCACAGCTAGGTGTGGTTTCTTACTTTTAGTAGGATTTATTTAATTCAGCCTCACAGCCTAAGGGAGTGGGAAAAAATATTTACCTCAAAATTAAATTCTTGGAATACTTTCAGTGTAAGAAAAATGGTCAAGAGGAATATGGAGAGAGGACAGAAAAGCAATGGCTGGGAAAACATGTAATGTGAAGGTGGTTATTAAATGCAATGAGTCATGGAATTGGGCTTGCTAAAATGTTATGAAGCAAAAAAATTAGAGGAAAAAGAACAGCAACAAACCTTGTAACATGTATGATGAGGAATGAATAAAACCTCTGTGTCTGAAATTTTAGTGGACTACGGACTGCATGTTTTCTTTCAAAGTATAGAATTCAAAAAGGAAATATAAACCAAAATCTAGATTAATAATTCTGGAAGTTGTCTTTCCAAGAAAAGATTGAATAGAAACAGCTCTTTTATTAAATAAATATTAGTTTGCTTTCTACAACTCTAATGCTGTATTATTTTTAAATTAGCAAGCAGGGAAAAAACCCTTGTGAAGTTTTTTATAAAACAGGCATAAAAGTAAGGAAGCATTAAACTTGTTTTTTTGTAGCTTACCTCTATGAGCCCCTGTTAAAGGAGACTATGTAAACGGTGAAACTATGAGAGCTGTGTATTGCACTCCATTATTCCAGATACAGGTACCATTCCCAATCCAGTACTCTTGGCTGATCAGGAATTTTCCTCTCTAACCTGGAACATCAGAAAGCAGTCAGTGTCTTTCACACAAACCCAGGCCCCAAACAAGGAAATTCTCTGATGCTGCCTTTCACTGCACATGGTGAAATTAATTTATTCATGAAAACAAAACACAGGAAAAACAAATGGAATTGAAATAGTTGAACATAATTAGAAAATATGCTAATTTCTACCTTTCACATTATTAGCATTGGAGGAATTTTGTTCCTCTTTCCCTACAAGGATTTTTCTGAATGGGTGAACCTTTCATTTCATGATACCGCGACTATCAACCTTCTTTGATATTTCATTTGGATTTTGGGCACATGGACCATCCAAGCTGCTGAGAAAGTAAGCAGTGTAAAAACACAGAGCAGCTTTCTAGCCCACAAGGAAGTAGAACATTCTTTCCCTGCGGGGCTGAGGAATACTTCACATCCACAGATAAGCCTTTCATGTTTATGAAGTTGGTGACTTTTTGTACGAATAAGCAACTTGCTGAACAAAGCAGATAGTTACCTAAATGGGATATGCAGTATCTCCTTGAAAGTTGAATGTGATGGCAAGCAATAACCTCAAATAATAATGGTAGTAAGAAAAAATTACTTCCATGCCTGCCCTTCAAGGATGCTGAAAAAAGAATATAGGATTGCTAGAATATAGTCCTTTTGACAGTTTATGTTTTCCAGGCTAATATCTACAGTGAACTTACCCTGAACGTACCGTCGGTGAGGTGGCAACAGTGGAAGCAGCAGCGACTTAGGTCAATCCAGAGGTCACTGTTGGATCATACTGTAGAGGAGGGGTTCCTGAGCTCAGGGACCCACATCAGCTGGTTAGAGCCCCATGCGGACTTGGAAGCCCTCGTGAGCCAATTAGACATGGAGGGGGAGTTGCCAGGAGCATCTGTAGATTTAAATGGCTCCAGGGTGTGGCTGAACAGTTCGGGTCAAGGTGTGGCAGGTCAGCCCGGGTGTGGCATGGCACTTCTCATAGCAGTTCACAAAGGTAGGGCACAGCCTCCTACCCGTACCTTAGGGGAACTTAGGGAGTAAGTCATCATCCAGCTAGAAGAGGATTAATTATGGTTTTGTCTCAGTTAAAAGCCACTGTCAAAAGGAACACGGTGATCCAGGTGGACCTCACACGTGAACATGCAGTTGTCCAGTTCTCTGGCTGCAATGAGTGCCTGAGATTGTCACTGATGCTGGAGGGCAGCAGAGATAATACCTCTTCATGGTGTGAAAAGGTGGAGGAGCTACTTACTGGCAGCACTGAAAGAGGAAGTGGAGAGGTCAGGGAGTGCGAGAGGGGTAGTTCACTGAACTCTTAACAGGTATGCTCTGGTCGAGGACATCTAGGAACAGGTGGTCAAGCTACAGGAGGCAGTTGAAAGACTGAGAGATATTAGGGAAGTTCAGAGGGAGTTGGACAGTTGTTCCAAGCCCTGATAGTAGGGGAAAACAAACTCACTGAGAAGAGTGAAGGCCAATTCATCCACTGGCCTTCATGGAAGGGAGGGAGGGCATTAACACACGTTTGGGAAGTAGTGAGGAAAAAAACCCAAACAAACAAAAACAAAAGGAAGAGAAAAGGAACTAACGGAATGAAGAGGCTTTCTTCAAAACCAGACATTCTTACCCAGCTGAACATCTCCACCCAGAGCCACTTTGTAGCTCTGCAGACTAATGAGGCAACACCCATCACACTGGAAGAACAGCCAGAGATAACCGGAGAAGGCCAATCTGCTCCACAAATCAAGAAATAAACAACTAGTTCACCCAAGAAAAGGTGGCAGGTGATAGTAGTAGGCGACTCTACTTTAAGGGGCACCAAGGCACCCATCTGTCAACCTGATCCAATTTCAAGCCTGGATCAGGGATGTTACTGAGTAGCTGCCAAGTCTAGCTAAGCCCGCTGAGTACTCCCCACTATTAGTGTTCCATGTAGATGCAGGTGATATGACCAGCAGCAGGCTGGGAAGCATTAGGAGAGACTAGAGAGACCTGGAATAGGTGGTAAGTGCTCTGAAGGTCACCTATTTTTTCATCAATTCTCCAGGTCAAAGGAGAGGTGCTTGAAATGGCCAGATAAATTTGGCAGGTCAACCAACGGATAGAATGATGGTACTATAGTCATGTTACTCAGACTATGGGAATTGCATTGGCAAACCTGGCCTACAGGAGACTGATGTGGTCCATCTGACAAAGAAGGGGAAAAGTATCTGTGGTCAGGGATTTGCCAGACTGGTGAATGGGGCTTTAACCCAGATTTGTTACGGAGTGGGGCACCTATACATTCCTATCCTGCCAGTTGGCTGCAAATACCTGTAATGGATGCCTGGAAGAGTGCAAAGGCATTCAGAATACTCCAGTTTTATCCGGGGTCAGTTCTGTGTGGGGCTTGGTTCAGATGCCTATACATATAAGCACATAATGTGGGGGACCTGCATCAGTATGATATCATTGGCATCACAGAGACGTGGTGGAATGGCTCCTATGATTGGAGCATTGGAAAGGAAGGTTTTAGGCTTTTTATGAAAGACAAGCTAGGGAGACAATGAGGGGGCATAACCCCTATATCACTGACCAGCTGGAGTATATGGAACACTATCTGGGGAAAGATGCAAAGCCATCTGAGAGCTTGTGGGTCAGGATTAAAGGAAGGGCAGGGACAGGAGATGCTATAGTGGAGGGTCTGCTACCAGCCACCCAACCACAAGGATGGTGCTATTAAAGCCCTTGATAGGCAGATACAAGCACCGGTCCTCAAATACAACAGTATCTATTGGACGGAAAACACAGTAGGGCACAAGCAATCCAGTGGTTCCTTGAATGTGTCAATGACAACTTCCTTACACTAGTGATTGAGGAGCAAAGAAGGAGAGGTGCCATGCTATACTTTGTGCTCACCAACAGGGAGGAGCTGGTGGGGATTATAGTGATACAAGACAGCCTTGGCTGCAGTGACCACAATATGGCAGTGAGGGCCTCATGGCATTAAGGAGGGTATGTGGCAAGCTCATTGCCCTGGACTTCAGGAGAGCATACTTTGGCCTCTTCAAGGACCTACTCAGGACAGAGCAAGCAAAGAAAGACCAGGGATAATGTGGGCCCTCTCCAGAAAGAAACGGGAGACCTGACTACCCTGGACAAAGAGAAGAATGAGGTTCTCAGTGATTTCTGTACCTCAGCCTTCAACAGCAAGTGCTCCAGCCACGTTGAGAAGGCAAATGCAGGAACTGGGAGAACGAAGACCCTAAGCCCTCACTGTGGGAGAGGATCAGGTTTGAGACCATCTAAGGAACCTGAATATGCACAAGTCCATGGGACCTGATGGGATTAATCCAAGCGTCTTGAGGGAGCTGTCATAGTTGCTAAGCCACTTTCCATTAATTTTGAAAAATTGTGGCAGTCAAGTGAAGTCCTTGATGACTGGAAAAAGCTAAATATAACCCCCATTTACAAAAAGGGAAAAGGAGAAACCTGGGGAATGAAGGACCAGTCAGTCTCGCCTTAGTGCCAGGTGAGATTATGAACCAGCTTCTTTTGGAAACTGTGCTAAGGCACATGGAAAACAAAGAGGTGACTGGTAACAGCCAACATGGCTTTACAAAGGGGAAATCATGCCTGACAAATGTGGTGACCTTCTGTGATGGGGCTGCAGCACTGGATAGGGGCAGAGCAACTGACATCATCTACCCGGATTTATGAAAAGCATTTGACACTGTCCCACATGACACCCTTGACTCCAAACTGGAGAGTTATGGATTTGAGGGATGGAAGACTCAGTGGATAAAGAATTGGCTGGTTGGCCATGCACAAAGAGTTGTGGACAATGTCTCATTGTATATGTGGAGACCAGTGAGGGACGTACATACATATGAGGGACACCGCTGGTGTCCCTCATGGATCAGTATTGGTGCTGATACTGTTCAACATCTTTGTCACCAACATGGATTGAGTGCAGTTTCAGCAAGTTCACTGACAACAGCATGCTGTGTGGTGAAGTCAATACAGCAGACAAAGGGATGTCACCTAGGGGGACCTTGTTGTGATTTGGCTGATGCAAACCTCATGAACTTCAACAAAGTGAAGTGCATGGTCCTACTTGTCATGGTTTAGCAATGTTATTCTCCAGTTTAGTGTTCCCACTGAAGCACTCCAAATCATGTGCCATTCAACCACTCACATCTCACCCTCTCCCTGCAGAGGGACGGAGAAGAGAATTGGAGGTACAAAAGGGAAATATCATCGTTTGAGGTAAGAACAAATTACTGAAAACAGCAATGAGATAAGACAAAAACCAGTAACAGCAAGAGAGTCCACAAGATAGGTGAATGACTCGCACAAGTGCTCATCATGCAAAACCTGGCGCTATCCTGACCACTTGCTTCACCATTGGTCTGACTGGAAGGGAGCCTTTCCTCCTCCACCACCTGCTGCACATGACACGAAGTGGTATAGAATAACTTCAAGGTCCTGCCCCTCCTGACTACAGCAAAAATTAATCCTCTCTTGGCCAGAACCAGAACACTACACCTGGGTTGTGGCAATACCAGAGACCCTTATAGGTTGGGCAGAGAAGTGATTTGAGAGCAGCCCTGTGTAGAAGAACATGAGAGGGATGGTTGACGAAAAACTCAATACGACCCATCAGTGTGCACTCGCAGCCTAGGAAGCCATCCGGGGCTGCATCCAAACGAGCATGGCCAGCAGGCTGAAGGAGATGATTCTCCTACCCTACTCTGCGTTTGTGAGACCCCACCCTAAGTGCTGCATACAGTTCTGGTGTTCCCAATGTAGGGACATGGAAATGTTGGAACAAGTCCAGAGAAGGGCCATGAAGTTGATCAGACAACTGGAGTACCTCCCCTACAAAGACAGGCTGAGAAAATAGGGGCTGTTCAGCCTGGAGAAGAGACAGTTACATGCAGGCCTCAGAGCAACCTTCTAGTATTTGAAGGGGGCCTATATGGGAGCTGGGGAGGGACATTTCATCAGGAACTGTAGTGATAGAAAAAGGAGTAATGAGTACAAACTGAAAGAGGGAAAATTTAGGCAAGGTATTTGTAGGAGACTGAAATGTCTACAGTTAATGACTCAAAATATCATCTATTTGCAAAATGGCAGGATACTTGCTGAGGCCAGGTTTGCATTTCCCAAGAAAAGGAGAGGAGGAGATTGGTTTGTGGATTGGGTGTGTGATGGTGAATCCTCTGATTTGCATAAGAACAACCCAGGTACAGAGGGGGTAAGCACCCATCACCAGAAGGTGACCAACCAATCTTTACAAAGCAACAAGCTGTTTGTGGAGCCAGATAAGGGAAAAGGCTGGTTACAAGCAGATCCTGTGGAGATGGGATAATGTTTTTTGTCAAGCCAATTTTTCCCCTGACACAGTTGTCTCAGGTGTAAACCTCCACCTTGGGGGAGGTATTGGGACATTTACGTGTAGGCCTGAGGATCTTCATCCCTTCTGACAAGGCATAAAGTGGATTAACCATGCTGATGTGAGAAACTGCAGTCATGTCTTAGGAGGGACCATAAATCATCAAAGAGAGCCCCAACTGATTTCTGGGGCCTTCCACCAGAGGACCATGCATGACCCAGTGTTGGAACAGACAGTGTAAAACTCCTCCCTCAGGGGAGTTCTTACCTGAACCTGAACCTGCAACTGAACCTATATTAACCCATTGAACTCTGTTCCACAGGCTTCCTCCACCCCCACGGATGAAGACTATGACCATCACTTCAATTCATGGACAGGTAAATTTCAACAATCAAGTCATGTAGCTGGATCCACGGGTGGTGATATCTTTCTTCTCCACTATCTACTCTTATCCTTTCCTCTGTTCTTTCTTTTTCTCATATATTTTCTTAAGTATTAATTTTATACTTTTATATTGCTATATTTCTGTAGACGATGACCAAAATTGCTATATACTTCCTTTCTTTCCAACTAAATTGTTCTAAAATAAATCTGCCATACCATGCAAAGAGGGGGCTGCACCAGGAGCAACCAAGGGACATTTAAGTGTGGTAAGACCTAAACAAACCCTCAGTTCAAGTGGCCATGATTGAAGGAAAGACCAAGGGTGAAACGGAACTGTACAGGGGAGTTCCCAAATTCAGGAACACCCAAGCTGCAGCCATGAACCTCATCACAACACAGAAACCCTTAGCAGCCAACTGATCGATGAGGAAGCAATTCCAGGAGCAGCCCAGGGAGATTTAAACAGCTCAAGGGAGCTCAAACGATCCGGAGATGGCAAACAGGGCTGTGGCACAGCGGTGAGGGCGCAACACAGCACTTGGCACAGCAGTTCATGCAGTCAGGAGGAGCAGGAAGGGCTATGACTATCCAAGAGCAGCCAATAGAGGCAGCAAACAGACTCACTAGCTGGTAAGGAAGACCAAAGAGATCCTGTTAGCCCCAGCCTCACTAGCATACTGCATTAATCTTCCTTGGTTATGGTGTTGACACACCATAATGCTCAATCCCCTCTAGCTACCAGGGTCACTGAACCAGCCACGTCAGAGGCCTGCAGCCAGACAGATGTGCTGATGGTAGATGTAGCTCTACAGGTCCCAGGCTGCCAGGAGTGCCTGATGCCTCTTCCTGAGGCTGGCACCAACAAACAGTTCTTTAGCAGAAGGTGAGGAGCTGTGTTGCCAGGTGAAGGGGCAACAGCAAGAAGTGAATAGGCCACACAGTATTCAAGCAAATGAGCAAGAGACAGAATGATTATTGTCAGAGACACTAAAGTCTCAAGACCCTTGGGAGTCTCAAACCTTCATTGTAAGGGGGAAGCAGATGGATTCAGAACTCTGTAGGGTAATTAGTCAAAGGACTGTTCACCAAGAGTCTGTTAAAGATGAAGGTTGGAAGCAGGTCACTGCACATACCAGGAAGAAGGTTCCTCCTCCTTCTCAGAATCTGACAAGTAGGACTGGCACCATCTATAACAGGTATGAGGCTCTGGACCTAGAAGGCCAGACAACTGATGAGGTGGATGAAGGTCCTTCTGGGATAAAGGGGCCTGCCAAAACAACACCACCTGTACCCCAGACCTCCTTTTGTAAGAGGAAAAGAAGGGTAGTCATAATAGGAGACTCCCTTCTGAGGGGAACAGAGGGCCCAATATGCAGACTGGACCCAACTCACAGGGAAGCCTGCTGTCTCCCAGGGGTGCAGATAAGGGACATTACTGGAAAACTTTCCACTTTAGTAAGGCCTTCTAACTATTATCTGCTATTGGTTGTTCAAACTGGCAGTGTTGAAATAACAAAGAGAGTCTGAAGGCAATCAAAAGAGACTTCAGGGCCCTGGGAAAATGGTTGGACGGAACAGGAGCATAGGTAGTGATTTCCTCAATTATTTCAGTAACAATAAATAATAACAGTAGAAATAGGCAGATCTATCACGTCAAAGCAGACTTCAGGCTGCTCAGGGAACTAGCAAGCAAGGTCCTAAGGGAAAATATTTTTGCAAGTGCTGGGGTCCGTCAGTGCTGGTCACTTTTTAAACATGACTTCCCAAGGGCACAGGAGCAGCAATTCCCAAATGCTGGAAGTCAATCAATCTGGGCAGAAGGCTGACTTGACTGAACAGGAATCTTGTCTTGGAAATAAGGCAAAAAAGGAAGGTGTTTGTCCAGTGGAAGCAAGGTTGGGTGACATGGGAAGAATACAAAGATGCTGTGTGCCACTGTGGGCAAAAAATCTGTTCAGCCAAAGCTCAGCTGGAGTTGAAGTCAGCCAGAACCGTGAGGAACAATAAAAAGAGGTTTTTGAAATATATTAACAGCAACAGGCAGTGTTAAAATAACATCAGCCCATTACAGGATGAGGATGATCATCTCACAAACAAGGACAGACAAGTGAGAGGTCTTTAATGCATTTTTTCCTCCATCTTCAACACAGATCATGAACCAAGGGGGGTCTCAGTTCCTTGAGCTGGAGGACCAGGACCATGAGAATGATCAACTCCCAGCAGACCCTGAAATTGTGTGGGATCTGCTGCTTCAGCTCGATCCCAACAAACCTATGAGGTCCGATGGGATTCATCCAAGAATCCTCAAAGAGCTGGCTGTTGTCATTGCAAAACCTCTTGATGAGGTTTTGAGCAGTCTTAGGAATCTGGAGAGGTCCCAGCTGTCTGGAAGCTGGCAAAGGTTGTCCTGATTTTCAAGAAGTGCAACTACAGGCCTGTCAGCATCACTTCAGTGGCTGGTGAAGTTACAGAGAAGATTATTCAGGGAGGTATTGAAAACATCTGGAAGACAATGCTGTCACTGGTCACAACCACGATGGCATCATGAGAGGTAAGCCCTGCTTACAAAACCTGATTTCCTTTTATGACAAGGTAACCCATCTAGCTGATCAAGGGAAGGCAGTTGATGTAATCTTTTTGGATTTCAATAAAGCTTTCAGTACTGTCTCTCATAGTATCCTTGTCAAAACATCCAGCACACTTGGATAAACATGTCTTATGATGGGTGAGCAACTGGCTCATGGGTTGGGCACAAAGGGTGGTAGTGAATGGGGTGACACTCAACTGGTGACCTATCACCAGTGGGATTCTGCAGGGCTCCATCATCAGCCCTGTGCTCTTCAATATCTTCATTAATGACATGGATGCAGGACTGGGAGGGATGCTAAACAAGTTTGCAGATGATACAACACTGGGAGGAGTAAGGAGCTGTCCACTGTTTTGAAGGCAGAGAGCCCTTGCAGATCTTGACATATTAGAGGGCTGAGCAACCAATCATATTAGATCATCTAATTATATCATCTTTTCATCATCTAAGGAGACTATATGATATCAGACTCATCACATAAGCCTGTATCTACTGCTTTTTCTTAGCCACTGTTCTTCACAGCTGAGGTACCTATGAACAAAAGACTGATACAAGTGCTTTTATATTCCAGTTGTGACTTACATAACACAAATAACAAATAAAAGTTGACACAAAATTGGAAAACTGAGTTGTTTCTAAATGCCTAGAAATCACGTCCAAACAGATTTTTGATGTAATCGAGAAATAAAATTATTGCACTGGAATTCAAGAATGCTGAGACAAAAGGTTTTTCTTGGGGTCACAGGCCTCCTTACCTGATCTTGCATGTGCCAGTTGGGTCAATATTTGTAAGCATATAAGCACTTCTGCATCTGCTATGAGGAAGAAAGGTACTTAATTCAAACTCCTAGTTTACATTTCTGGACTATAAGTCTTATTTTATTTGCTTATCATCCCTCATCTACTCTTCAAAGGTTTCTAAGTTGTTTGACATCTGTCCTACTCTGTCCTACTCCATCCTCTCCTATTCTATTTTCTTAAGTACTTCTTTTACATTTACCTCTTAAAACAGAACTCAAAAGATATTTTGATCAGTAGAAGTATTGAGTTCAGTGGTTTTCATTAATTTTGCAGTGTTAGATTGCATAAACATTTCTTACTTTCATTTGTTGTGTCTTTAGTACAGCTTTTTTTCTCCTCAGCAGTGCTCTCCAGAGAGGCATGCTGACAATCACACAGTGCCATGTTGCTGCAGTGGGGAAGCAGGATGTTCCCCATGCTTGCAAGAACCCAGAAGCTCACCATGCACCACATCTGTTCTAGAAGGTATATTGATTTTTAGAGCTTGAAATGTATGAAACAAGGTCCCCAGAATTATTCGTACAAGTAAGGGCTATAATTTTAAAACTAATTTAATTTAAAGATTATTGTCCCAGTCAGGAATTAAAGTTTTGAACAAGAAAGTCAGCAACCTGCTCTGTGACAAGGAAAAACTCCACATGGTTTGTAATATAACTCTGGATCCTAAAATCAGTGTGGATTACCATCGGTATCCTTAATTAAAAAAAGGAGATTAATGGAATACCTTTTCTGAAAGTAGCAGATGTGAAGTGTAGCAAAGAGTGATCAAGCCACATCATACAGGAGGCAGGTTTGGGACATTTTATTTACTAAACTCTTGCAAATACTTACTTAGCCAGGTGATAAGTTTGGTTTCTGAAAGATTTGTAACTGCATCAACTAAGATGAATTTTTACAAAGATGGCAAACATTAACCCTCGGGAGTAAAGGACTCAATACACAAAATTCTGAATTTTTCTAACTCTGAGGTTTCTCTGCACCTGAATGAAAAAAAGGTTGTGCCTTGATTAAATTTATTCTAGGCCAACTGAAGAATACAAAAAACCCCAAACATTTGGCTAATCAGAGAGAAGATAATAAATTTGGGCCCCTATCCACTATTTTCTGTGAGAATGAAAGTGCCTCTTTGCCCACAGTCTCAGTGCATGCCAAAACTTGCAAATCTTGGAGAAAAAGTAATTTGATGGTTTACAACCACAAATTTCTTCCCCAACAGAAACTTATATTTTCTTCTGATGAACTTGCGAATTACTTAAATATTATCACATCTTTCCCACAGCTGTGAATACCAAAGCCATTTAAGGGAGATGCTTCAATCTAACCTGAAAGGCAGCAGCAAAGAAATGGTAGTAATTCAAAGCTTTCTGGTATTCAGATCCTTCCTAATTCACCAGATTATGAGATTACGACACCTTCAAGATTTCTTAGTCTATCTCAGCATTAGAAATGATACTGTACAAATTTTAACATGTGATCTAAATTAAATCAATGCAGTAGCATACAGCTTTAAAGATGCACTTACAATGAACAATGAGTTTTAAAGATTATTTAAGGTGCTTACCTATTTTTGGTGTTTGCTCTTTTTCCATATAATTTTTCTCCTTCTCACTGACATCCCAGACTAAAGCAAATATTTTTTACCTAAATCTGGGACCAAATGTGGGCAATAAATGAATCTTTTAAAGAGGACAACAATAGCCTATTCACACACACACACACAAAAAAATGAGTTCTGGTAACCCATGTCATCAAAGGCACCTAATTTTTTTAGAAAGCAAAAATTGTATTTGTCTATTGACACCTATAACTTTATTAACAAGACCAAAATTCTAGATTTCTCTATTTATACACAGATTAGCATATGGGAAGGTTTAAGGAACTTTCTAGACTTCTCTTCTGAAGTCATAGACAAATAACCCAACCCATCTCTAATGTGTTGTTGGCAACATCACTCTGCATAACTTCATCTCTTGCTATTTTTCCATAATGCCAGTGTCATAAGCACTATCTGAAAAAATATGAAATATGATTTAGGAGTGTCCTCTTAGAAGAGACCTTATTTTCCCTTGTTTCTTTGGTTTAACAGATAAATTTTATGGAAGTAATCAGTTAAGATTCGTTTCCCAGTGATTTTCACTTCACCCACTTTACTTTTCAAAATAAAACTGAAAAATCATTAAAATTAAACAAAAAACTACTATATTTTTAATTAAACCATTTAGTTTATTGTATGTGGGAGATAAATAAAGCTTCTGTAGGGCTACATTGTAGTAGCAATGCCAGGCTAAGCAAGAATGTTCAGTTGCTGTTTCACCACCTTGCTCATGTGTCAGCACTGTGAACTGGATCAGGTAACCAATATGGCTGCAAAACAACCATTTAAGTCATTACTCCACATCATTCTGTTTTCCTGAGAACAGAGGTGATTCAGAGTTTTCCAGCTTTCAGAAGGGTGTCCTAGCCTACAAAGTCATACAGTCTGTGCTGGTTTTAATCCCAGCAGGGCAATTAAAATCCAAATAAGCCACTCCCCCTTTCCCTGCCCCTTTTGGTAAGGAAGGGACAATAAACTACAATTATGAGTTGAAATAACAGTTTATTAAAACCACAATAACAGCAACAGTATTAAAAAAAGTATAAAAAAAGAGAAAGTGTTTTACCTCCAAAATGGTATTCACCACCAGAACAACAACAAAAAAATGCTTCCTGAAGATGGTGCTCGCAACACCAGGTATTTGGGAAAACAAGGTACTATGGTGAGCAGAGCTCCTGCAGCTTGATGTTCCCCCTCTACACCCAGCCGAAAACAAAGGAAAGCAGGGACAAACAAACCCTGGAACTTAGTTCATCAAAATAGGGATCATGCACCCACTGTCTGAGCTCAGCTCTCTGCAGTTTCTTGTGCTGACTCCTCCAAATCTCTGCTGCACTGTGTGTGTGCGTCTGCACGTGCGTGTGTGTGTGTGTGTGAAAAACATCCCTGCCAGGGTGCTGACTCTGTGCCTCCTGGCCCCACTGGCTCAGAGCTGTCTGTTTCAGCACCACAGGTCTATAGTCCTGCTCAGAGGAAAAAATGGGATGGCGGGGAGACAGCGGACAGCAGAAGCAACCAAGTCCATCAGCATTTTAAGGCAACAGTCCACACTGCTCCAGCAAGCCAACCAAGATGGAAAACTTCCAGTTTCTGGTGCCCAGCTTGTCCTGCTGAAACCACCAAAGACATCAGTGGTATTGAATAAACACTGTGGTCACACCCAAAAAGCACTGAAAACCTCCACCCCCATCTCTGCAACCAGGACACCACCATGTTCATTTTCTCTGGTAGAAAAATACTGTATATGTGCACCATAAAATGGATCTGGAACAACTCAGAGAGTCTAAAAATATCTGTGAGCACCCATTATATGTTAAATCTGCATTGGCCAAGTTATCTAAGGTGCCTGGAGAAGCAAGAGAAACAGCAACTATAGGTTTCCTTACTGAAAAAAAAAAAATTGTATTATTCGTTCTCCTTGTGTGGGTTAAGAACAGTTTATGCTTTTATATGTACCTAATACAGAACTTGGGTTACAATGGATTAAAGCTCTATTAAGTACAGTGGTCTGTGAATAAATAATCTTCATAGGCTCTTACATCCTCCCTCTAAAAGTGAGAGAAATCTGTTTCTGCAACCTTGATTTAGGTGTGATAAAGCTTTTGAGGTTTTTCCCTTCAAAGAATAAGGATTCTTCGAACTTCCACTGCATTTTCCAGCATAACAAAGACCTATTTTTACTGAAAAAATCATTTAAATATGTTAAATGCTAGTAGTTTGTATAACATTTTGCCAAAAAAAAACCAACCTACCCCAAATAATTTTTCCTAGATCTTTTAATTCATGCAGTTCAGATGCTGAAAATATCCTGTCAAGAAGATGTATAAATACTGCCAATTAAAAAAAAGCTCTGAATTTGTTTGAAATGCAACTTTGAGATCCATTGTCAGTTAGTTTTGACTACTTTTTTTTTAAGAAGGACAGGTCAGGTGATAAAGGAACAAGACTTTATTACAAACAGAAATGAGAGGATGAATGTATATTACATACAGTGTAAGTCTCAAAAACTGTTGTGTTACCATCATAGTCTCATTTTGCTATTATGTCTACATGAATCTCAAGCCATTGAATCACTTCAACTTTTAGCTCTTTTCCAAAATGCAATTTTTAGTTCCATTACATTTCTCATTTCTCATTTCTGTTTTGAAATGGGAGAGTGTGTGGGAGAGCACTTATTTGGCGAGTACAAACCAAAAAGGATATGTGTATACAGTTTCTGCCTCTAATACCCCCTGCATTTTGAATTTTGTGCAGAGAGCATGGCAGCCTCTCATTGCAGCACAAGCTCAGAAGGCATGTGGTGCAGTGACAAGATGGGAGTTAGCAGAGATGCTTATAAAAATTGACTTCCTTGAGATTGGCCACTGAAGAGCAGCCAGCAGCTAACCATGTTTGCGCTAAGGCCACAAGGTAGGTGAAATTGGAGGTGGAACAAAACTAACTATACCTCCCATACAAGGAGAAACATGAAGCAAATATTTAAGCTGAGATACTTACAATTTAGCCATTATTGGTTGCCACACTTCATAATACAAATTTAATAGTGTCAACTATTTTATCTCAAAATATTTTATCTCATAGAATCAAGAACGAAAGCTTTTATTTTTTTTAACTCATTGAAGCACGTCATATACCTTTCATTTTAAAACAGAGGTTACATACAAGAATATACCTCATATCATTTTGGGAACTTTAATATTTTCATTAAGATGCTGTTTGAAGAATATCTGTAGTGTTGTACTGCTAAACCCAGGGAAATGAAGATGATCTTCAGTGAACAGTGTTTTCCACTGGGGACTCCACCGGCATTCAGTTGTCTCATCTAATTATCACTTTCCTGATTCAACCATTATTCATGAGGTTCCTTGTGTTCTTAAAAAGCTCTGAGCTGTGCTTGCCAATGTTATGGCACATTATGAAGCACAGTTATGCAGCAAGAGGGAGGGGGTGAAAATGCACTGGTCTATACTGCTGGCATATTTTCTGTTTGATCTCCTCAGCTGCCAGTGGAATGCAGAGCTCTTTATTCAGAATCTACTGCTGTTTCTTACGCATTGTGCTACAATCCTTTGCATTGCTCCAGTAAAACAGAGCAACACTGAACCTGTATGAATTGTTTGCGTGGAGTTTACACTGGTTTCCATTTGACTGCATTTCTCTTTTGTAATAGTGGTGAAAGAAAAGCATGGAGAGAAAAGTTCCTAACAGATGCAGGGAAAATACTCTTGGGTAGTTTGGACATGAATTTTAATTGCTAGAAGTTTTACCCATAATGAAACTGGAGTACACATCATTTCGGATCTTCGTGCCCTCTTTGCCTAATTTAAATGTTTAGATTTTTAGCTGAGTTATATGGTGCCAATTTGCTAGGTTAGGATTTTCACTGAAAATACAGTCCAGGGTAGTCAGGCTAAAGATAAGAACATAAAGTCTAAATTAAAAACAGTTGCTCTCCCAAATGTACCTCAAATCATGCCATAGCTAATTTAAAGGTGGGTAGAGCAACTGAAATTATATAATTTCTGTTCTAAACCACTGAACTTAGTTTGTAATAGCAACAATCCTGAGGAAATTAGTCATTAATGAAGCTAACAGCCAGTTTGCTAGAGTGTTATCTGTCCTTGGCTTCACCCTAGAAGATTATGTCAAACCCCATAACCTCACAACAGAAATGAATTTTTAATTTTTTATTATGCTTAAATATTGAACTGGCACTTTATAACCACATGCATAAATTTCAGAATACAGTTAAGGTAGAATATTTATTTAGTGAGAGTACAGAAACATTGCTATTGCTTCTTGGTTTCAGATATGAAAAGCAAAACCAGGAAAAAATCTCAGCAAGTTACTTGGATCAAGTATATACAAGAGTAAAAGCTGATTCTCACAAACTCATGCTAGGGTGAAAGAAAATGCCTACTAATATTTTTTACACAGCCTGGCTGAAACGTTTATTATTCCTCCATTATAAATTCCTCTCTGAAGCATGCATAGCTTTAAATAAAACTATGAGGCAGTTTGAAACAAGATGCAGTTCCAATAAATTCAGCAGAGTTGCTTTTACTTCAGTGTCAAACAAGTTTCAATTTGGCAGCAAATTATACTCTAACTGAATATTTACGAAGTTCTGAAGTCTTCTCTTAGTCAAACCTTTCCTTAATTTCAGTGGGGACGGTAATATTATGTTAGTGGGAAGTTGGCTCAAATAAACACTAATTTCTGATCCAAAAACATTAACACTAGTATGAGCCATGAATGAATAAAACAGGCCAGCATCTATTTAGAATTATGTCAGTGTAACTAAGAACAGAACTTGGCTCTGCATGCTTTGCTGGGGCTATACTTGCTATGACTAGTTTATGAATTGAAAGAACTGCTGCAACTAGGATGTGCCAGCTGAGCAAGTGCTGGAGCTGTTGCATCACCTTTACTCCACAGACTCAAGGGCTCATGGACAAAGCTACTTGCACAAAACCTGTGTTTCGCCAAGTGAGGACTTCAGGATTCACTTCCATGCTAGAGACCTTTTCCAGGTCTATGTCCTGTTCTGTAGAGCAAGATATTCAGCAAGCCACACTAAGAAAGTAAGACGGCAGTGAAAAGGGTAAGTTTAAAGATAAAGCCACAGTAAGTTCACATGGCATGAATTTAGTTTGGAGACATTAGATTAGATTTCTAACAAGATAACAAAAAACTGCTGCTACTGCTGCTTTAGAAAAGGACAAAGTAAATTATTACTATTGGCAAATTTCAAATTAGTCTTTGTCTAAAACTGATGCTTTAATTCAAACACGTCCCTGTGGATTTCATTATAAGTAAGTGTAATCATCCTTTCTTTCTTTATACTTCTTAAATATGTTTTTCTGCTGATTTTTCATCACACCTACTGAATGCTGCTTCCATTATTTTGTTCCTAATTTTTGAGAGAAAAACATTGATGCCTTTTGTTTTATTTTTTATGTCAACTAGTCAAATATGGCTGACCCAGTAATTTTTTTAATCATTGTTCTTGTTTTGAGAAATAGTTTTGTTAATGTTCAAGGCAATATCATGCAGCATTAGGACCTATATTATATTAAAAAGTTCATCTTTAGGATCAGATTTTCTTCTTTTTTTATTTTTTTATTTTGATACTAAAAACATCAAATCCAAAATTCCTTGGTTTGATACAACAGTTTTTGTTTTCAGTATTCATTCTCTTTTTCTAAATGTAGACGGTGCAGAATACCCAGTACATGGCATTGCTTAAATTCAGGTTTAATATGTAAAATAAGCCTTACCAAGTACACCAAACCCCTACATTTTCTGTTCTCTTATTTTCATTAGATCACACTTACAAGGCAGTATAATGTATGGGTGGTGCAGAAGAATTATAGAAAAATTTCACAACAAGAATTTAATAAGCTGCAAGTTGTCGCAGTAATGACATGAAGGAAGAAGAAGAGACAAGAAACACCTGTCAGGAGAGCAAGGAGCAAAGTGCTGGGCGAGACCCGCCCTGTTTATTATATATGCATTTTAGAAATCACTGTCCATTGGCAGAACGAGCTTGTCCTCCCTCAATCACAGTGGTCAAAGGAAATGTCCATCAAACTTCTGTGCCCAGGAGAAAGGAATGTAAACAATAAGATACCGTTACAATAACACGGCTATATTTACATAGAAGAATGTGAGAAACTAGCTACAAAAGAATGATAACATCCAGAACCGCAAAAGTCAGGGCAACAGCAAGTACCAATGAAAAGAGAGGTCTTATTTCTAAATTGTACACAATATTCTTTCCTCTAGGCATTGCATTTTCTTTCACTTACCAGTTCAAGTCTTTTACAGATTTTCTTCCTAAGACACTACATTATATTTATTATTTCTCAGTTTCACCAATAAATATTTGTTTCTCTGGATCTTAATTTAAAGTGCCATCAGAAGAAAATCCGGGGTGACAACTCCATAAACCCTCAAATCTCACTAGGGTAACAAAAAGTATACTTTTCTCCAATACTGGTAATTCACAGTTTTTCTCTGACAAGTATAAATATAGGTTTATTACACGTCACTTAACTGAGTGTTTAGCTTTGCTAGTGCCTATATGACTGGACCATAACACAGATAGTTTTCCTTTCATTCTGTCTAATCAAAGCACCACTGCTATATGCAGTTATTTCTCAGTGACATCATAGTTTGACTCTGCCAACAGAGTGTAACTAAAAACTATGTTTCTATAGCATGTATACAGAAAACTAGACTTCCTTAAATACACAATTGCACAGTGTTTACTATGTATTTAGAAAACTGTACTTTTCAGATCTATAGAATGAGATATCTGGTGGAAATATTTAACCAAAACAATATATTTTAGACTGTACAGAACTGGGGAAGAGGAAGGGGGAGGAGAAGTGGTGTTAATGTAATATAGCTGCAGGCACAGAAAAATTGAAAATTCATAAAATGCAGTTTTCACTGGAAACAAATTTTTTTATAGTCTTCATTGCTACAGAAATGAATTTCAGGTACAAGACTAGTCCAGTATATGAAATCTTCATCTTCCACATATTTATGCTTATCATAGGAAGTCC
This sequence comes from Climacteris rufus, assembly GCA_013398175.1. Taxonomy (NCBI): domain Eukaryota; kingdom Metazoa; phylum Chordata; class Aves; order Passeriformes; family Climacteridae; genus Climacteris; species Climacteris rufus. The sequence continues at coordinate 30,141 of VZRZ01001094.1, forward strand.
TGCTGTGTAAAAGAACACATGCATAATTCCACAGGTTTAAGCAGTTTCCTAGGTATCTGGGACCACCTGCAAATACAAGAAAAGAGTCACTGAACCAGGTTAAATATTCTATAGGGAAACAGTGGAAGGTCCCTAGGTTTGCGGTAGCTGTGCACTAAGGAAATATCACATCTGGCTAAGTCGGAGCTCCCTAATCACGAGTGGCTTCACATCCAGCTCTGTTTTAGGGCTGTAGTTCAGTCACAGGAAGTCATTCTTCTGACAGAATTGGATGGAGTTTCCTTGCCATAAAGGCATTACTGACAACTATTTTAAGTGATACTTCTTGGTTGGAATTTAGCATCAGAGGGGACCCAGGAGCAACCATACACTGCACACAAACCAATGCTCATTTTCGGAACACTGTGGCAGGACTGCCCATAAGTAACCATTTTCTTTGGTATTCCTGATAGGACTGAGCTTTGACTGATTTTGACCAGCTCATTCCTTCCTAGCCAGGCTGGAGGTCATAATAAGATGTAGGACAGCTAGAGATGCACATCACATTATCTACTGACAGCACTTAGGTATTTTTCTGGTGGTTTACGTAAATTGCATAGGGAGCTGAAGGGAAATAAAACTGATCCTTGTGCAGGGTAAGTTTGAAAGTTGGGCATCAATTAACAGAGATGCAGTTTCACAGGCAAGACAAGGGTATGAATAAAAAGCTGTAATATGCTGCAGAAGGACCTAACAGATTGAGAAGAGATTTAGTAGAGCAAGAGGGTAATGTCCATGGACAAAACAGTATTTGTCAATGTTGACTTCAGTTCTGAAACAAAATAGGTTAAGACTGAAACTGAAACGTGGCCTTTGGCTTCCTCCTGCACATGTATATTTGGGAATGGAAGGTTTGATTCAGCACAGAAGATAAACCAAATGTGTTACATGCAATGTGGCTGGTCAGGGGAATGTGCACAAAGGAGTGATTTTATTTGTTTCTTTGTCTAGTGTTTGATTCTCTATATTTGGAAAATTGACTGCTTCTTCAAGAAGCTGTCCATTTCAATTCCATAGTTCAAAACACCAAGGAAGCAATGAAAATGTTTTTCTAATTCTGGAATTTTTATGGGGTTTTTAGTTTGGTTGGTTTTGGTTTTGTTTCTGGTGTGGGATTTTTGGTTTTTTTTGTTTATTTGTTTGTTTTGAATGAAAGAAAAAAAACCATAAACCTATTACAACCTTGAAAGCTCCCAAGGAACATTGACATTTGACTGATGTTTTTTCCCAGTTGTCATTTGAAAAATGTTTTCATCATCCTTTTGACACTTTCTGTAATTTTAAAGAAGTTTGGAAGTGATGTATATTACTTTCTTTTATTTCTTGATGGTGGACTCTTTTGTTTCAGTATCTTCCCAGTCAAAAAGAAACACCGAGTATGGTAGCCTAAAAGTGTCTGTAACGTGTAACAATTACCTACTTGATGCTGACAATACACTACCAAAGTTTTCTAACACATTTTCTAACACATTTTCTCCTAAAGACAAAGCTTTTAAAAATTATTTTGACACATACAAAGTCATACAAGCATGCTCTGTCACGCCTTTAGAAGTACAGAATCATAGTACTTTATCATATAATGATCTAAGACAACATTTATTCTCCAAAATGGTAAGCACTGTACCTTTTATATGCAAATAAATAAAAATCTCAACAACTTATAGAATCCCTCATGAGCTGAAAAAAAAAGTTTTAAGATTTTTTTCCAAAGTGTAGCACTTATCAGTCTTCAAAAAGACACTACTTCTGTTGATTCAAGGTACTTTTAGTCTGATCAGACTACTGTCATTACGCAGAGTACAAGGAACTTATGTAACATTTGCAAGTTTTCTTCTAAAATCCAAAAGATTTACTGGAAGCATTATGTAGCCTCTCATGTCCTCAGTATTCCCTCTCTCTAGTCTCATCACAGTAATGAATGCAGTATGCTGGGCAGAGTCACAAAAAACATGCTATACAAAACATCATGTAATACAGCACAAGTAGGGCTCCAAGGTATCATACAGTGCTTTTAAATGTCTTTCTTAATTTTATTTGTTTTTAATTAGTGTTATTGTGTCTATTGGTACTTATTCTCCTCATTATTCTCTATTGTTGTTCTTGTATATAAGTGATTTTAATAAAAATGCTGAAATACTAGGCATAATAGATAGTAATATGATCCTCTGTACCACATAAGATGAATTGCTTATTTTATGTGGCTAAAATGGCAGCATTTACAAATCAGCAGAGATTTGGAGAGATAACTGGAGAATAAACATTACATTAATTTCAATTTGTTGTGGTTAACAAGGCAGTTATTTTTGTACTTTTCTGTTTCCCTATGTAACTCTGATCTTTGCTTATAATCACTAATTTGTGAATACGGGGGGGTTAACCTATTCTTTATTTCTTATTTTTACTGTATTGAAAATTGTTTTCCTGCTGTTCTGCCATGAACATTTTCCAAATATTTCTATGTTTTCTGTTAATTGAAATTACTATCATGCTTCCATTCGCTGTAATCGCCTAACACCTCTTTGTACAGTTGTCCCTTGCCCACCTGCTAAGAAAGTTAAGGTGTTCTGACACATCAGCCATGCAGTGACAACCTACCATACACCTGGGGGACCCAGGATCTTGTTGTTGTTACTGGCATTAAAAGCAAAGAGAAGATATTTGCTGGTTTTCTACTGTCTCCTATTAGCAGCAGCAGTCTTGAAATTGTTCATTTCATCTCAGAATCTTGCAATAATTGTAGGTGAAGATTTACTTTTCATTTGCACATGCCCCACAATAAACAGTGAAGTAGTGTTCTTCAGAAATGCCTAATTTCTTTCATGTCACATGAATGTTTTCTTTCTTGACAAAGAGAGCATGCATCTCAAGATCAGCCACATTTTACACAGGAAGGTTCTGACTAAGGGGGAGGTTGTATAATGAATAGGAAAAGGTTATTAGAATAAACTGTACATTTATAGTATTATAGTGCATAATAAATGTTATTACATTTTTATGTATATTATATATATTATTGTGCAGTATAGTTCTAGTTCATTTAAGTGCTTTTTGCCAGGTGCCTCTTCTCTATTGGATACATTTTGCATGACAGGTATTACGCAAAATATTGCATAGCAGCCATCCCACAATAGCATAACGTGCAGAGCAGGCTGCTAAACTTGTCCATGCAGCAGAATAAACTTCTTGCACAGAGTAAGCTCTCTGCTGTCACAGCTTGACTGTTGCCAATACCCAAAACACTTAATTTAAAACTAGCTTGCATCTTTATGCTACACTGTGTCCTAGAGGGCTTTTACATTTTCCTGCTTGTAGGATTTAAAGGGAAGATACAAGTAGAAAACATTCGCAGTCTGTCAGGTACAACTGGCCATCCTGGAGACCTGGAGATTTAAAGGATTATTAGCTCTTTGGTTGTGCGTATTTGTGTCCAACCTGTGCATTTATCCACCCATGAGCCAGTTATGGCTGGAGGTACTGACATCTTTAATACTTGAATTACTTAAGTATTTCCCACTTTTATGCTGTAGTGACATACATCAACAGTCCCG
>VZRZ01001094.1:41001-96698 GCA_013398175.1 Climacteris rufus
GGCCGCCCCGCCGGAGTGCGCCCAGTGGCGGGGAGCCCGCGAAGCCGCGCCCCGTGGAGCCGCCGCGGAGGTATGGTTTTCCCGGCGGAGCAGAGCTGCGGCGGCTGCCACCTTCGCGGGTGTTGAGACGGGATTTGTGCGGTGCGGTTAGTGGGCTCCTAGCTTCATGACTGCGCGGAGCGGGGAACCAACACCATGCGAGGTAAGCGGGCCGGGAGGCGTATGTCTATTGGGAAAGCTGCTGGGAAGGGACCGGAGAAGAGGTTTCGGTACTAGGGGAGAGGGTCCGGGGCAGAAAGTTGATGGGTCGTGCCCGCTCGCCGGCATGAGTGCTGACAGTGTGATTCCTGCACCCGCGGGGCCCGCGACCCAGACCGAGGTACCTTCCGCGGGCACCCCTTCCGTACCTGTCCTGGGAAGCTCGGCGCCGCCCTGGCCCACGGCGGGCAGGCAGAAGGGAGGGTCAGGTTGGCAGTGTCGGTGCCGTGAAGTCCCCACCTGCAGGCGCGGCAGGTGTCCCGTACGGCAGAACGCGCTGCCGCTTAGTCCCGGGTCGCTGCCAGCACGGACCTTTTGCTCCCCAGAAGTTATCTGGACTTTGTTCCCCAACCGGCATGTCGCCTGGAGGCCCCCATTCCCCATGGGTTGCTAACTGGACGGGAAAGGTTGCGGTGCCTGGGAACCCCTTCCCTGTGGCCGCAGGTCTCTTCGGCCCCCCAGCCTGTGCAGCCCTATGGTGGAGGGCGGTCAGAGTCTCCTGCAGGGCTTTCAGCCCCACCCGGTGAGGGTCTCGCAGGAGAACAGAGGATCGCCACCGACGGGACGCCCTGAGGCGTGGAGAACTGCTGGGGTGCTTGTCCGCTGGGGCTGAAGAGAGGCTGCGTGCTGGCACGCCGGGCAGCGGAGTGGGTGCGGAGGGCTACGGAAGACGTGGGGAGTGCGTTGTTTCCGTGCCTCCCAGGGACAGACTGCCCTGGACCCCATCCCTGGGCCAGGCGAGCACCGGTACCAGGGAAAGAACAACCCCAGCCAGGCTCGGGCGTCCGCGGAGGTTGCACAACTCCCCCGCCCCACATCTTCCACATTGCCCTTTTTCACCTAAGTTGTCAGATCCGTTGCTTGCCTCACCTATGGCGTGGTAAAAGAGACTAAAAGTAGTCTCTGCCAGAGTTTTGGAGTGGAGGATGAGGCCTTACGGGGAGTGGGACGCATTCGGGGTTGAGAGCGACATTGCGTGCAGATCTCTTGGACCTTCCATTTAAGGACGGGACACACACACACACTAGAAAGAACTTCTAGCTAGAATTTCAGCTTATTTGATGTCAGCTCCTGTAATAGCATATGTTTACAGCACTAACAAATCACACGTGTATAGTTCACTTTAAAGGAGTTGTAACTATGATCTCCGCAGAGATCAACTTTAAAAAAACCTCCTTTCCCCCAGCGTTCTTTGTTAGGGGGTTGGCTGTGGGGCATCTGTCAAGAACTTGGTAAACAGTGTTTCTTTTTGTTAGAAGCAACCGAAAACAGAGAGAAAATACTTAATTCTGTAAAGTGGCCCCTGTTGTACCTTTGCTGCTTGGGTTGGGATTTTCTGTTTCTTTGAGTTTGGGCGTTTTGTGTGGTTTGTTTGGGTTTTTTTGATCTTCTTCCCCCCCCCCCCCACCCGAGTGCCTCCAATTTGAGTAGAGCAGGTCATTGTCTCAGAAGTTGTTTTCAAAACGTGCCCATCGACCTCAGGAGCCACATCTCCCCCTTTTGTGGGCAGTTCGTCCACCCAAGTCATGGCTCACATGCCTTTCCTCCCCTGCCTTGGTGTGGAAGGGTGAAGTGAAACGTCCTTCCTTTCCCTTTAAACAAGTGCCAGGGTGGCCTAGCTGTGCTGGGCAGGGAGAGGGAGGCAGATCGTGCTGCACATGTGGCAGCATCTCTTGCAGGATGTGCCCCAGCTCTGCAGCCATCTCTGCCACCCCTTTTAGCTGTGTTCTCAGGTATTGTGAAGAAGTGCTGCTCTGCCCCTAGAATGCAAATTAATATTTGCATTGTATTTATGCTTACTCAGTAGGGAATTTACAGGTGGGAAAAAAAGGCCTGGGATGGAGGGAGGAGAAAAACAACAAAGAGGCAACTTTCATCCTTGCTCAGAACTCATGTGCAAGAGGCTACTAAAGTGAAGCTTTACAACAGGTGTTTCAAGAGCAGCACCTCACACTCCCGCAAATAAAAGGAACATTATATGTTAATTGAGCATCTGTCCATTTGTGGCTTTCCAAATAACAGAAATAAATTAGTATCACAATTCACAGACTGAGCTTGCATGAATTTGTGCTTTTGGAGAGCTGTACGCGTTCTTGTGAAGGTGTAGGTGTTTTCAACTATATTTGCAATTGGATTTGAAGGAGGAAACTCTCCATCTTGTGTATGTGAGCTGTTCCCCCAAACTTCCCCATCGGAGCTGTGATCCTTCGAAACTACAGTTAATGCAGTTAGCACAGCATGCCTGGGATGTGCAGGGGCTGCTGTGGTTCATTACCGTCCACATTGGGCATGGAGGACAAAGAGCTTCTGAAAATATCAAACCTGTATTGCTGCCTGCTGAATCCCAAAGCACTGGACAGTCGCAGGGGCTGTTAGTCAGCCCAGCTAACATTGTCAGCATGTTGTGCCAATATGTTACAGTCATTGGTCATGTCCTGTCCAAAATAACAATTTTCTGGACTTCAAATCTCAATGGAAATTTCACTGAGGATATGTAGCCTTACTTACTTACAGCAGAACAATGTACAGGAGACTGAATAATTGTTGTTTTGATGTTTTTGTTTTTATGGTAGGTCCAGATATTTCTTTCTGAACGGGAAATAAAAGTTTTTGAAGTTGATGACTTTTATACCTATATTTTGTAGAGGCAAATAAAATTTACAGTGAGTGTTCATCAGTCTTCCTTCCATCTGTCCCACTCCTGGCAACATCCTGTGAGGGAGTTAAGAACATAGAAGGTGTACTTCAGTATATTTTTTTAGAAAAGGAGAACAGAAAATGCACTAGAGTTATTGTAATATTTAACTTGAAGACTTGTATTTTTTTCTTGTAATTTATTTTTACTAAAATTATTTTTAAAGGTTAAAGCTATTACAAGTTTGCAGCTGTTATGCAAACATGGAAAATTGACTGAGGAAAAAACCTCAATGTCAAAACATGTACTTTTACTCTGGGAATATGCTACCCCTACACACACAAAAGCTCAGTTTGTAATCTTAACTATTTGACTTGTGAAAGTGACATTAACACCAAACTACTCCACTCACTGAAAAAGTAGTATTTAAACTTCTAATTGAAAATCTTACTAAAAAGCTTTTTCTTTTATATTTTGGGGAAAAGGAGCATCACAAACCCCTGAAGTGAAATTAAGTGAATTTTCTGTGTAGTTTTTTCTTGTTAGTGTCAAGACTGAGCAGTAGCAGATATTATATGATGTTAGGTATTTATTCCATTTTCTTAGCATCAATGAAATATTTGTAAGAAATTAGAGAAGTGTGATCAAACAAATTCTATCTGCAGTATTTCTGAGAGAGCTTATTAATAACATACACAAATAGTCTGGGTAACTAAGAAAGTTCTCCTTAGTTAAATAGATGAGTGCAGGGAGTTTTTATAGACTCATTAACTTAAAAAAAATATATTTTGCAAGTTATTCCAGAAAATGTAAATACAACTCTACTTGGAATATATAACATTAATATCCTAAAATGTGTTGGTGAATACATTGACTATTTAAAGAAAGGACTTAGGACCTTACCCCACCATTGTAAAGCCAATCTGTCCTCACAGTGTAGTGCATCCAGCTATGCCTTAAGTGAATAATGTTATTTGACTTCACTGGGACTCCTTGATACATGATAAAACACAAGTTTCTGTTAGTAGGTCTTTAAAATTCTAATAAATGTCAGTAAATGCTTAGAAAATCATGAGTCAGTAATAAACTATGTCTTGTAATAAAAAATACAAATGTGTATAGTCAATAAACAGTGACACCTCTAGAATGAACAAAAGTACCAGGGAAAGCATGAGAGCCTATTTGTACCTCAGCAATACTTTTACTTTGCTTTGCATCATGTTTACATTCCAAACAGTATCTTCTATTTATCTTTAATTGTAATATGTTTTAGTATTGGTGGTCAGAGGAGAGTACATAATGAAAGTTCATCAATAGACAACTATACGATTCAGTATCCTATAGATATTGTGTAAGAATTTTTTTAATCATATAAATTTTATATATTTTTAAAATTACATTTGTTTTTCATGGATGGAAATCTGGTGACAGTTAATTTAAAAAACTATGAAAATACCATGTGCATTGGCTGGAAGTAATTTCTCTTTTGTGGTATGGAAAATGTCTGACATCCATTGTTGGTCTTTTACAAATACAGTAGCAAGCAGTAACTTGGTATGATTTTCTAATTTGACAGTACAGTCATGATTTCTTGTAGAGGTCACTTAAATTGTTTTTTGTGGTTAAAAACTTTTTTTGACGTTTGAGGAGTAAATCCCTCAGGAGAAAAAAAAAGATACGTTCTGGCTAACCAAGAATTCTGATAGTTATAAGTCCTGTTCAAAATACACTTGTGCTAATTTGTGGAAAGTTTTTAGAGCACTATCAAAGATATTGCTGTATATCAGAGTGGTATTTACCTACTCAGAAATGCATGAATGAAGTATACCTTCAAAAGTACTGTTATTAAATCGTGACAGGACCCAGGATCTGCCATAGTGTGGACACTGGCTACCTGATACAGGAAAACAGTTCAAATGGGTGAAAGATTCCCAAGCTATTTAAGAAATTCCTACCTCTCAAGCAGTGCAACAAATTCTCAGAAATCAAGGTCTGTGCTTTGAATTTGAAGAATATCTGCTTAGCTGAAGATGCACACAGGAGTAAATATTGATTGAACTAATCATCTGATGAATAGAAATGAGCTTTATCAGTACAACAGTATAATGTCTTATGTTAACTAGGCCTTTTGTAATCCATACCCTGCCCTTTCAACCCATGACCCTGCCCCTTTCCTCGTAATGAGGGAAATCACAGGTGTTACAGTGGCATTTTTAGTAAATTGGGTTAAATATAATAGTTGCTCCATAGGACAAAACAGAAGTAATTAAAAAGGAAAAAAAAGCGAAGAAAGTCTGAGCATTGCTACGCAATTATGAAATAACAGTAGTGTGTTAGTGATTATACATTGTTTTACAGTTCTAAGATGCTGTTTTAAATCATTTGCTGTTGAGCTTAGTAATAAACCTGTTATGTCAACTTAAATCGAAGTGCAAATTAAAAAAAAGCCTGATACATTTGAATTTAAGATCAGTTTCTTTAAAGAGCAGTGTTAACAGCTTTGTACATTTAGCACAGTTGGGGCTTTCCATAATGACTTTCATAGACTAGCTGTGGATGTCAAAATGTTGTTCTTTGCGGTCTGTGTTTAAAAAAGTTCAGTGTTGTTTTTCCTTCCGGTTCTGTATGCAGTCTGGCAAAGTCTGCAGTGCAGCTTTGAGAATAAGACATCACACAGTGTCACTGGGGGTGGCAGACAGGAGGTGCCTTTTGGTTTGTGCCAGTTCCCTGTTTATTTCTAATGTTGGTTTCATGAGCATATTAAAAACTCTAATTTATGCACAGGATTGAGAATACAGTACAGCTGGGATGGCCTGGTCCTTGTTTGGCTGAACAATGCTTACTCACTTGAATGGTCCTATTAATGAGACATTTGGCCCTCTCTATTTTTGCAGTCTTGGAACTATTTTTTATAAAGCAGAAATGTTCATGCTTAACTTTGCCAGACACATTCTGCTGGAAGTTTATGCAAACAGAATAACAGCTGTTTCTGCCTCTGCTACAAGTGTATATGCTAATTTAGTTTGACATAAATGTTGTTCCTTTGCTGTTAATTGTGAATTATTTTGATGAATTGCCAATTAAAATGCATGTACACAATTTTTATGGAGAATCTACACTGTCACTGTTGCACAAAAATGCACTAATTTTTTAAAATCATATGTTTATCTGGATCATGGCCATTTAAAACTACATACTCATTAAAGGGTAAACATCAAGTAATTATGCTTGCTTGACAGACAAACTCATTTAAAAAGAGTTATCATGGGCCTTGTTTATGTGAGTAGTTCAGTTAGATTTTATGGTACTGCTCACATAAGTAAGGTAAGCTGAATTTAAGACTGCTTGTTCTGTGTCCTTTGGAAACCCAGTGACTTGAGATTGTAAGCAACATGAATGATGGTAAAAGTTACAGGGAATCAACATCATAAGAAGCATGCCAAATTTAAAAATGTCTTCCTGCTCTGAAATTTCAATAAAATCACCACCTGCCCCTAACTTGTCTACTACTCTTCAGTGCTTGAATACAGCTGTTGGCTATCTAAATACTTGCTGGAAAGGGATGTTTGTAAATATGATACATGTTTTCTGTGCTAAGGCTGACACATGAAAAGTATTCAAAAATATTGCTCTTCTGCCAATTATCAACAAACTACATTGTTCAGTTGTTAGGCTTATGCTCATTGCTGCGGTGTTGTTAGTAAAGAGTGGCCAAATGAATCTATAAGTAGATTAGGAAAATACATACATTCATAATGTATTTAGGTATGACTATGCTACATAGGGTAATAAATATTATAGCATGGCTAAAAAGCAGTGTAATTTTAAGAGTCATTTTTATAATTATTGTAGAATCTGTCTATAAAGCAGTCTGTCTACTTGCAGGTGTTTTTGAGGGGGTTTCACATTTACTGTTCTGTTTTAGTTATCCATGGTCACGTAGGTTTCCTGAACAAGCAAACTCATTCCATAACAAAATTATTCTTTTTAAGGGTCATATTTCTGATTCATTAATCCAAGGTATTCATAAGTGAATGAATCCTTCAGAGTAACATCTCTACACAACAAATACATTCCCACTGCATTTTTTTTTTCCACTCTGAAGCCGTTCTTTAGAGGAAAAATGTCTTTACTCTTACAAGCAATGTGTTTGTTACAAGTTTCAAATGTTGGTGGTTTGTCTTTTTGGCTTTGGTTTGGGTTTTTTTTGTTTGTTTGTTTTGGGTGGGGTGGATTTTTTTGGGGGGCTGGTTTGGTTTGGTTTCTTCATTGTTTGTGGTTTTTTTTGTTGATTTTTTGAATGAAGGCATTCATGGGGGAAAAATAGCTAGATCAAAAGAAGACAAAAAGAAATTGAATTGCATTTTGGTCTACCGTCAAAATAATGAGCTGTCAAGAGGGTAGCATATTATATTTTGTTGGTCTCAGGTGAAATTATAGTTCTCCTAAAATAAACTTCAAATGTAAAATGTAAAGACAAAGATGCTTATAAATAAGCAACTCTTAAATTATTATTCCCAGTACAACAGGAGCTAAAGTGTGATAGGCTTTATGCTCTTGAATAGTTTGCAGAGGTTAGATTATTTAGTGTGCATTACACATTGAAAATTTATGCTTGTTTCCAAGATATTTGGAAGCTATTGTCTCAATGCAGCAGTTGATGACATGTATCTGTTCGCTAGCTAGCAGACTGAGAACTGTGGAGCAAGTAATTTTCCAAAAGATTTATTGGAAATAACAATCTTTTGGAGAAGGAGAATTTAGTGAATTTACGATATGTGAACTGTATAAAACTGAGTTTAACAAAATTAAGGACCATATTTTCACTAAAAGTGCTGTTTAGAGACATTGATGTGTGTTGTCTTTCCTTCTTGAAAAATATGTCTGGTTTTACTAAGTGATGATGAACTTCTGCCAGTTAACTTTTTGATTTAAGAGCCTGCCACAGAAGTGTCCTTTGGAAATCCTAAGACTTTCCTGATAGCACATTTTTCCTTGATCATTTGTGCATGTCAACAGTGCAGCATTGATTTTCCTTTTCTAAGTAAGATGGAAAAATGAAGATTAATGTTATATTTCAGGTTCCGGCTGAGTAGTGAAACAGGTGCTCTGTGTTTCTTTTCATATTTGTCTGGAAGAAGAATGAAGCAGCAACTGGTTATGAAAAGCATTGCTTACTTCAGTCTACATTGTTTGGGGGATTTTGTACAATATTTGTACAACGAACTGTATTTAGTAATTAATTGGAATGAACTGAAAGGAGAAATCATGTACAAGAATTGAGGCCAGATATTTACATGCAGTGGCAGCACAGATATGAACAAATGCAGCACAGTCTAGTGGCACAGAGAAGTAATGCCAGTAGAGAAGACATGTATTAATAAGGCACAGTGCCATATGTTGATTTCATCTTTGTGAAGAACAGAAACGTTTCTTTTGGAGAATGTTCCACTGATGACCAAGGAGAAATTATTTTAATTTGGTTAGGAATTAATATTGAACCTGTCATTGTTTTCTTTCAGTGCCTTATACAAGTTATACAGGTACTGATCGTTGGAAGTGTCTGTCAGCAAGCCTTCTTCTTTTAATGACACAAACCATTCTCTCGGTAGAAATACATGTGGAAATGGAAAGGTGATACAGGAAATAACAGCTTAACTCTTTTTAATGTATGGAAGCCTGTAATAAATATTATACTATAGGTAGTATGTCAGCAGTAGTGCACCAGAAATCTGTATTAGGTATGCCAACTAGAATACTGGTAGATTAGCACTTAAAATTAATGTTGCATTATATTGGAAAAAGTAAAATTTGGCAACACTTACACAAAATTTTCTCATTTAAACATCTACGTACTCAATTTAGAATACTAGTTACCCCATAGCCATAGCCAATTTTGGAAAATTCAATTTATAATAATCTCTTACATGATTAGTTGCAGTAAGGAGGAAGATTAAAACAACAGTGTCAGTGCAGGAAAAGTATGGTTGATTAGCATCCATTGAGAGTAATTTAAACTACAAATTATTCCATGGCTTAAAGGATGTCACCATCATATTCCACTGAAATTTGAAAAGCAATTCTGTGTGCTAATGAAAATAAATTCCTTATTCAGACCTGGTTGAGGGAAAAGGCATTACTGGTGCTGTAGCAGCTGTTACAGTACTAAAGATAAAACTTCAAAAGTGTCTAGTAATCTCCGTAATTTAGGCACAATCTAATTCATAATTAATCTATTATTTTAAAAAGACAAATAATAAGAAAGGTATTGCATGCAATATATGCTAATACTTTCAGCAGCAACAGTAATCACACAAAGATTTTTTTGAGAAACTGTTCGTAGGTGAACAGTATTTCAAGCATATGTATATTGCAGTAAATTACATCAACTGAGTGAAATCTGTCTGCAGAGCTGTGTATCTTTAATTTTGAAACAGAATTCCCTATAGACTTTGCTGAAATGCTTTATGTAAAAATCATAGTACAATATGTTCTCATTGATTGTTTACAGCCCGCTGATTTTCAGAAAATGGAAGAGCAGCTGATCAGTTTTGAGTTCAAATAAGAGGGGAGAAAACTTGTGCTGTCTTAATTTGGTTGCCTGTGAAGAAATTGCTTTCTTCATTTATCATTGATTTGCGTTTACCAAAATTCCAATATTTGTTTTTGAAAATACAATTTGCCAAGATGTGTTCTAAATCAGCAATTCCTACAAACTCTAGTGGAAGTGCCATGAAAACAGAACACTAAATAAGACCTTTTGCAGCAAGCTGTTTTCAGGCTTCAACAGAATTGAGGAGAAGATTTTACCAGCTGCATCATAAAACTGGGGAGAAATATGTGCTTTCAAGATGGAGTTTAATCAGGAGCAAGAGAAAACAGGGAGGAAAACAGGATGGTGAATTTGTATATACAATAAACTGAATAGAAAAGCTGCTGTTTAGAAAGAGAGTTATGTGCAAAAAGTAAGTAGAAATGTAAAGGAAAAGAACAGAATATAAAAGAAGAGTGAGGAGACGGAAAGGGTTTTGGTGTGAACAGTCCTGTACTACAAGGTGCTGGACTTTCCAATTTCCACTCATTGCAGGTGGAGTTAACTACAGTGGGTCTGCTGTTGGAAATGAGAAAGGAAGAGAGAAGTGTAAGTAACCAAAAAAGAGGAGAAAAACAAAGAAAAGTAAATGTACAATATGAATGTATTAATTGTGCTACTTTCTATTATTCCATGTTGCATGTAGATTTCTTGTAATGGGACTTCAAACTATTTGGTATTCAGCTAAATGCTAACATTGAACATCCACTTTCATTCATATCACTGTGTATATCCAGACCTCCGCTGCTCAGGAATGCTGCAACGTGGAACATCACATATATAGTTATGTAAGCTGTCTATGCAAGCTTATCATTCACTGCACTTCAGCCAAGTTAGTTATTTGTGAAATTGAAAAGTTATTTGCAAAATACATCCAAACATGATCTTTTAAACTTTGGATCGAATCAAACTAGTTTTGATTTTTTTTTTCCTACCTTTTCATTATTTTTTCTGTCCCTCTTTGTATTTTTTTTCAGTCACTTTTGTTGAAAAGCAGTACACTCAGAAAAGTACTTGACAATGGAATTCATTCACTTTTTAGAAAACATGTAATTGGTTCCCTAAACCATACATCATACATCCCTGTGTATTAAAGAAAGTTACTCTGTTCTTTTCAGCCTTTTGTTTCTTTTGATTTGCTTTGCTTGGGATATGTTGCAGGAAAGAAATAAACAGTTTGTTAAATCTTGGCGGGGTTACATCTCCATGAGGTACCGCTATTGCATTTGTATGCCTGTAGCCTTGGAAATAGACAAAGTGCTTGAGAGCTGAATCTCTGCTTCTCTGTTGCTTCTTGCTTGCCAGAATCTGCTCTTTCTCCTGTCTGCTAAAAAAAAAAAAGCCAATATCTTTCCATTTGTTTGTTGGTTTGTTTTTTTTTTAACCATTTGTTACGTAAATTTTATCTTTTGGAGATGGTGGAAATACGTAAGAGTGAAGAGATAGTGTCCTATCTGATTGCAGCATAGTATTTTTTTTTTTTTAAGAAATAATACCTTTAGATCTTTTCTCCATGCTTGGAAGAAAAAGAAATGGAGAATGCTCTTACAATGCTCTCCATTTCTCCAAGACCAGGATGATTTTTAAGTATATACTCTTGACTAACTTTTCTTTCTATAGCAGTCCTACAGAGCTTATTACAGAACCAAACATTCGCACAACTCTCCATGACCAAAAAGAAAAAGATCTCAGTTTTCAGAAAACTAAACTGGATGCATAGGAGGTACATTTGTATTAAATCTCTTGATTTCCCACATCCCTCCTGGAATTTTCTCTAAGTCCTAAGCATTAAACAGGCAGAGAGCCAAGCTGTCATCCATTAACATCTATTTCATCCTTTCTCAGGATCAGTTGAGCTAGAGTAGGGTATATGTCTCAGAGTCTTAATGCTATTACTGAAATGTTTAGGAATGCATCAGATTTTCACCCAGTGTTAACCTACATTATCTTTTGGGCACAAATGAGCAGCAGCATAAAATATTTTCAGGAAAATGAATGCTATTAAATGCATATTGTGATTTTTCATAATCTCCAAAATAGAATTTTTGATAGATGTTTCACTGTGGAAAAAGACAAAGGATGAAATCTTAGTTTAGGAATAATATGAATTGTTTAGGAGTTATACTTAACGAATAAGGCTATTTCTGTAGAACTACTGATCACTGCTTAGAGCCTGACTGTTAATATTTTAAGGAGCACTAAACAATTAATATTTTACATACTGCTCAGGAAGTTAACTGAAAAGGCTTTGGGTTTTAGATGTGTGTTAGAAATGTTTCATATTTCATGAGGGGATAGGTAGGATTTTGATACATTTATGCATAGAATTGTTAAACAGTCCCTTAAAAATTAAGTGATGTTATTTTCCCATGATGTGAATTCAAGAAACATTTACAGTAAGAGATGTATGCACATCCAAATATACAAACTTTCCTTAAATAGCTATGTTTTTTTATAGTTTGTAATGAAGATTGAAAAGTGAAAATAAAATGCCATGTTCCAGTCTTGTTTGTAAATCAGATTTTTTTCTTAAAGCTAACCAGTTGTTATGATATATGTTTATTTGGGTTTGGGTGTTATTGCAGTTCACCTTTTAGATTTTTTGTGCAGCGTTCATTTAAATTCCACCACCACGTTTCTTTGATTACTGACTGCTTCTCAGTACATTTCATATTCTTCTGGTCTTTGTGGTTCTTAATTTTGTGAGCTGCTTCTGTAACAGGTATACTGGCAGATTTAACAGAAGAAGAGGTGTTGAGCTATTGAGGTGTTAAGGGTGGACTTGGAACATGATCCTTCCACGCTGTTCATTAGAGTCACTAGAAAGGCAGATTGAAGAAAAGTCTCCATACCAGACTAATCCATAGTTATACACACTCATTAGTGCTTTCTATAGTGGCATTTAGCAACTATTAATATACAAGAAAGTCAAGAAAGCATACTGAGTTATGTCATTTATTTACATTGTTCTGCATGATTGCTTCTACGTGTGTGAGTGATCATAGTTCCCTTTCTTTTACAGATATGGTCAGCATCTTTTACAGTAAGGAAAAGAAGCAGAAACCTTTTCTACAATGAAATTCTGTCAAATCAGTTAAATTGAAATTTTCCTAGGAGTTTTGCTCTCACGTGCCTTCACATGTTGTATTCTCTAATTGGGAAAAGTGCCAGATTGATGCCTCTTCTGTACACTGCAGAGGTTTAGGATCTTTTCCTGAAGAGGTTTTTGACATGCAAATATTTGCATGGGTGAGGTTGCTAATGTGCAAAAGTCCTTGTCAGGGTGATCCTGTTAGGTGCAGACCTAATGGAGGTCTGGGGAGCTGAACTGCCCATGGCACTGGATCTCTCACTCTCCAGTGCTGCTTCCCTATTGTGCCTCAACAGTGACCTTGAAAGACCCTTTTCCTGTGGCTATTATAACCTTGGCCTAACCGCTGACAGTGACAACAGGGGTGCCAATTAGTGTTATGTGGTGGGGTTTGTTTTTCCTTTCTAATGAACAAAGTCCATTGAGGCCTGGATTGACACTACCAGCTTACTTCATGCAGGCCACCAAGTGCCATGGCATTTTTTTTTGCTCAGTCACTACTGACCTGGTGTTGAACCTTCATGTGTAATCTGTATACAGTCTCTAATTTTAAATTTTTGTACTTGGTAGAAGAAGTTTGCTTCTGAGGTAAGATACGTGAACAAAGCATAGTATTATGTAACACATACGTAAAATATCTCAAGTTACTTCTTGCAGTTAGATGCTGAATTTGACTCTGCTCTTACACGGTTCACAAATTTTATGAAAATGCTGAAGAATTAACCAGGCATACAAAAAGGGAACAGCAGGAATGACAGGACCAATAGAATTTTGTATAAAATAAAAGAGAATCCTGTGTGTTACAATGAGCTTTGCAATCTAATAGAGAAACACGAGAGTCTGTTGTGTTATGAGTTTTTCATAAGTGATCTTAGGGCATTTCTAGCTTACCAGGACTTTTCTGTCAGAAATATTTAAGCATATTCACTCATACCACAAACGTCTAAGGTTTCAGAGATAGTAAACTGAGCTGAAAAATGAAGTTGTTCTTTACCGTTACATGGAGCTCAGGATTAAATCAGTCATTCTGAAATGTTATTCTTTATTTTTCTGTCAGATGAAAAGTTTCTTTACAGGATATATTATTTCTTCTTTTGAATATGCTTGAACAAGTTTTTCTCAGTGTCCACTAGAAGTAGTATCCACTAGGCTCCATTTAATAAAATCTGTTATGCCAAATTTATACAGTGACATATGTATATATGCCACTGTATGCTAGACCTTTCCGCTCAATACAACATTCTTGACTTTTTGTTTTTACAATATTTTTTCTATTTAAAACTTCTGAATTATTCATTTGTTTTCATAACTGAGGAGGAAATAGATGGTACAGTTTAGGTTTTGGTTCGATTTTGTTTTGTTTTCCTACCCAGTGAAAGCTTTGATCCTTTGTAGTGAGGTATATTATAAGTGTGTCTACAATTCAAAATCGTGTGGTAATGAAGCTAGAGTTGAGCAAGTATTAGAACTTTGCTATTATCAACAGCAGTAGGAAAGCACAGGGAGAGCAGAACTGGGTTGTTATTAAATCATAGTAGGGCCACAGGTTGGACTGTAGATATATCCTCTTCAAATAGCTGTCTCAATTCTGCAAAGAATAAGTATTAGAAAAGACTATTATTATCTATCTATATATATATGTAAAAGCAATCATGTAAATGTTGAAGTAGCTTAGCAAAGTCTGCTGGAAAACAAATTAAACTCCAGTACATTCATGGGGCTACGCTTCTGAGAAAGAGAAAAGACTAGAAGCAGGAGGAACAAGTGCATGACTGAATGTGAGTGATACTGTGAAGTGGGGTAAAGAGTTCTGCGTTAACAATGAGAGAATTTGGGAACGAAGACACTTCAGCCTCTCAGTACATTTCCCTCCTGAGTACATTTACTTCCATCACAATGGGCAAGAAGAGATCTTTGTTTAGTAGTGCAGGGCCCCTGAGACCTAATTTAGCTTTTATAGCAAATTCAGAAAGAGAGTGAGCAAGAGAGAGCAGAACAAAGATGCGAGTTTGCACCGCAAATACTGGTACTGTAGATGCTTCTGTAAATCTTTTAAAAGAAATTCTCCTGACTTGGACTTTCTGCTAAAGGAGAGCTGAACTTTAGTGATGTATTTCATTATTCAGCTATGATAATGAGGAGAAGGTATAAAAGTGTGTTGCAGGGCATTTGTGCCTTTATTACTCTTAAATAACTAGTAGGAAGCCATTAAAAACAAGTGCCTCAGAATAATTTGCTTCTGAAATGTAATTTTTTATTAAGCTGTACTGTTAGAAGCATATATTGGATCTAGTTCTCTGAACACTACAAAATTTCATTCTCAGGAGTTTCAAAACTTCAATGTATGAAATTTCTTATTCCTTTATTTGAGAATCTTCTTTGTGTTGGAGAATTCAGAATGGTTTTGCCTTCATCTAGCACATAATTTTGAAAAGTTAATCTTTGGCCCTTTGGATTTAGGGCCATTGTGATGTTTTTGCAAAATTTTTTCCTGTAGTTTAGACATGTATTTTCACGGTGAATAAAGTTGTATTGTGTGTTCATGTACCTCCATAAATCTTATCCAGTAAAACCCTTTACCCCAGAGTACTGACATGAGCTCTCTATTACCACACTACAGATGTGGCTTTTTGGCTATTTTAGAAGTACAATATGAAAAATTCAGATGTAGAGGAAGTTTGGAGTAACATAGCATTCTGCTATCAGCACACAAATACTGCTTTAGCATCTAGAGTTATTATGTGGTAATATATTTTGGTTAAAATTACATGAGATTAAATAAACTGCCCATTAGTTGATTTAACTTGACATTTTATTGGTACTTTTTTGGCTGCTCCACTTGTCCTGCAGGTTCATATCTTACATTAATATTTCTGTCGAAGAGTATTTGGTAAATAAAATATAGACTTATCAACAACATATGGAAGGCTGATTTGAGTCAGCTCAAGAACAGGCATTTAAAAATGCATACTACTAATCAAGTCATATTTATACTTTATTTGTCATCTGTTTTTGACTTGCTTCTTGTTCCTTCTCTGAAGAGCTCTCTCTAGTAAATATACTGCTTCAACAAACTTGTGCCCGCAAAGACAATCACTGGTTTGTGTCATCTCGCCTTGCTGAAACTTATTTCTGCAGTTGCTAGGCAGCCCCATTTGAACCAGCTGAGAGCACAGAGCAATTCCCCTCAGCAGCAGATTTCAATTAAAGATCTGGACATACAGCTGGTTTTTTTGGCTGGTCAGCTCCAGTAGTAAAAGGAAAGGCTTCAAGAACTGTGCTGTGCAACAGCTTGATTCCTTAGGGTTTTCTGTAGTAAAATCAGGCTTAGTATCTTAGAAAAATATTTAAACAAATAATTGAGCTGTTTCTGTTTTCTCTTGTATATATCATCTTGCAGGGGAAGCTAATGTTTACATTGATTTTTTTTTCCTTCAGTTTCAAAATAGATTTTATCCCCTCTGTGTTGGGTTGAGGAGAAAAACAACTGAACATGAAGCAATGGAAAATACCATCTTAATCTATGGCATGATTAGGAATCCCTCAAAAAGATGTGCCAATGTTCTGTTTTGCCAAAGAAGGAGATGTATGAGACATTTGCAAAAACATTTTGGGATCTGGTTGGAAGTATTACATCTTAAACAAAAACTGAGAATAATCAAGAAGCTTTGCACGTAACATATTACCTTGCCATTCTAAAATAATTTTTTTAAAATTATTTTGATGTGTTTAAGAGTTAGCTGAGAACTCAAAATCTATGAAAAGGAAATTATACTAAAACTATGTGTGCTGTGTCATGGCTGGAAAAACAGAAGTGACAAAAGCAGATTTTGGGGTGGTGTCATTTGACAAAGTCTTGAGTCAATTCTGCCAGCGTGACCAAGTTAAGTTAGTTACACAATCTAAAGCAGAGCTTGAAGAAGCACTTTTGTTGACATGCGCTATCTTGCACTGAGTGTCAACACTTCACTACTGCCCATCATGTTTGTGGCCAGGTAAGGCAGTATTTAGCCATTTACTTCATGTTTAGAAATATGTCTCTTGTTCTGTCCTTTAACGTTCTCTTAACATACATCTTTCTGCCAAAGATAATACAGACCTTGCTTCTCTGAATTACGTTATACTAGTGTTTCCATCCAAATTCTGATAATAGATAGGCCAACCTATTATTTAGGCTTTCTATGGAGAAACATTACTGAAGAAAGAAGCAGTAAGATCATGGACAGTGAGCAGTACATTTTATAAGGTTTTCTACAGCAATACAGTGAAATTTATTACAATTTGTATTCTGATCTCTGTTGTCAGAATGCAGTTATGTAGTTTCCCTTAATTTGCCAAAGCATTACCGTAAAACTTTTTTGCAGAATAGTTTATTTTTTTATAAAAGAAGTGTCCAAGTGCTTGCTTTCTCACCAGGTCCTGGCCAAATGCAAAGCATGTTCCTATGCTCTGCAAATAAAGATTGTATCCATTTTTAGGTAACCATTTGGCCATGTCTGGATTGTTCTACATCTCCTAGAGAATTCCTGTGTTTTGTTCACTCTTCTGCTCTTTCTAGTTGCCAGAGGTGGTCTCTGGGGCACCATTAGGCTGAATACTTAATTCATGAGTTCTCCAAGCATCTCTGTCAAGATCATCATAATGCTACCCAGAGGTGGTGCTCCGTACAAAATCCCATGATCTACTCCATATTATGTCTTTCCTGTCTCATTTAATGCCATTGTCCATCCATTAGGAGTCTCATCCATTTTCTTCTTGGCCACCCTGTGTGGACTTAAAATACCCCTTTGGATGTCAACATAGCTCAGTAGCACCAAAGGGGCATGTCACAGAGTAATATGGGGAATTAATGAAGACACATTAATCAGGACAGTAAATCAAGAGAGAGGGATTCTAGGATAATATATTCACTTAACACACAACAAGGGCCAATAAAATTTATTATTGACAAGATCAAGTACTTTGTTTCCCCTTGTTCAGGGTGTAGAATAAAGAATCACTACAAGTCCTGTCATCCTCAAAAAAGGAAAAGCTAAACAAAAAACTAGTTCTCCTCAAACATCTCGGTTTTGTTTTCGTTGTGTGGGGGTCTATTTCTGAAAGCAAAATATTGGACAAGGCATATATTCATGGCACATTGCGTAATGCTATGACATTCAGCAGTTGAAAAATGAGGCTGAAGCTACCAAGATTTTAAGGTGAAAAATGGTAGCAAAAAGTGGACAGTAGCAAAATAAACATCTTCCACTACGGTCTTCTGCAAGAAGACTGTTAAATTAATTGTACCTCTGAGTCCACAACAACTGATACTAAAATAATGTTGTCATCAAAGACAGATGTATCTCATTCCAGTTTAAAAATACGGGTTTCTTTTCCAAACACTGTCTGGATGAAAAAACACTGGACAGGAGAAAAAACCACCGGGACAGTTCCCTGCCAAAAAAGCATTACATGCAAAGTCTTCTAATGACTTAAGGGTTATTGCAGTGTTCCTAGCCTGCATGTTTATTGTCTAGCTCATCACCAGACTAACTATCCTGGGGAAATATTTTTCAATGTTATGTTGGTCATATCTTAGAAAGACCCTTGTCTGGAGTAGAACCATTCCAAATACTGTCTTTCCGCTATTTACACACAGACAGGAGGAAAGGCTATACATCTCTCTTCTATCATGGCAGGCCAGATTATTATAAGCTTAACATGTACTAGGGTAGGACAGGCTGAGATGATGGTTAGTCCCATCAAGGCTTGTGGACTGGCTATTTGCTTATTCAGAAAAGATGGAGGGAAAGAGGAGAGAGAGCAGGGTGCAGAAGAAGGTCAAGAGGTGTCAGATGACGTTCCGTTGCTACAAATGACTCAGAATTTTTTAATGTATCTGTTCAGCCCATTGTTTATATTCCATTATGTGCTCTGAGAGAAGTTGAGAGGAATAAGGCTTCAAAAGGCATTGCAATGTCACTTTCTCTTATCTAAGTTAAGTATTTTATGTATCATCTCTATCCCTAAACAGTCAATATCTTTTTTGAGGGTATCCAGTGGTCCTTCCATCTCTTAAAACCCAAGAACTACACTAAAAAGTTGTTATATTCTTTGTAAAAATGGTATGATGTCTTAGGGGGTATGTTTCATAGCAATTGTGCTGTGAAGATCATCAAATGGATACTGCTGACTTGATTTTTGGCCTACAGTAATCATGTTGGAGGGAGGAAATCCTGTGAAGTCAGTGTTAGATTTGCCCTTGCCCAGCTTTAAGCCTTCTCCTCATGACACATTTCAGTCCCTAGCTGAAGTCTATCTATTTCTCCTTAGGAAGCAGTGTTTAATTTTGCAAGGAGCCAGCTATAGATAGGCCAGTAAAAATTGACTGTAGTAGAAACAGAGGTGTTTCTGGGCATCACTCTGGGATGTAACTATGGAGTTGCTATCTGTGGCAGCATTTTGAAGACTGCTCCTTGATAAGCTTAAGGATGCTGAGAAAGTGATGCTTTCAGGCATTGCCCAAGGCAAAGATAGTGCCCACAACAGATTTAGCCCAGAGGAAATTTACCAACTGTATTCTCACAGGACATTGTAGATGTAGTTTAGAAATAATATTGATTATTTGGCCTTTTCATCACACTGCTATATCTAATATCTTAGATTCCTTTAAATTTGCAAACTGAATGGTACTTGGTAGGAGAGTCATGGGACACTTGTACAAGAAACTACGATTGACAGACATGCTCTGACCAACAAGAGCCAAATAGGGAATGGTGAAAGCACTGTATGTCAGAACCTTACTAACAGATGTAGATATTATTCTAATGTTGACCTTCATGTAGCTGCATAGTAGCTGCAAAAAAAGGAGCTTCGTGCTCTTTTTTTTTTCATGTGAGCAGACCAATCAAGCATTTCTCAAGCTTCAGTAGCAAAATCAGGGTTCATACAGAAGGCAGCTACACTGACAAACGTTGTAGTCACCTGCTCAATAAAGTACAAAGAACAAACTAGGCTATAGGGAGGTGATTCTATCAGTCTGCTGTCTGTAAGAAATATTCCCTTAATGTTTTTCAGAATTTCAAATTCAAGACACGGTCACTCTGGTAACAATGAGTATCATTAGTAGGCTTACCACTTTCCAACTTAAGATGATTTTGTGATACTTACTCTAACCAGAAAAAGTTAAGTGGAACAGATGTATTAAAAGCTTCTGAAGTGTACACTTGGAAGGCTTAGCCTGAAGTTGAGCAGGAGGTGTTTGTTCCGCATTTTCACTCTCTTCTATGATTCTTTTGAGAAATACTGTTTCTGCTGAAGTTAAGGAAGTAATTGCTTTGTATGTCTGAGGACTCCTTCCCAACCCTAGCTTTGTAGGAGAAGGGTGAAAAGGATAAGTTAACACCAGAAGGCCTATTAAAGCATTCCAGCCGTCTGTTCCAGTTTTCTTTTATTTTTATCTGTGTTTCTCTTTTACTAGTCTCCTTGTTTCATCTGTTGTTTCTACATTCTTCTCTGTTTTCAGTTACTTTTTACTCTTCCATCTCCAGATGCTGGCTTTTCTCCTTGTATGTGGATTATTCCTCCCCTGTAGCTCTAGCCCTTAAAGATAATTACTTTCCACTAGTCACAGCTTTTATGGTCATATTCCCTAAACCCCTGAGTCTTCAAAGGTCATGCATACAATTCAGGCTTTCAAATAAGATGAAGTTAATTTGTTTAATGTTTTCGTCATTGAGGGTGTGTCTGCAAAATTATTCAGTGGTTATCCTGAAGATACATAGCTCTTTGGTGGGTTTAGACAGCTCATCTTCTCTCCATGAAGGTTAAATATGTTAAAAGAAATTACTGGTTTCACTGTAATGCCTTGTTGATTTTGAAGATAAAGTTTGTGCTGGTGCAACTACACCAATATTTTTCTAACACCATGAAAACTTAGATTATTCTCCACCAAATCATTATCAATGCAATTTGGCACCTATGGTAGGTGGTCAACTACAAAGTTGTGACTCTGAAAGCCTCTTCTTAGCTGCAGAATCCTTAAGCTGTGTGAGTCCATTAGCTTTTGACATTTAGATTCTTCAGAAATTAAAAGTTACTATTTTTTCCTGCCTTTGCATCTCTCAGTTAGTCCTTACAGTGCAGACTGTTCTCTGCACTGTGCTCTTTTGAGGATCAAATCCTCAAAATCCTCAAGTAAATTCGCAAAGATATCTAACAGAGCAAGCTATATACTGACCACAAGTGGAGAGGGAGAAGAATGGAGATTTATACATTAGAGCAGAGTTAAGAATACTTCCACAGGACCTTAGTGATTGTGTTCCTGTTCCCCCTCAGAAGAGTACTGTAATGAGGGCAATTTGTGGCAAGAAGGAAGTGGAAATACTAGGTTTCCATCTCACTTGCTGGTGCTTCTGATTTATAATACTTTCAAAGATTGATTGGGTCAGAAATAGGCAAGCATGATCCTTTAGCCCCAGATGCCAAGACTGAACATCCAAATTCCATGTGCAAACCTTGGATCTATTTTCCTGGTTGGAAACTAACCAGATAACGTAGCTATTGAGTCTGGAACTGAAGCAAGATCTTGCTCCTCAGGAGGCTTGGTGACAGGGCTAAAGAACCATGCCCTCTCTCATTCTCCCTTGATGTTCACCCTTTTACTAAATAATGGGTAATCCAAAATGGAGCAGTAACAGGAGGAAAACCTAAGAATATTCATCACCCCTTGTAATGTCTCCGAAACCTCTGTGAGTGTGTAAAGGTGATTATTATGATGTCTTCATGCCTCAACATGTATAGGCCTTATTTGCCATACCTTGCAGCAGTAAAAACTATTGTCTGGTTTTTCAACTTGTATTAATCTTCATTATTCTGCTGAAAATGCTGAACTTGTGATGATTTTCTCCAGCTGGTAATTTGCATGCAAAGGTGAGTTGTATTAATTTTTTTTTAATTGTAATTAAGAGATCTGTGTCAAAATAATAAGTAATCATTCACTTAATGAAATGATGATGTTGTCTTCTAAATATACAACTTCAAATGCCAAACATTAAACCAGGATGTTAAAGGATTACCCAAGTCACAAAAAAGGTAGCTAAATAAGGATGGCTTCTCTTGTTTGGAGTGTTTTGTTACGATAATTTTTTTTCTGTGCTCCATAACAAGGCAAAGTAATTTAGTTCCCAGTTATGTATGGTGTATGTATCCATGTTGATAACAAGTTCAGAAAGTCAGGCTTGGTACAGGCATTTTGTTAGTGGCCTGGACCAGCAATAGCTTCTGCAGTGTGGAACAGTGCTGTCGTCAGGAGAGTTCTGGCATTAGCAGCAGTCCTAGATGTGGGCAGTGGTTCAACAGAAGAGCAGCAGATTGGGATCTCAGTCACTTCTCATCCTACCACATCACCAAGATGTTATTGAACATAACTGCCCAATCAAGTTGATACATCTTAATTTATGGACCATCCTGTGTAGCAGATTTTTCTTCAAATGGTCCTCCTTGATTTAACTGGAGACAGTAGAATGAGTTTTACTGAATATGAGGATGATTTTCATCTCAAAGTATCTGTTATTTCTGTCCCTCAGTTCATTGCCTCTATACAATAAAGGTATTTCACATAATTTCAAGGGGTGTTATTGTGATTTTTCCTAAAATATTAGATTGCCAATGGAGTAATTTATTCGTTTGTATAACCTAGAGCTTGATCCTCCTGGCTGACTTCTAAGTGAATTCACTCAATCTTTTTCCATTTGCTAATTGTAAGACAAAGGCAGAGGGTATCCACAGATACACTGATCATTTGAGCTGGATAGCTGACTTCAACACAGATGAGAGATGGGGGTTTTCTGTTTAAAATTCTGTTTCTGAAAGAAATAAGGCCTGGCTCCTAGCAATTAATTTGTATTCTCTTTTTCTTTTCTTCCCGCTTTTTCTTTTAATACTCTGAACAACATTTGAAGGCAGAAGTGAGAGATGCAGTGTAGAATTCTGCTTGCATTTTCTCTTACTTATCTCTGAATATGTCTTGAAACACTTTTCCTTACATTACCAAATTGTTTCAGTGAGTTTCGCTATTTCAGGTCCTTTCCCTTCAGCAATCTTCTTGTTTTTTCTACTGTTATTTGTGTGTTTCCAGCTGTTACTGACATTATACTTCCTTGAGGTTTGAAGTAAACTTGAACCCAAGCATTTTTCCTCTGCCAGTGAAACCTCTTTATTATTAAGCATTTGCAGCCTGTGCAGCACAGCCTGTGTTTAGACATCACTTCTCTGCTGTTACTTAGGTAATAGTTGAGGAAAAGACTGCATTCCATTGCTTAAGACTGTTGTTCAGATTATTCATAGCTACCATAACACTGAGATAAAATATGCAAACCTGGCCCTGTATTTTGTGTTGCCCTCAGCCCTTCAGTACAGCACTGGCAGTGCAAGCCACTGCCTTATACTGTTCTCTAATTTCTCTTTCCTCAACACACTTCACTTACCATTTCAGACAATATGTCTCTTCTTAACCATGTAGTAAGTACTTTGCTGTGTGTAAACCTTTAATGGAAATTGTCCTGCTAGGCCTGTAGTCTATTTCTTTAGATCTTTTGTCTAGATTAGCAGCAGTTAACTCTGTTTCTTCTCTTATCCCAGATGTGCTTTTGTGATGGACCTGTTGGAAACTGTATCTTAATTGTCTCTCTCCAGCTACGATCATACGTGATCTAACAGATAACATCTCTTTCTGTGTGTTAGAAACATTTACTAAATGAATCACAACAAATTCAATTAAGGGAATGCCCAGCTAGCTATGGTCTTTGTTACTTTTCAAAAGATATTCTGTAATGTTCGTTTCCTCTTGAGGAAATATAGCTGAACAATCAAAACACAACCAAACATATTACAATAAAAATGCAGACTTTCTGACCAAATCAGAGATGTATTAAATGTCCCAAATTCTGGTGTCATTGCATGAAATATTGACGTCATGATGGCTCTAGTAACCTGAAGTATTTGGATAATGGAAATTTTCTGTTCAGTAGCCTTTGTAAGAACCTCCAGTCTGGAAAACACAATTTTTCTATAGGGTTTTGATAGTTTATTAATCCTTCTACAACCTCTTTGTTCTTGCTTTTATTTCTAAACCTTCTGTTGGTGTTTTGTTTCATTGAATACATTGCCACTACTTAAATTCCCTGTATTCACTTGTATGCCTGAACTGCACTTGGTAAGAAGGCTATCTTTGCTGCTAGTTCTCCACAAAGAAAAGACAATTTCCCAATACCTTTCAATATACATCTGCCTCTGTGATATTTTTTATAATGTGTTTCTAAGATTGCTGGATCATATCATGGTGACCTTGCCAATTCCTCTCACATATCAGTGAGTGACTTGTAATTGAGCTTTTGGTAACTGGGTTCAACCAATAAAATGTGAGCCTTTTCCTGTATTTTGGGCTGCAAATGTATTTGAATTACCAACTCTAATCCAAAATTTTCTCTTGAAATTGTAAGTGATGGGCAGTATGTTCAGAAGATGCACAAGAGTCAGCTTTCTAATGCTGGTTTCCCTGCTACATTTCAGCTGTATTTCTTTGTAAAATAGGCGTAGCAGTTTCTATACTTTCTGGGACATTTGGTTGTTAACTTGCTGAGATCTGCATGTTGTTATATCGATGTCAGGGTATTTTTTGTTTTCTTTACTAGATAGGAGGTTTTCCCTTGGGGCACTCTTAACATCAATGGCTGAAGTTGAAAGCAGTCACCACTTTCCCTCCACACTGTATTACACACTAATACAAACGAAGAGCGATTACAAAGAGAAGAGGAAAAGTTGTGGGAAAGAGAAGAGGGAGAGAAAGCTCCTACTGAAATAGGCTGGGTGGCAATAAGAATTTGCCATATTAAAAAAGTTGTTGTAATATTTCTGAAACAAACCACACAATGAAGTCATCTGATATCTGATTGCCTTTACTTGATGTTAGTGTACTGCCTAAATAAACTGTTGGGACTTTTCCCAGAATCATGTCTAAAACATTTGGCTCATTAGACATAAACAGGCTCTGGAGTCTTTCCCTGCATTTTTGGCACATTTGCTCTTTTTGCCTTCAGTAGCAGCACAGAGTAAGACCTTTTTGCAGTGTGTTAGTAGTTTGAAAGAGAACCATGTAGAAAAGCCATCAAAATGTTTGCATTTTCACCACATTACGTTGTTGTGGTTTATTTAAATTTATTTTTATTTTAACCAAAAGTTTGTATGATTGTAATTATTAATACTAAAAACTTCAGAGTTTAGTTGCATAGACATTCACTCTCATTGCTTTCCTTAACTGGTCACAGTGTCTTTGGGAATTCTCAGAATTTTCATTGAAATCTGTGGGTTTTGGCTAGTAGCTTTGGAGTATTTACTCTGGCACAGAAAAATCTGCATTGTGATAATTGTTACCATCATCAAGAGAGCTGTGCAGATACCTTTATGTTTCATACCATATTTCATAGTATTTGATGTCAGAAGCTGTTTTATGGAGGAATAGGTTCGGGCTGGTAATTTGTATATGTATTTTCACCACTGTGTCCTCTGCTTTTATGTAAGGGTTCCTATTGCAGTGATTTTGTTGTGCCATAATAAAGCTTTAGACACTGGTGTAAAGAGGTCTTGTTGTTTGTTCAGCTCAGGATGTGGCAATATGGAAAGATTATGCTGTTAGTTGCCTCTCATTCTGACCTGATACTGTTTTTCTTTATATAAAATCATTCACGTTAACTTGTCAGCAGAGACACTTTTCATACTCTGAGGAAGCTAAAATTTTCCCTTATCCATTTCAGCTGCAATAGTAGAAGTAATTCATAAGTTTACTTGTCTCCAGTTATAAAGTTGGTTAGAAGTTTGGAAACAGAGGTTTCTACGTTCCATGCATGCACTTAGTGTGTAGAGTATGTACGTTAGTTAGATGGGAGTTTAGAGTCTACCAAGGTTCACTTATGTTGTCTCTTAATTTAGAGACAATGTAAGTGAGCTTTGACAGACTCTAAACTAGACAGACTCTAAAGCTAAGGCAGGCAGTGCAATTTTAAATACTCAGTAACTATGAATGTTAAGTAATGGATTTCCTTTTTGTAATGTGATAATTTTTTGTTAAGTTTGTGTGCAGCTTAAGTGAGAATGATCAGTTCAGTGGGTCAGAAGCATCATCACTCAGTTCACATAGTTGGAAAAAGTACTGAAGAAAAAAAGAATTCTTACATTGCAAGTATTGTTAAAAACTCAGTGAAATAGAAGACAAACATTATAAAAATCGAATGACTTACTGATTTTTCATTATTGGATAAAGGTTTGCTTACAGCTGAAAGATAGTGAGCAAATAGTGATGAGCAAATAGTAATGGCTGTGAAATCCTTTTGTGGAAAACAGCAGCAGCAGGAACATCCATCTGCTTTCGTTCTCTGGTTTGTGTGATGCAAGACTTTTTAATTTCTGATGTTAAGGACATGGGTGGGAAATGTTTGGCTGTTTTGGTTTGTTTGGTGTATGTTTGTAGTTAAGTCTACAGAATGCAGTTAAACTATCATTTTTTAAGATATTCCTTCTGTATTCTCAAGCATGCAAAATGGGACTGCAATTTCCTTCAATGATTCACATTTTGTTGCTGAATTTCCTCCATAAATAACCTCAAGTCTCTAAAATTTCCATTAGTTTTTTTTCCCAGTTTGGTAGTTAAAATTCCAGGTGTGCTCATTCTCATTCAAAAATCTGATGTATTTTTTTAATAAAGAAGAGTATTCTAACAAGTCACTTCCTAATTTAAGTACTTGTAAATTCAAAATTCCTTAATATTCTTTAATATTTATTTAAAATCAGACTTTTAATGGAAGTTGGTAGGTTTTTTTTTCCTAAAATAGTTTGGAAAGTGGGTATGAAGGTACACAAAGAAACTTACATACCTCTTTTTTTTCAGAAAGAATTTCTGAAAATATTTTTAGGTGTTTGTCTATATTGTATCTATATAAAACTTTCTCACAGACCTCCACACAGACAAATAATGCTTGAAGAAAATAAAAAAGAAATGAATTGCAAGTAATAACTACAATACCCCAATCTTGTACCATCGTGGTCATGAGGAGTTGTTTCTGTGACTTGCCACTGTGGCATGTGAGCTTGTTCAGTACATGTCAGGGGGGCTAAGCAGCACCTCTTAGTATTAGACCCCATAAATTTAATTTTGGAGTAGTAATCTTTGGCTTACTTGAACAATGGTTGAAGGGGCAGTATCAGACTGTTTCTGGCACCAGTAGTGGTTTCTGGGTTGCTGGTTTTATAACAGAAGTAAAATAAATAAATAAATAACCAAGGAAACAAAATAAAATGTTCTTTTCTGATCTTGATGCACTGATTTCGTGCCATGTTCATTGTAAGCACATATGAAATAGCTGTTCTGAAGAACTTGAGAGTAGCAATAGGAAAGGAAGCTGGTTCAAATCTTGTTTGTTTCACAGGTAGAGATCAGTTAGTGCCCAAATACCTCTTCCAGTCATTTACAGTTTAGTGTGAATTTTGCGGAACCATCTGTGTTGCTTTATAGTCTTTCTCTAAGTCTTTGGGAGGGTGGGCTTCTTATTTCCATAGAGGTGTAGCCACAGAATTCTCGAAGTACATAAGCACCCACTGTGCTCCTCTGTGCATATTTGTATTTAGAAAACTTCCTGGTCCATCAGGTGCCTAATTTTTTAGAAAAAAAATGACAGTTGCCAAGCTTCCATGGGAATTTTTGTGAAATTAACTGTGCAGCTTTCAGAAAACCTCACAGGTTACAAAGTCACTGCTGAGGACGGTAATCCAACATTGTGAAACATCATATGAAGATACATCCTGAACTTCTTAGGGTTCTGATTGCTAGTGTTCTGTTTTCAGAACATTGTGATTTGTTTTGGTTTTGCCAGTTTGTAACTAATTTCTGACATTTGCATATTCTGAAGAGCAGTTTTTCTGGTAGCTTTATTATCTAAATGAAATTATTATTAAAAATTGAACAAACATGGACTTCTCTTTGAATAAAAGAATAGCTCTCTTGAGATAGTCATTAAACTTTACTCCAGGCATTGTAACTCAAAGAACAGGAAATCTGTCAGTTATGGGAAACAAACAAACCAACCAAGTAAGCAACAACAAAAACCCAAAGAAAAGCTCACGAATACTTCTGTTTGGTTTAGAGTGTGCAGGGGCAAATGAAGAGGCAAAAGGGCCTTCTGCCGGGTTAGATGCAGACTATAAAACAAAACATTCAGACCTCCCACCTAAAACGAGGCTGGACACATAAATTCTTGAACTTACTGTCTCAGATCCTCAACTTCCTTATTATGAACGAGAGACAAGCATTAAGTTTTGTGAAGAAAGGTTTTGCTCTGGTAGCTTATTTATACAGTGAAGACTTTTAACCTGCATGGCACCCAGCTCTGCCAGCTGTGTGCCTGAAACTGTATGGGACGTGGTGTGTCATTTAGCACCTCTGCCTTACTGGTGCTCCTAGGTGGGATGGAGGCCCTGGCTGGCTCCTTTTGGAGTCGAAGCCCGTGGCATGGGAGAAAATTAAGTGTCAGTGAGACAGCCATGTGATGTTTTTCTCCTGCAGCTGAAGGCTGGTCTTGAGCTGTGTTGAGTTGCTGAGACATCAATTGTCAGATGAATTTTGCTAAAAAGGTAAAGGGGAAAAAATAAATCTAAAGCAAAATCCTAGACTTGAGTGATCTTGCTGACCTCTACATGTGGTTAGATGCAGTTTGCTATTTAGATGCTCCCCACTGAAGATTACCTTAGATTTTGACCTTTCATAAAGGAGATTATACACTGGGAGTATGCTTGTTATTTCTCAACCATTCCTGTTTTCAGACAACTACTATTCTTCAGGTTACTGAGTTTGGTTTTATCCTGTAGAATCTAATTCTATGACTCTGTAACTGAACTTGTGTTGGTCAATACTAAAGGAAAATTTGTTTTTTTCTTGCCCTGTTAAGCGTTGTGTTTTATCCTTCAAAAGTATTGTCAATGATTTCAAAAATGTAGTGTAGAATACAATCCCTATCATATGCACAGACCTTGTGCAATGCATATTTTAAAATACACAATAAAGATTATATTCTGCCCCAAATCTGTGGGGCATATGTAATGCTAGGACGAAAAGTCATTATATCCACATTAAAAAGTTGTTTTAAAATGCAGAACATAGCCATTTTCCAAAGTGAGTATTACAATATTAAATATTTTTAATACTGCGTGCACTATTGTGCTTTATGTGTGACAATATTTTAACAGTGGTCATGCTCAAAAACTTGCCAATTTGCAGTTAGATAAATTATCTGAGTTGTTTCAATATTATCATAGCTTCCCTACTCTTGCTACAGGGAAAATATGGAATAATTAAAATTATGCTGTATAGTTACCTCTGACGTTATTAGTCAGTGAGAGTATCCTGATCTTGTCATTATAATGTATGTTTTGTGACTGAATGACTAAGTGACTAAAAATACAGCTCTTGGTGCTTAATTCTATGGTCCAGAGTCACACAGTTTGGTGTTCCCATACCAGTAGACTTTGAGTGCAAAGGATCCAAGAAGATACTGCAGTAGGGAGGGGAGAAGTCTTAAAATAAATATTTTGACAACTTGTCAGCATTTTGACAGCAAGACTACTCTAGGAAGAGTAGAACTCAAAATAGTGAGAGGAGAATTAACAGGAAACTGTTCATGTTCAAAATAGTTCGAAAGATGGAAGTTGCTGAAAGAAGGGGGAAGAAAACAGAGCAACAATAAGAAGAAAACATAGCAAAATAAGTGCTAGAGGGAGAGGAGAAAGATTAAGAAATCTGGAAACCTGCTGCTCAAAATTATTCATGATAGTAATGCTCTATGAGAGGCTTAAATAAGCTCTGTAATTGTCTCTTGAATACAAACCAAATTCCTGCCTTTGCTAGACTGATACAAGAAAACATTTTTGTGATAAATTAATTTTTATTAATTTAATACTAATTCATAGAACTGAGGAAAACTGGAGAGATCCAGAAGTCGTCTATTATGACATGGTAATGTAGGAGTTGTCTGTGAGGTCTGTGCTTGCATTATAGACATGTACCCAAAGTTCCTGCAACTTTTCAGGCTGCATTTAAAGTGAATTCTTTGTAAAATGTCTGCACAGTGCTTTTGTATCAGGATTGTTGTGCTTCTAACGAAGAGCCTGGCCACAGAGGAGCCCTGAATAACTTGGTAAAAAAGCAAGATGGCTGCTCACACCAATGATCATCAGTAGCACCTAGATTAGGTGGCCCTGAGAAGCAAGAAAGGGAAGGAAACAGATATGCCTATATGGAAAGCTGGGAAAACTTTTTCCAATATCAAAAGTAAAATCATAAACCTGCCTACTGATTGTGTTGAAGGTAAACCAAACATCAACCATTTCTCATTTAACAGATTGTGTGGATGCTCATTTCTGAATATGAGTATCTTCCTGTTTCCAGACTGCTGATATTGACGTATTTACCAGCTACTGCATGGACTTTAGGTTTCAAATGCACAGCTGACAGGATAAGGCATGTGTAGCTACATAGGTCTGTCACTTTTACATAGATGAGGATGAGCCACTGAATTTCAGTGTCTCGATATGTAAATCCAGATCCTAGCTCTCCATCTTGTTCATGTACAAACACAGATCCATGGTACATATCATGCAGGCTGAACTACAGAAACCAATTTTGGCTTCTAAATCAGACTTCCATATGTCAGAACAATGAAATGCATCATAGAAGCTTATAGTAGTAATCACTTTCAACTGTTTTAAAACAAGCATAATGGCATCATTGCATTCTTTTTTTTCTGCTGGGATCGAGGCAGTACGTTAACCAGAGACTGAGACACTCCTTGAATAAAATCTATGAGAAGGGGTTTGACACATTTCTTACAATCTTCTATAAACTAGGGGAATTTTCCAGTTCTTATTTGGCATGAGGATGTATGAGAAAATAAGTTTTAGTTGATGCACATTATCGTTGTAAATAATTGGATTGTTTTGTGTAGCATATCAGCTCTTGTGAATGTGGTATGGCTGTTACTAGCTAACACTGAAATATGTGTTATTTTGCAGGATTGGTTTGTTTGGTTGCTTTTTTTTTTTTTTAATAATGGTCAGTGGGGAGGGCATGGAATAAGGAAAAAGAGCAGTTTTTTCCAGCTGAGTTCTTTGATTCAATGGCATCATTATTTCATTTTTTTGCATGGTCCTGTTCAACCTTTCTTTTCAGGACATAAGATGGAAAGCATTACAGGAATACATTGTGACTCTTGTTTTATAGGAATCCTGGTACTAAACAAGGCTACTAGATACAAAGTAATACACTTTTTTATGAACGTACAGCTTTTCATTAATAAATCAACATTAAAGATATGTTACAATGTTGCAGCAAATTGTGTCTTTTGTATGGCATTAGGAACTTCTTGGTGGTGAAGTCAGTAATCTCAAATTCTCTTAAAATGGTCCATGGAAGCTTCTAAGATCTCTCCATTTGAAGTGATGAACCTTAACATGAATTAGCTCAGACATGAAGCTGAACCATTTGCAGGTTGCTGGTGCACACAGTGGCTATATTGTGAGAAGTTCTGACTCATAAAGTGTCTTACATAAGGCATGTTATATACAGTAGCTCTTCACTCAATGACATACATTCAGGACTTCAGGAAGTTATGGAAATCTCCTGAAGTCTGGGTGTGTCACCATGTTTGTCTGCCTGTGCATGTAAACATGTGAGATTTTATAAACACATATGCACTGATCAAACCTCCTAGTGCATTTGAAGAAGTAGTCAGTAAGGAAAGAGGAACCTGCCTGTTGGAAAATTTGGCAAATAGTGGCCATACAAAAATATCAGTGCAGCTTTAGTATCTACACAGAGCAAATAAACATAGCCTGAGCGTAAAAGATTTTGTGTAGTGAACTGTCTAAAATGGAACAGGAGTCTTCTTCCGTATGCTAGAACAAAACAGTTATTCATTCTGTATATGATGATTAGTAGTTATTAATTTTTTATTTATTTAATTGCCAATGTGCTGAAATGTGCAATAGGAAATATATTTTAGCCTGCACGCACATCTTGTTAAGCTCAGCTTTGCTTTACAGCTCACAGGCTCTCAGCCCATTAATCACAAGGTGACACTCCTAAGTGGTAAACCTGATGATACATATTAATATTTATGGGTTTGCTATAGTGTACTCTAGTGTTTGCTATACTGGGAAAGAGCAGTTCTGTGTATCAGTATGAGCTAACACCTCTTTAAAGCTGTAAACTGACAAGCAGCACACTGGCATTTTTTCTAATTATTTTACCAAGCCGATGACAACTAATCAAACTAAACTGCATGTGTAGTGGTGGCACTAGTTCCTTTCTGTACCTGCTTTGTGGTATGGTTTTAGGAGTTTCCTTTCTCACCATATATAGGAAATAGAATATAAAATACAGATATAGAATATGGCATACTTCTTGAATGCAAATCAGTTCGCTAATCTTCAAAGAGAAACAAAAAACTGTAAGGTCAGCTGAAAACATTCCTGCTTTCAGATAGTCTTTTATTGAACCCAAACAAACATTTTCAGTGAGAGATAGTGGGTCATTTGGAAATTAGGCCAAGCATCCAGGTATATGAGTATATATCCATTGTGTGTACGTATATAATACTTTCAATGTAATAGTACTTTTCAATGTAATTTTTCAGTATAGTAGTACTTTGCCTATAGTTAGGGGCCAATCCTGACAGAATTTTGAAGATAAATCTCTCCAAGTGTGCATGATGTGCATTATTTTGAAATAGACAGGTTTTTTCTGTGTTTGGTTTGGAGCTTTTTTTAACAAATTTTACATTTTAGGTTTTAGGATTATCTATGGCCATCTGTTATTTCTATGGAAAAAAGAACTGTTAATAATTACAGACTTCTCACATCAAAAGTTAAGACTACATTTGACCTGGAAAAGCAGCAATTTTTTTCCATGATCTGAGGATCTCCCACTCCCCTCATACACACAGTCCTTGAGACTCAGTCTGTAAGTCACACAGATAGAGTCACTTGTGTGAAATTTCTCTTGAAATATTCTACCTTAAGAATATTGGCTCAGCTCATGTTTGAGTTCATGAGTTCAGAGATTTTTGGTAATTCTTAAACTTCTGTAAAGCTAGCGCTGCACAAAGAAATCCCTATGATCTTTCTTAGCCAAGCTGACGTGTTGTCTCTCTAGCTGAAAATAAACTGGCCCAGTATGCTGAAACCAGATTCTAGGCTGTGTGTTCTGTCAAGGCTACTTTTCATTACACAGCTCTCACAATCCTTAGTTGAGTCTTTAAAAAAATACATACAGTGCAGTAGATAATATTGCATCTACAAGTGTTAATTTGCGCAAATGATAGAAAGTGAGTTGGGAATATTCTCTATTGCTAATGTCTAATCACTGGTAAATTATAGGTTCAGAGAAAATCTGCCACCAGATACTTTAAGGGCATGCTTGACATTTTCTGCAGCTTTTTTGTGTGTATGTGTTTCTATATATATATACACAGTTACAAATTATATATATTCATTTATGTGTGTATACACAGAGAGAGGTAGACGTTTAAATAGCCATGTCTTCTCAGGTCATGTTTTGGCCATGTTCCCTCACCTTTCTCTCTGTTTGAACCATTAATTATTGATTCATTCTGTAATACCAAAACCAAAATAATAGAAGTCTTTCATTAATCAGAAATACTATAGATTTGACTGTGGTGTTCTTTTTAAGCTGTGTGATCATACATGTGCAGTGTTTGTGGAGAACTCCATCATGTTCCCTTAGGGCACATTTATTTATTTATTTATTTATGCACAAAGCCTTTTGCTGAACCTATTCTTTTATGTTGACTCAATAAACTCTGCTCAAATCTGACACTGCATATCAGTTGCAATATTTAGGAAGAATAAGTTTCTGTGACAGCTATTTTACATGTCAAGTACAGCATACATTCTATATGAAAGAAAAGTAATAAAGTACAAGAGCACCAACAGGGTAACTTGGTCTCCTTGATGTACTCATTTCCTGCCACCTTGGTTCCTCATCACACTGCAGTACACAGAAGGATTAGGCCAGCACTGTGTATGAGGTTCACCCTTTATGAATCCAGTCATTTCAGCTTTCACAAAGAACAAGCCTCTCTAAAACCTGAGTGGATTTGTAAAGTGTTTACTAAGCTTTAAAACCCAGCAGAACAGGCATGAATAAATAGACACCAATGACAAACAAACAGTTCCATAAGGAACAGCACAACATGTAACAATAACTGTTCACAAGTTTACTGTCTGTTGCTGCTGCTGCTGCTTTCAGGGAAACTGAAAATGTGCAGTACTTTTTCTTTCAGAGTTCGTTGAAGTTCTAGAAGAACTCTGTTTATGGTTTGTTTGCAGTTTAGTGCTAATTTATTATAAAGCAGTGTTCTCTCTACATCCAGTGGAAGCCTAGATGAAAAGACTCTTGTGAACAATACAGTGTAACACTGTGGTTACACTTCTGGTGTGAAGGCACTGCTGAACAAGTCGCTGGTTACTTCACTCTGTGGAAACAGAGTGGCAGCAGTTGCATCACTTTTCATCTATATTGTCATGGTGAGTGACTGGTCCACCTCATAGTCTCCCATTTAAGGTACAAACCATCTAGCAAAACGATGACCAAGGTCTCTCTCTGAAGACTAGCAGGGATATTCAGGTGATGGGAAGCATCCAGCTGTGCTGAATTTGCTCCTGCAATCCTAGCACACTTCTCCATGTGGATGGTGTGATAAATGCCTTGCCCAAGATGAAGCCACAAGTCAGAGCTGAGTCTGGAAATATCATCGAGGAACACTGTTTTTTTGTCCCATCATTACAAACTGCTACATACAAGTTATGTTAATCTATAGATATGAAAATGAATACAGCTACTATTACACAGTGGGGAAAAAAAGGTAAAATACATTCTATTGCTATTCCTCTAGTAGGTGGTAAAGAACATTATATTCTGAATGGAGTCTTCTGTCCCTCAGCAAAAAAGCAACTTTTAAGCAGTATGATTAAATACACTTGATAGAGTTGATACTATCTTTCTAAAGATATTCTTACATTTTTAGCTTAAAAAATAACTGACAATATAAAGCACCAGCACAAACAGGAGATTAGCAGCCACATTGCGTAGACAGAGACAGACAACATTGCTGAAAAGCCCTGAAGAAGGTCAGATACTGACCTACATTAGGCCAGCAGTCTCAGGTGTGTCTTCTAGAAAAAGCACAGAGAAGGGCTGAAAAAGACTTCTGTAAATCCTGTGTGCCTGACACCTCACTTTAGCAATTTTATTGCCACAACAGCTCTATTGAAGTATCTCTAGCTGCAAGATAATTGTTCTTTTGATGTGCTTTTTTGTTAAAGTATTTACTTTTCAGCTCTTAGGTCTAATTGGCCTAAGGTCAAGAGTTCTGGCAAAGCACAACATGTTGGAGAGATTGCAATGGAGAGAGTCACAAGACCAGTTGAAAAGGAGAGAACAGGTAGGAGGATAGAGAGGCAGGGGCAGAGCATTAAACATGAAGGCATCCAGCACATCTGTCTTCATACTGTTCATCTCTTCTTTCACTCATGTGTGGGGTTTTTTTGACCTTGAGTGGATACTACCTGTGGTTTTCTGTAAGTTGTAATCCTCATCCCTAGTAAAGACATCACAGCATCTCCTCAGGCAAGGTAGATTAGGAGAGACAAAAAGGGCTCTTCTTGCCAGTCGCATGAGGTCCTGCTTTGGGAGTCAGATTTGAGAAGAGACTGTGATTTTTTTTCATTTTCACCTCTACCTGAACTCTCTCCTGGGTTAAGAATAAAGCATCTCAGTCCACTGAGTTATGGTGGTACATGGCAATGGTTGCACTTAAAAAGTCAGTGTCATCTAAAAATGTCACTGCAGGTTGAATGCCCCCCTAAGAAGGCTTCTAGATGGGTATTTTTGTCTGAGAATTAGTCCTCTCGGGACTTTCTTGCTTTCAGCAATGGCTCTGCAGTTTTAAGGCAAGCCTTAAAATATCCAGTAGACCGTTGTTCACAACTTCAAACACAGCATCAAGGCTTTCCATCTCCAGGTTCTTCTCCTAGATGGTGTTATGCTACTGTTTTGTGTGTTTTGGTAGTGACACATTTAGCTGTACAAAATATCTTCATTACTGACTGTGCCAGGAGAGGTAGGTACCTGCTATCACATTGTGTTGTGCTGGACTGCATAGTGACTGCACTACGGGAATGGAGGAAATTATGAAATAACTCCAGGATCACTGTGGCTGCCCTAGAAGACAGAGCACATCACTACAAAGGTTCTAAGAGATGTTTTCCTCTGAAAGTGTTTGTGTCAGGACATCCCTACCTCCTTTTCCTGTTTTTTCAGCCACAAAACTAAGCTCAAAATTTGGTTTGGCAGCCACTGAGCCACCATAATATAGCAGCATACAAATCTAGGCAAAGAACAGACCTATCACTATATCTGATTGATTTCTCTGCTTATGCATAGTGACAAATTCTCACCTCTTCCATATAGATCAGCAAGTTCTGTAACCAGTCACGCATAACTTGTGACAGCACATCACAAGTGTGGCATTTTGGAAGCCCAGAGTACAAGGTAAAACATTCAATTTTTTTACATGAAAACAGCAGCCTTCCATTCCAATACTTTTTACCTAAGCCCCCCAAGTCCCTGCAAACATTCTTCATCAAGAAGACATCATGTACATCTCTATCTCCCAATATGTAGAAAAAGCATCAAAACAAGGAAGTAATTCAAAGAAACCTTTCAATATGAATTTTCTGTAATGTTTATTTATTTTTCTGTAACATATTTTTGTTCGCTCAGCTCAGGACTGATTAAAAAGGAAATTCTTCTTTTCTATATTATCTTTAAAAGGCTTAAAACCACAGTGTCCTGGTTTAAAAGACAGCTGTTTGTCAAGGAAGGTGGGAACCTTCCTGGAGTGGAGAAATACGACCCTTTCCCTCCAGATTGTTATAACCTTGAAATTAGGGGGCTCTCAAGCAAAGATATGGGAGAAGGAATAGAAGAATTGAAGAACAGAGTGTGTGTGTGTGTGTGTACATAAAACAAGATAAACAAACAGGAACAACAACAACCAAACCCAACAGCAGCTCTCTCCCACGCCCTAAGCCGTTTCCCCCCGGTGCAGTTCCGGGCAGCCCCTGCAGGGGCGCTGAGGCCGTGCTGAGGCAGAGGCTGCAGTGCCTCCCCGTGGCTGCAGGGGGCGCTGTTGGCTCCGGCGGCTTCCGAGGGCGCCGGTGCTGAGCCCTGGGCCTCCCGGGGGCGATGGCGGCCGCGGTGAGGGAGAGAAGGTGGAGGGTGGGTTCAGCTTCTCCTGGCTCTCACGTGTCCCATTTGGTATCCCTGGCAATGGCAGTGGCAGCCAATGCTCCAGTACACAGCCATGAGGTGCTCCCTCCGGGGAGAGGGAGGAGGTGGGGGGCCCAGTTTCCCCAAGACACCCACGCAGACGGTGAGGATCTCTCCCCTGGTGAGGGTGGCTGCTGGAGAGTCCCAGTCCATGGGTTGCTCTTGCAGGCGATGGCTGACCAGTGGTAAGGGGAAGCAGCAAGGAGACGTTCAGCAGTAGCAGCGAGTCCTCTGGGCAGAAAGCAGTCCAGCTCCAAACCCCACAACTGTCTCTCCTCCAAGCCAGGCAAAGACTGCCCACATCCAGTTAAGAAACTGTCGAAACCACACCGCTTCCCACCCCTGCCCATTCCAAACCTATGCTAAAACTCTGGCTAGATCTTTTGACACGTAAGTATCACCCATTTGTCTCCTCGGCAGCCCCTTCCCTTCATAGATCTCCCTGTCAGGTACAGATGGGAGAAAAATTCCTTGAAGAAATGAAACCTAGAACACACAGTCTTGAGATAAAGATTTAGATATGTGAATTGATAGATCGTCATGAGAAGAATAGTATAGGTAAGTACCATCATCTGTCTTTGGCTCCAGTAAAAATTGGAAATACGTAGCTTAGTTAGAAGCTAGTGACATGGGTAAGAGATATTTTAAAAGTGACTTTGTATGTTGCATTGCTTTTTTAGAGTTTGAATTACTAAAATGTTTGGACATGTCAGAAGACCCATCCCAGTTAAAAGTAGTGGCTATCATTTAAAGGCACTTGACCAGACACTCTAGAAAGACAATACTTCACAGAGCTGCTGAAGAACATATGAATTTTGTGTGTTTTCATATTGAAGCCATTAGTAACCATAGAAATAGGGATATGGAATTGAAGTGTGTAAAACTTCAGTTAAATAAGTAAAAGAATTAAGTAGATTTTCAAGCATTTTTATTGTTGACAAAAGCTATGGGGCACAAATGAAATGTGCTTATTCTCCTTAACATGAGATTATTGAAAACACTGAAAAATAATTGGGTACATTTTATGGTCTCCTCTGAAAATGTTAGTTAAAATGAATCAGTTTTCAGGTCAGAAATTTGAGCAGAGATTTATAGAAAGACAATAAATATGGTTATAAAACTTGAAAGTGTAACTATCATGTTAGACTTGTTCTGTTTTCTTTTGTGTGATGTGAATCTAATGGAGATCTGCCCATGGCATTGCAGCATGGGACTATCAAGTAAAGAATATTAAGGACATTGCATTTCATGTGGTAATTTTCAAACTTTTTCTGATCACTGTACTTAAATTATATTCAGATTCTTTTATGAATCATTATTCAGCCCTAGCATTAAACTTTTAATTTAAGACTCTCTTTAATATCCTACAAGTGAAAATTAAGTACTAGCTTCTTTGGAGCAGCTGAAGGCTGCTGCACATGTACTCAGACCACGCACTAATCTGAAGACCTCAGTCTTGAAACTGCAGTTGATGGGCTCATCTGAGGATTTTTTATTCTTTTTTTTTACAGTTGGTATATAATTAGGGGCTTAGCTAGTTTCCTAGGGTGTCATCCACTGTCTGAAAACCCTGTTTCATTCTTGGTGTAGATCACAAACTCCAGGTTGGATATTAAACAATTCTATTTGCTCAAGAGGTAATTGCTGCTTTCTGAAGTGCCAACATGCAGGATTTCAGAAAATGGCACTCTACTGTAGTGGCCTACACAATAAGAATGATTAATAAAAGAACACATCTCAAAGTATGGTCTTGGTCAATGAGACTGGCATGGAAGCCAGGCAGTCCTTTGGTGAAGATTCAGGTGTCAGAATAATAGCTGCTTTGAAACCATCCAATGCATTAATTATGTGGGGGGAATTGTTCTGGAACCTTGGTTTGCTAGGCCTGAAATAGCATTGGTTGTAATGATGATCTGGGCTGTCAGTGAAGCAAGGAGAACATATGCTTGCCATGGCTTACTTTGTTCAATAGAGGTTAAAGCGTCAAAGCTTTCATATTTTTAATGAACATAACAGATAGAAATACCTAGTTTGTCAACATCGTTTGGAATATACCTGATTCTGGAGCCTTGATAGAAATAAAATAATATTTTAATTGATATGAAATAGAACATCAGCTCTGAAATTATTATTGCTGATTTTTGTATTGTGAGAAATAATGTGTGGTTGCAATACTGTAAATTCTGAAGTGATATGGCCGTGTTCAAAATGTCCACATGCCAGTGGTTCTAAGAGGCAGCTCATAAGGAATAACTCTGAAGGTAGTCAGTTTTAAGCAGTAGGGTTTTCCAGAATTAAAGTGTTTGCAATTTGTCTTCCTTCCATAAGTTCTAACACATAACTTTCAAAAAAAATTTTTTTTTTTTTTTATTTGAGTGGCAAGGTGTGGATCAATTATTTTTTGCAGGACTTGGAGAACCCCAGGGACATGCAACTCAGCCACTGGTGAAAGTAGCAATTAAAAGTATATAAGCAAATTCCAGCCTCCAGAGGTGTTAGAGGGTATGTGAATATTTTTCGAATGATCTATCCTGTTCTCCTCAGTTCATTAGGATGACCAGCTTTGAGCAGGTGGAGGAAAAAAATGAGTCCAAAATGAAGAAAAAGGTATATGACTTAAAATTAGATAAGGCAAAGAAGCGATCTTTTTAGGAGAGACTTATGGATGGATGTTCATAGCATTCCAGTACTTTCAGAAAACATGGGGTAGGAAGTGAGAGAATGAAGGGACTCTTAATGACCACATAGTTTCTTCCTTTCAAAGGTGCCATGATATTCCTGGTGTAATTCACAGTGAAGCCATTTTTCATAAACACTTAATTAAATAACCATCATTTCTCGAGAACCTGGAATAACAAAAACTAAACAAACAGAAAAATCAAAGCTAATATTATTTCCAGTAACCACAATGCTAATGGTATTTACTGTGGAATATTGAAATATCAGCCTGACTTCAATTCTAAACTTGATTTCAGTTCTCCAAAGATTTATTGAGGAGGGATAACCTACTGCTTCTGATGCTCTCTTTCCCATAGGAGAACCTATTGACAGACACTTGTCATTCAGTTTGATCTGAAATATGAACTGTCTTTGAATGTTCTATAAAATTAGTAGTATATAAAAAAGGAAAACTATATTGAAATATAGCTTATTACAAGTTGGCAATATACTCCCCAGGTGATACTTAAAAGTAAGTGGATTTCTTTCTTTTGTTTTGTTAAATTGAAAATTATCTGCCTAATAGAACAATGTACTAAACTGTCAAATAAACCAGGAAAGTAACAAGTTCTGCATTTACTGCCAAATCGTGGTGTAAACTGAAAAAATCTAGAGCAGTTACTGTTAAGGCAAAGTAGTGTCACATAACCTTTAAATTACAGAAGGGAGAAGGACCTTCATTTTATCTTAACTACCTGTTACTCAGAAAGCTTCCCTGCCCAAGATGAGTTTTACTTGCCCTT
The DNA here is from genome assembly GCA_013398175.1 of Climacteris rufus. Taxonomy (NCBI): domain Eukaryota; kingdom Metazoa; phylum Chordata; class Aves; order Passeriformes; family Climacteridae; genus Climacteris; species Climacteris rufus. Next base: position 81,472 of record VZRZ01001094.1, read on the forward strand.
CCTGCAAGCATGCTACAATGAAAGACTTGGAAAACCAGTTGTGAATTAATATTGTGCAGCTTCATATGGAAGATAACCACATGCCCTGCTCTTTTCACATTTTGGGGGGCAAAGTAGACACAATTCAACAAAAAGCAACATTTAGAATCATAAAGCTGAGCAAAAAGTACATATTTTTTATATCACAATAGTAAGGTAAGTAAAATTGTACGCTCTTACTACCCAAAGGTTTCCTTCCCAAAGGTAGAAGTAATCCATGATATAATTTTTCTTCAAACTACTTTTTACTTTCAAAAAGCAAGCATGTATTCAAAGTGTTCTTATCTTTAGATGTTCAGGTGGTTGAAACTCCCTTATTTAACTTCTTCTCCTTTAATTGCTGAAGGATGTTCTAAGATATTTTAAGTTCTTACATTTCACACTATGTGCTTTTTGATTCTCTGGGATTTTTGCTGCTTCTTCTAATTATATTTGCAACTTATGCATCTATTCTTTACTTTAGGAAGGGGGAAAATGCTATGACACTGCTCCCTGTTGCACTGAAGGCAGTACAGAGACTGAGAAACACAGAGTTGCTTCAGCACTTCCAAGATCTCTGTGGCAGATGGATTATTTACCATATGCTGTGTTTGTGACTCTCAGTCACCCAACCAGTGTACAGAGAAGAGCATCAGTTCTGCCTGACATCCAAGGTCAGCTGTGCCAAAGAAAGTAAAGTATGATAAATGCTGGAGTCCACAGTAGGGTTCTGGTCAGGATCTAAAACTTGAGTAATTGCTCCAGAACTGTCCAAAAAAAAAGCTTCCCAGGGAGATGCCTGGACAAGATATGAGTCTTGAAGAATGTGAAATTTGGGGGAAAGAGGCAGTGTTCCTGTTGCCTGCAGTCTTGTAAGTCATTGTGCAAATCTGTGAGAACATTTTACAAAGATTTAGTTAATACTAGTGACTACCCTTTGTAATAGCAGATACACAATCAAACAGTCATTGGGTACTTGCTAGGCAGAACTTAAACTGTTCATAAAAGATTTCTTTTTCCACGCAATGTGACATGCCTCTTGTCCTTGTTCCCTTGCTAAAGTATCCATTTCTTGTTAATCTTTTCCAGGGAACAGAAAGCTTCACTTAGGAGAATATTGTCACTTCCCTTTCATTTGACTAAGTCAGTGAATAGTTGGTAATATAAATCCCTAAGTAAAAAAAAGAAGTCAAGTTACTAGTGTGCTTAGGAATGCTTTATGATTTGTATTAGGGAAGGTGGTGAATTTGAGGGGCTACATTCTGCTTTTAATTTCATACTAATTCCACTGAAACCACAGATGGAACTGAATTTGTACATGGATGCAACTGAAAATCTGATTTATATATGTGCTCCTTAAAATATAAAATAGGAAATTATCTCAAATTTCTTTTCCTGCATTAAGGAAATTAATTTATACTGACATAAGGTACAACGGAATTAGGTCTTTTGTCTTTATTCTTCTGCAGTCATGCACTTGCTAAATTAAGTTTTGATAATCTTTAATGAGATAGGACCTCTCTTTAGCTCCTTTCTGTCTTGCAGATAAGTAACAATAATTTGGGTAAAAAGTAGCAGGACTGCAACTTTAGGGAATCATGTAGAACTCAAATGCTTTCCAAGATGAAATAATAAAATTCACAGAGTCATACTCAACCAATGAACTGATCTGTGAAAACCTTGAAGTACATGATACAGCGCCAAGAGCTGATGGAGATAAACTGTATGTCATTTGTAGATTAAATGAGATGTCGGCCTAAACCGGGATTAAGATAGTATTACCTGATAGTGGACCATTTTGTGTCCAGAAATGTTGATAGCTTGCATATATGCATTACAAGAGGCCGTAAGAAAAGTTCTGTGTTATCAGCTAAATGATGCTGTGAGTCAGGAAGGCATTGTTCAGTGTACTGTACAAGCAGGTTAGACAACATGACTCCAGAGCTCACTTTCGACTTGAATGATTCTGTGATTCTACCAGCTCTGTAACTAAGCCCAAGATTTGTGAAATTCTAGATGCTTTTACCTTACTCTAAAGAATTAGGACTGTCCTGTATGGAAGGAGGATATCAAGCTTGTTGGAGTCTCTTCTCTGATCCTGCATGATGTATCATACCTTCCAAAGGGTAATGCAGTTTAGTTGGTGCCTGCATAACTTCATTTTTTTAAACAATTCCCTGTAATTCAACCAATGAAATGTGGCTTCAAAAGATGAAGTCCTTTTTTGTCATCATGCATAATGTAGGCATAGGGAAGGAGGCTCGGATGTGATCAGAGGAAATTATGTGAGTACATTGTCATTTGCAGATAAATGGCTATCCCTTCAAAAATTTTCCCTCTGCACCAGTAAATATGCCTGTAATGAAGACAGTCTATGCATCCAGATGTGCATCAAAAGGTCATGTATTGTTCTAGCTAGATGAGGGAGAGAATAAGAATTTTGCATAATATTTAGAAAAATCTGTTTTCAGCTTCCCAATTCATTTGCCAAAGTCTAGGTCTTTCTGAAACTGGGATTTAGAGTGTGGTTCAACTTTAATATAAATACATTTAAAGAAATATTACCATTTTATTTGGAGGTTGGAAATGAACTACTTCTGTAGACAACCTAAACTAATTTTTATGATAGATATGTAAAATGTGGTCATGGCTGGATTAAGCACGAACAACTCAAAAGTACTAAGAAGTTGCCATTAACTTTTTAAATGTCACCATTTTAGGAGGCAAATTAAGACCACCAAGTGCCATTTTGGCCATATCATAGTTTTACAGTACAGTGGTATATCAGTTTCACTCTAGAAGCCATTTATATGAGATAGATTCACCCAAAACCTGTAAAGTTTAGCAACATTTCCTTTGAAATTTGTATGTATTTTTAAGAACAGTCCATACATTCTCTCCATCATGCTCACTGAATATGCTTCTACCATAAAAGACTTTATGAGTCAGACTGTATTCTGTAGGATTTTTTTGTTTTTTTCTTGTACTGTATGCATATAAACATTATAATTTTCCTTCTGCTGTTCATCATCTTTATCTTGAATGTTCAGGTTTGTAGTCACAGCTTCACCTAGGTGGCGTAATTTTGAATCCTTTCTCCCCAGCAGTCCATAAGTAAACGTGAGGACAAAACATGCTGCTACCTGAGACGTAATTTCTTTGAAAATTGTGTTCAAATATCTTTAAGAAGTAAATGTCAGTCCATTATTCCTTTCACAGAACCCTTATCTGATTTAAACTTTTCAGCAAATAATGAATTAAAGCAGATAGTTCCAGAGGAAACAAAAAGTAGCCTGGCTATTCTGATAATCCAAAAGTACTTAGGCAGCAAGAGATTGGGTGACATTTTCCCCAGACAGTTTGAGTTAAATGGTATTACACAAAATCTTGTTTGTAGTTTCTCATTACTACTCATGTTCAAAGTGAAAAAATGCCATATAATTGCTCTGGGGAACATATAAATTGAGAAAAGCTGAAGCTGGGAATATTATGTAGGACAACAACAAAACCAGGTTGAACCTTACTTTCTTTACCAGTCCCCCTTTTCCCTGTTCCTTTGACTATTTGATTTCCTGATGTGCTGAAGATAGAACATGGTCTGCCTCCTGTGCAGGTCTGAAATCAGAGCTGGCGTGTGGTTTCTTTCAGCCTGTCAAAGGGGCAGTATGCTATATTCTGTTCAACAGTGCTGCTCAATATAGCATATGACTGTCTATCTTCTTTCCACATCCACTGCATGAGATACCTTTGTCCCTTGTGATTTACCATATTTTATTCAGCTGTAAAAGGGCTCATGTTCAGGAGCTGTTTCAGGAGGAACTTAACTAGTCCTGAGAGAGTGCAGAAGGAAGGTAGAAGTCTGTTAACAAAAAAACCCCAAACAACAGCAACAACAAAACACAACACCCTATACAAACTAACAAACAAACAAAACCCACAAAGAAATACAAACAGATCCAAATTTTTATTCATTTCATGATTACTGCAAAAATTTTGAGCACGTTGCTTGAAAAATTACAGGTCTGAAGCAAATAACTGGAGACATAAGTATGAAAGCCTTTCTGATCAAGAAGGCAGTATTTTGTTTAATAATTATGCCTTTTAATTCCTGACAGTTTTTACTGTTTATATTACTACCAACTCAGACTAGGGCTTGGACTAATTTTTTTTAAAACTAACTGTAAACAAGAACCAGTAATGCCGTGTTAACTTCTTCTGAATGTAGATTTCACATGGCAGCTTCTCTATGTCAGAAAGAAAGAAGAAATTAGTATCTGTAAGCCTACCAGAAGTTTCTGTAGAAGACATAAATCAAACCAACACTGGTGAATACACAGTTTAGGCACTTAAAAATATATATTTAAGCCTGAAAATCCTGTCAGTTATTTTATTTGTATTGCCCAGATTTAACTAGACGTCACTAAAATCATGTACTGTATTGCTGCTAAGTGTCATCTATCTTCTGCCTATATGTTATTTCAACCTAGATTTCTGAATAAAGCATTTTGGAAGAATTAAACTGTGGAGCTAACCAAGTCTACACTGAATTTCTGAGCTATTAAGAAGCTTCATATAGATTAGTTTGAAAACACTGTGCCAAGGTCTTTATCATTCTTAATGCCAACACCTCCATTCTTAATGCCAGCACCTCCATGGAAGCGCAGAATAGGTTTTTTGCATGGTAGACTGATAAGGCTTAGCTGGCCAGTGGAACATTTGTTCCTCCTTACAGTAGGTAAGTTGCAAATATAAATGGTTAAGAAACTGCTGATGTTGCTACTGATCCATAACATGCACAGGTCAATCAGTTGTTCTGCAGATGGCTAGGATAAACATGCAGTCTAGCAAAGCTCCCATTTAAATTCAAGTACTCTGAATATGGATTTAATTAGGAATATTAAGGGAAAAAATGTTTTGTTCATTTGCACAGTTAAAAGAAAAAAAGCCTTGGGATGGTTCAAACCCATGTTCAAAGAAGGCATAGGTACTGAGACAGACCTGTTAGTACTCTAAGCACAATGCTCCAATAAGCAGAAAATGCAAATGAATGTGACGAAACAACAGTGGCTGAAGAGTTTTCTCTTGGTTGTTTATTAAATATTCTACAAAGATGTGAAAATGCAGGGGAGTGTATTTTGCATTTACTTACACTTTCATATGGAAGGCAAAGGTTTGGGGTTTTTTTTGTATTACAAATAAATATAAAGGAAAAATCGTGGGAAAACTGTAGTTAGTGGGTGAGATGCTGTGAAAACAAAAATTACTGGGTCATTGAAATTGTTTGCTCAATAGTTAGGTAAAAATATGAGCTGTTTTATAAATTGGTGAATAACATTTGCATGAGCTTAAATCAAATTATACACTAGGATGCAGCATTTGGGAAATGCTGAAATTCTTACCACATTTTAGGGTTCATTTCTTTATATAATCATCTGAGGTGCAGTTAATTTCAGATAATCCCTCTACAGTGCTTGAATTTGTAAAAACATTCAGCTCTCCCCTGCCTACTCATCTTCTTACTTATGTGGGCTTCATGCAAAGATAGGAATTACACTCATACTGGGATGATTGTATAAATTTTTCACAGAAAAAAATTATAATTTGCCAAAGGTACATTTACAATGTACTTTGCATGCAATGTAATTTACCATGTGTAGCTGTGTTGTGTACTGGATATTTTTGTTGTGACTGTTAACTCATGTTGACACTAAATGTTTGGCAGTTTTTAAGTTTAGCCTTAAAAATGCATGTCCAGTAACTGTTTAATTATAATTTACAAGCTGTAGGGTGAGTTGTTTTCACTCAGCCAACTTAATGTTCATGTGTTTCTAGCTAGACAAAGTCTCCATCAAACAGCAGAAATTATTCAAGCAGTGGAAAGCACCACAAAGGAATGAGATATTTACATTGCCATATTCAATATAATGTTGCCCAAAAGGTGGGAACAGGAAAAAAAAGGTAGCATGATTTTATGAGGTATGTTGTGTTAAACAGAGCCTGCTAGACAATGTTAGCATAGTTAATACCTTGACCTAAGCTTGCATGTTTCAGTTTTTCCTATGGAAACTGACATTTCTTGCTAGTATATACTTTTTGGTATATACCACTAGATAAAGACTGAACACCAACCCAAACTCCTATATATGTGTGTGTGTGTGTGCGTGTGTGTGCATGCACATACATTAATATAGAATGAGCCAAGGTATCTGTTTTATTGCACTATTTTCCTGATAGTACAGTGATAATGATCAGGGTTAGCTGGTTTGTACATTAAATTAGAACCTCTGCAAAATTACTGACTGTAAAATAAGCAGGAAAATGTAAATTCCCTTTGAAGTAAGAACAAACAGGGAAAAAAAATTAATGATAAAAAGAAGTCTAGTAATAATTTAAATACTTCAGGGTTTTTTAGACTGAAATGCTTTTTTTCTCCTTGCCTTTTTTTTTTTGTAAAAGTGGTACTTGGCCTTGAATTTACCTTCTGCCCAGCACCTCGTTTCTAATCCTCTAAAATCTTTAATGGAGTCTGTGACAATTTTAATTTACTAAACATTCCTCTGGGTCTATAATTTGAAGTATTTTTGTGGTAATTATGTAATCAAATAGTTATCATATAATTGGGGTCAAAATGTATAATCCCAGAAATGTTAGGGCCATGTAAAATTTACTGAATTTACTTGAAACAGTTAGAAGAAGTGCTTTGATAGAAATATATTTCAAGGGGTGCTTTGATAGAAAGAGAATTTAAGCTACACTTACACATTTTTATACTTATCTGTACTGTTAAGCAATTTCAGATTTTTTTATTATCCAGAAAAAAAACCCTATGACAACACCAAAAAGAAGGGCAGGCAAAACCAGCATAATTTCAAAGCTGCATCTTGATTCTTCTATGGATTTGGTAGAACTACAAAGTGCAAAAAGTTTTTTTTCTTCCACCTCACAGAATTTTGTCGGGCATAAGCCTTAGCAAATATGTGCTATTTCAGGTCCCTAGTTTTAACTGAAACCATTTGAGGACCGTCAGCTTGAAAGTTACTGCTAAAATCATACACAGTGGAGCATGCACACGATTTTTTGTAATGCCCAAATCACTCTTGATTACAGGAATGCAGAAATTAATATTGCTTTCAGGTATGAGAGTAAAAGACGTTAGAAGGAAATGTTGCATTTGGTAACAGACACTGCCCTCTTAACAGATCCATCTACACATTTTTTTTACAGTTCTGGAACAATTTTTGCAGTTCATAGAATGCAAAAATTGTAAAGGTATCATGTACAACAGCCCTCAAATCCTTAGTGGCATGCTTGTTGCTTTTATAAAAGTCTGTTATCATGGTTAAGGTTGCCAGATTAGTATCAGCCAACAATTCTCCATTTCACTTCAATCTAATGTGTTCAATTACCTGGATTTCTCTTTGTGTTTTCTTTTCACTTCTCCATTTTGATCAGGTCATCTAACATTCCAGCTACCTTTTAAAATATCGTGAAAGCTAGGGAACTGCAGGTCATTGGTATTTCTTGTGCAATAGGTATTTTGTGTGTGAGGATTGAAAGTGCCAGAAAGCAGTTTTTTGGATGATCTGCTGTACAGGCTACCTGATGAGGTGTCTGCTAATAAAAGGCTTTAAGAAGTTTCTGAAGTAGCAGTTTTCATTTTGGCTATTATAACTGCTGTAGCTGCATCATACATGGTAAATTGGAAAACAGTTTGTAATGTTTCAGTAGCAAGGCATACTAATCTTTTTTTATATATGTCAATAGGCTCCTTTGTCCTCCCATTTCTACCCCTAGAAACACATATCAAAATGCAGTCTGCAGTTATGATATTGAATATGTATGACATGGTAGAATGCAAAATTAAATATAATTCAGCACAGAGAGCTTTTTTTTAAAAACTAATGAATCAGATAAAAACTGCTTCATTTCTATGTGTGGCTGCAACATAATTTACATTAATTTTACAGAAATTAAAGTCAATGTGATTATGATGATGATGATAATATTTCTTATTTTATCTAGTGATACAGGAAAGTGACAAAATGAATGTGGCTATAAACAGAAGTATCACTTGTTCTCCCCAGAAGATCCAATTAGAACATAACAGATTTCTTTTCATAATAAGTAACCTGTAGCTTTCAATCTTCTGTTCATAATTTAAAACAAAACCAGTGAAAGGCAAATGAGAAATGTTCTGCTGCTTAACATTCTGGGACTTCTTAAATACAAAATACTACTCTGAATCATCAAGAAAAATAAGTATATTGCAAGCATTTCTATACCTCCGATGTTCAGGAATTCGTGCTCTGGATTCAAACAATTAAATTAATTAGTCTCAACGTTGTCTATTTGCAACTGAAAAATTCAGAAAAACTCAAATGCTACTCTATACATGCAAGCTGTCACCATCATATACCGAACCCTGTGAAGATGCTTTACAGTGAACGTTTGAAGGGAAAATTATGTGGTCATCACAGACATTTAGAAAAATTATCCTTGTACAACCAGTATGCTGTGAAAGTATTCATAAACAATCTGCCCTATATAAAGTAAACTTACAAATAACTGGTATAATAAATTACACAACATTTCTTAATACCTTCTATAGCAGTTTAAAAAAATTACGAATTACACTTTTAATCTTGTCATTCTCAAATGTGAAATCGTAAAAAGTGAACTTGGCCAGGCACTCAGCTGAGGTAAGTTAGTAGCTCCATTTAGATCAGCATAATATTAGTGTACTACAAGTATGAATCTGAAGTGTGGAGTTTTACTTAGCATGGATTTTGCAGGTCAGGTACCTGTGCTTGGGTGGTGACAGGCCTCACTGTCACAGACAAGTATTGGGTATATTTGCATATAAGGAATGCTTACTGTAAGGACAGTGTATGCTTGAGAAGGCCAAGACCACCACCTTACTCCTCTCACCCACTGCATTCATATCTCTTGCAATTGTGCAGTGAAGAATGCGTGTGTAAGAATAGATACAGGTACATACACACATCTTATCTAATGCAAACACATAGATTTGCATTATCTAGTTAATCTAAGTCTTTTTTCTTAAATTACCATAGTCTTTTAATATTACAATGCAAGTGCAACAAGTCTTTAAAAAGACCTTTAGGAAAATGTTCCTGTTGTTTCCTACCCATGGTGTGTTTGTCATTTGAAAAGTATTAGTTCGTCTCAAAAATTGTCTCTAGAACAGGGTAGGGATCCCAGTTCTGCAAAAACTACTTACTGTGGATCTAAACTCAATCTCCAGAGATGCTAAGTAGTTTTCTACTTTCTTATATGCTGTCATGGGTTTTTTAACCAATAATTGGATACATTTAGCCATTTCTTAATGATTTCTTCAGTTATGGTCAGGTATGTAAATTAGTATAAGATTGATAATGTTTTATAAGCATTTAAATTACAAGCAAGTCAAGTAGCTTCCACTAGATGGAACCAAATTGATTCCTGCTTGCTTCTGTATGAACATAAGGCATTTAAGCTACTCTAGGAAACCATGCCAAGTGAAACTCATTGGACATTTATGAAGCTATTCATTAACAATAGATAACATATCCTTCCATGGTTTTATCCTTCTGCAAGACTAATTGCGGAAAATAACTTTTAAGTTAGTTTAATTAGTTTCAGGTTGACACCAGACATTAATAAATGGAACATAATATGTGGTAGAATCAGCAAATCAATAATCATATTGAGCAGTCAAGGTTTTGTTTTGTCACAGGTACTAGTGTTATTATTTGAATGGAGACAAACTGTCTTCCCATTGGATAGATTCAATGGCTATTATATGCTCTGTATGACAGAGCTGCAAGCATCTTGGTGATTTCTGGATGCTAAAGTATAAGAGAAAGAGCATCCCAGAATTTCAGATAAGAAAGACTTCAAAACAAAAAAAAAACAAAACCAAACCAAGCCAAAACAAAATCATTTTCCACCATGAAAAGTCAACAAAAATCAACAAATACAATGCCTTTGTATATGGAAAGACAAACTTTGGACCAAGCTCTTTCTTATAACAAGAATTGATCTAGTTCCAATGAATTAGCCTGTAAATAAAAGAAGTATATCCAGGTTATTTTTTTCCATACTATTTAATAAATTTCACATTTAGAGTTGTGTAAATACTCATGACATTGTATAGATGATAGTGATTCCTACAGATTCATCCAGGTGTAATAAATCAATGAGTTCATTAAAATGGGCATATTCTATTCTACTTGATACCCAATCTATGAAAAAATATTTCCAGCTGGACTTTACCATTGCAAATTTCTAATTAGAGCCTGATTTATCTCTCTTTAAAAGTAAAAAAAAAAAAAAGGAAAAAAGAAAAAAAAGTCTTTGCCCCACAGTCCTGCTTGCTTGTAGCACCAGGAGAGAGACATGGAGTGAATTGTTGTTGTATTGTCATAGTATTAAGACAGAAGAGGTTTTCCAGAACATGTGAATCATCCACATTTTTCTTAAGTGTGCACACTTACAATGCGCACTAGTTTATTAGACAATTAACAGAAACACTGTAGCCTGAAGAAATCAGAAAAGTTTCCTTAAATTACTGTGAGATATTATTAATTAAGTAACTTGGTACCCCTGCACTTGTCTCCAAACTCTGAGAGTGCCCAAGGAAAGAGGGATAGTGTCAGTGCTGGAATTAAACTGGGACTCACCACAACAGCATTTTGGTCACTCAAAAAGATTCTTAGTTTTAAACCTCGAGGTTAGAGCAAATGGAAAACTGAAAACAGTGTTTTGTACAGTACAGTCATGCAGTAACTTGTGGGGTTCAGACAGAACCACCAGACTGTGCTGTGCTAGAAACTGTGCTGATAAACACTGAATTTGGAGTCAAAACTGTCTCAGTGGACAAATTTAGTTGTAGCACTATTAAGTGTTGTTATTATCGAGGTAGTATTAAACCCAAGTAAAAAAAAATAGCTTCACAATCTGGGGAAGTAAAAAAAACTTTACCTTACATTCTTCTAAATTAATGTACCTGTAAGTCCTCAGTTTTGTCATATTTTATAATCAAATGTGGGGCATGATACTATGAAATAAGGTAGCATTTCAGTGAGATAGACTGTACCGAAATTACTTTTCCTGCACCACTGATGATATTGGTGAAAGAAGTTTGACAACTATAATTTTGAAAACCAATTGATTTTGGTTAGGTTGAAATTCCTAAATTTTTGAGTTCATGAAAGATGTCCTGTGATTTTTTTTGTTTGTTTTTTTCAATCTGAAAATGTTTAATATTCAAAATCAAAACTGCATGTGGGAACACATATGCTACATATACAAGGATAGAATATTTGGATCAGAACAAAACCACTGAAGATAGAAAGTGAGAACTAGCGAAACGTTCTCCTGTTGCAAACAGTCTTTGCTGAAGGGTAAACTAGCCAGATGGACTTTCAATGTATTTAGTTTAGAGTCTCTACTGCAAGAAGTATTTCATTATTTTTTTAAAGTAGGATAACCCTAGAGTGGGACAGAAGATGAGCAGTGAGGAGATCACCTTCATTACGAGAGGGCAGATTTTATCTTTACTTGGAAGAAGCAGGACAGTGAATTAAATTTTGTTACCTTCACATAAGTGATTTACAGAAGTCCTGAGCTATTCTAAAGCCAATATATCTGACATATTTTTCATAGACTACTTCTAAAGAGACCTTGAATTTAAGCCACTGAGGTTAGCTTAGTTGGTTGGAGCATGGTGCTGATAATACCAAGGTTGCATGTTTGATCATGTTTGACTGCGTGGGCCATTTGCTGTAGAGTTGAACTTGATGATCTTTGTGTGTCCCTTCCAGCTCAGAAGATTCTGTGAGGTAATTTCCTATTACAGAATGAGAAAGCCTGCGAAATGCCCCAAATTTTCACAGGGTAGAAAAATACCTTCCTACCATATCTAAAACAACTTTAGCAATCCTTTGCAGTCAGTGGATTGTAGTAGATGAAGCCAGGTACCTGGCCAGGCATGATTCAGATCAGATTCTTCTGTGACTTGAGTTGTCAGTTCAATTAACAGTTTCAAGATTTTGTACATGGGTTTGAGTTTCTGTTCCCCACTTTACAGCAGATATATTTATATGATGCTTTGCCAGATCTAGAGAGATGAAGCTATATGGTTTTTTTCGCATTTTTAAGTATTTTTCAATCTAACCAGGTGTTCCTGTAAATCAGTCTATCTTTCCAGGCTCTTTCCACTTTCCAAACTTCACAAGGTCTACACCACAACTTCCAGCTGTGTTGAAGAGTTTGTCATACTGAACCAAAGTGGTAACTACCTGTGAACTATGTTGTGAACAGTTCAGAATATAAACAGTTTCAGGAATATTTTTAATATAACGTTCCATATGGTAATTCCAAATTTGTTGACATGCAGTTTGAAGAATGGCCACATCACTTAAAAATATGTAACTTGAGATGCAACCACATAAAATTTCATACTGCAGTTCTCTTGAAATTTCACTATTTAGAGAGTAACTAGGCATGAGTGTTTTCCATAGTACTATCTGATCCTTAGATTTGGTTGAAAAAATACATCTTCATTGTTTTGATGATAGTATATTGACTATATAGTACAGATCATTAACACTTGACCAAAAGATTGCAGGTCTGAAATTACTTATTCTTTGTTAAGAATTGGTGTTTTATTTACTGAAATGATATATGGCTTCATAGGAATTATCTTAGAAATATCCCTTGCAGTGTAAAGGGTATAATATCATTGTGACTAACTTCACTTCTGACCTTGTCTTGAGTTTTTGTCATGTTGAAATACCAGGCTCTTACTGAGACAATAACTAAAATGTCTGTGTAAATGCCTGATCTTTACTTATGAGAAAAGTTTTGGTGCGGTAAATACGTAATGCAAAATCTTTTCAGGCCAGGAGAGGTATATTAAGTAGGTCCATTATGGTCGATCATCATCTTCCTTCTGAAATCAGGGAAAATTTAGCTCAGTTGATTAGGGCATGGTGCTCATAACACTAAGGTTGTGGATTCAATTCCCATATGGGCCATTCACTTCAGAGCTGGCCTTGATCCTTTTGCATCCCTTTCAGCTTAAGAGCTGGACCTGATCATTGTGGGTCCCTTTCAACTCAGAATGTTCTGTGATCCTTTATGGCCTTTTAGAGAATATTGGTATGCATAGTTACAAGCAACAGAAGAAAAGGTTTATTTTCCCTCACAATTGTTTGAAAGCCATTTCTAGTGAAAAAAAAATCCAGGCTGTGTACAATTTTTGTCTGTAAATATGATGTAAAGTACTTTCTACTTATAAACTGTAGTGCAATACAAGCAGTTGTAATCCCGTAATGTAAAGATAATTCAATCATTAGGTGTAAAAACCTTAGAAACATCAGAAAACATCAAAGCAAAATAAGGATCAACAGCAGCCTTTTTTCTGGTGACTTTGTTTATCTTAACCTAAATCTTTGTATCCATACATTACCAGTCAGGCACATGGCAATTAGGTCCTCAGGCCAAACACTGGGGAGAATGGTGCAGAACTTAAAACAGCAAAACTGTACTGTGGAAGTTTGGTTTCCTCCTGGTAATTAGTCATGTCTTATGTAAGCAGTTGGATTTCAGCAGCTTAAAAATGGACATCTTTTTATACTTCGTTTGGTTGTTGCTAACTGGAATGACACAAAATTGCACAGTTTAAAAATAGATGCTAGACAACTGAGATGTCTGGTCTTTTTCCTTTACATAAGGACTAGATTTTTTCACAGAAGAGTCTAGACGGTGGCAAGAAAGAAGTGAGGCAGCAGCCCACATGCAGTTTGGGGAGCAAATGTTTAAACATCTTTCTGAGTTCTCCCACCTAGACATTTTGATACGGAAAAGACAGAAAAATTCAGAAGCATCTATGTACAAGGTAGGATAGGGACAAAAGACAGCAAGTGATCAATCCCATTATTCTGATCTTTGATGGTAAGAACACGCTTTTGTGTGCTCTAGATGTATCAGATGAAACAGGGAACACGGAGAGAGCTGGTGGTTAAGTTTCTACAAGCCAGTTTTGGAGAAGTGACAGCAATTTGTCATGAAAACCCTGATAGGGAAGGATGTTCTCTAAGACACAGAATAAGGATCCACAGCATTCATGAAAGGAGAAGGGAAATGGCCAGCCTGGGTTAAAGCAATCTGTGAGCAGCCTGTTACCAAAGGTGAATCATTTCCTGCCCAGCAGGGCAGAAAGAAATTTGGAATCTGTTAGACCAGAAGTTTCCAGCAGTCAAGTTATTGTACTCCTTGTTCAACTCAAAGCCTATCTGGAAAGGACAGACTTCAGGATCATCAATGCATGTATCTTAGACTGAAGAAGAAGACTAGTGAATTCTTGGATGTGTGGCGGGTTTCTGCATTAGAAAATACATATAAAAGCATTTTAGCATCAACAAATGGGAAAAAAAAATTGAGCTAACCCCAATGATTTTGAGTTGCAAGACAGAAGAGCATGCAGATCTCTCAGGTGCTCTCTTTTTCTTCAAGATGGAGTATGTATATATAGTATGTTGCACCAGCAGTAAGTATTTTTAGATGCACCTATGCAGTGCAGCTTTTGAATGGACTGTTCTCTAAGTATCAGAATATTTCTGAAGAGTTTATTGCACTCTTCTTATGACCAAAGCTTTTGAAAATATAAGGCTGTAACTTGCCAGAGGAAATTATACACAATCGAAAATTATTCAGTGCATGACACCAATGCAGAGTGATCTTAGAAAGGAAACTTTCAGAAATCAGTCATTTACCTTTTCATAGTGTCGAGACACTTAGGGTATGTCCCCACTGCCCAGAACAATGCTGGGTTAGAGCTCAACAAGAGCTCACCTTAAGGCCAAGGTGCACATATGTCTGTGGGAGAGTACAGCTGCGGGGAGACCCTTTGTTTCATTCCGCTATGGGGAACTGCTGGGAGTTCTTTTCAAGCGGCTGGTCTAGGACGACATTAAGCCAAACGAGACAAGTACCGCATCTGAGAACTGTTTATTGGTAACGAAAAGGGCATAGCACTGCCACATGAGGAAAGGCGGAAATGAAAAAAGGAAAAGGGAAAAGGACCGGGAGAGAGAGCAGACAGAGAGAAAAGCGGCGTTTCCAGGCGCCGCTTGCGCTCCCTGCCGAGGGGGCCTGCGCGGCGCCCGGAGAGGCGCGGCCGTGAGGGCGCAGCTCCCGCCCGG
>VZRZ01001104.1:3637-27761 GCA_013398175.1 Climacteris rufus
ACTAACAGAACCCAGTGAACTAGCTGAATCTGGGGAGTTCCCACGACTTTGTATCACAAAATTCAGTCATCTCCAGCATACCATAAGCTGAACAAACTGAGGATCACCCCCAGTTGCCAGTGAGTCCAAGAGAAGCTCACCTAACCTCCTCCATACTGCCTTAGAGAATAAATCTTGAACATCCTGGAAAAGTCCCTGGCTTTTTGCCCAGAGATGGAAACTGTCTATTTCTTTTCTAGGGACTGATATTCCTTTGCTCTCTAAAGCACCTGCTAACAGCTCCACCGCCAAGGTATCATCCGGAGGGCCTGGGCTAATAACCATCGTAAAAGCTGACTAGCTAACACCTGTAAAAACACCAACGGGTAACTTACGTGCCACAGGAACGCCATAGGTCCCAGAAAAGGCACTCGGTGCCGCCAAAGGGGCCACGGGAACCTCCCACAGGTCCACGAAACCACATGCTAGGGCCACCAATTGTCACAGTATTGACATGAAAGGAAGAGCCAGAGACACCTGTTACCAGGATCAGAGAGAAGGAAGGAAAGGGCAAGACCCGCCTTCTTTATTTTTTATATACATTTGGAAATCACTATTCATTGGAGGAAATCAGTTCTTCCTCCCTCAATTACAGTGGTCAAAGGAAATGTCCATCAAAGTTCTGTGTCCATGAGAAAGGAATGTGAGAGATAAGATACAGTTACAATAACATGGCCATGTTTACAGAAAGGACTGTGAGAGGTAGCTACAAAGAAAGTAACATTCACAACTGCAAGAAGCAAGGCAACAATTGCCCATGGTAAATCCAGTTATATCACAGGTTTCAGCGCCTTGTTGAGTTGATTTTTGAGGATCACTAGGTTTGGAGACTCCACAGCCACTCTAGGCACATATTTATCTTTTTGGCCAGTCTCACACTGGAAAAATGTTTTCCTTATATTTTGTTGGAAATTCCCATGTCATGATTTTGTCCATTGTTTTTTTCCCCATCATTATGCTTCTTTTCAAGTGTACACACAGTGTCACAAGAGAAATGACCTTGTGCCTTTTCAGATGAGGAAATTACACATCAGAACTGAGTCTCTGCAGGGGCCAGGAGGCTGCTCATCCTGTTTTGCTGCAGAAAGTAGAAGATTGGGATGTTTTTTAAGTCCCAAACACAGGAAATTAAAAGGAGGGCATGAGATTTCTAGAATAAATGTATCTCTCCTTTAACTTTGAGTCCTATGCGACTACCTGTGATGCCTAAAAGGCTAGCCCAAAAAACTGAGACCAGGCAGGAGTAAGGGAATAAAAGGTGGGTATTTATTTGAAGGGCCTTCAAAGGTACATTTAGGGCAGATAAAGCCCCCTCCTTGGGACATCACCCAAAATGGATGACGAGTCACAAGTTCTCCACACTTTTATAGACTTGGTCCATTTGCATATCAGCATAGATTTACCAATTAAAACTTTACAATTTCCCCCTAGCTCGCTCCCCCCTCCCCTCTTTAGAAGCTTGGGCCTGGGCAGTCCAAATGTCCTTGGGGGAGTACAGAATGCTAGTGTTATGTCTACAGAAAACAGCAACCAACGAGATATAAAGCATACATGCCAGACAATGCAGGACTTGAAAAATATAAGGGTTAAAACCTAAGGCATCACCTGAAGATATCTTCAGTCGTTGTCTGTACTTCTGTACGTATATTAACTGGTGTATAGGGAAAGGCGCTTCATACTAAACTTGATAATGGCACTGCAAGGATTTCACTAAGACTGTGAAGCTTTTGACTGAACAATGGTACCAGTTTTAAAAGTCTGGTTTGATTAAAATAGAGGAAAATGCTGCATGAAAGAAGATATGTGTACTCTTTTTTCTAACAGGTTCTTTACAGCAGACATGCTGACTGGCAATTTAGTCCTGATAAATATGTTTACACAGCAAACCACTAAAGCTTAAATAGCTCATTTTACAGACTGTGTGTGGAATCATGTAGGACGCATATGAGTAGTTTTAATAAAATTACAAAACCACAAAATAAACTGTCAACACAAATGCAATTTCAGAGGAGATGTTTATCTTCTGGATTTGTCTTTTTTCACATACAAAGCAAAGGAGATAAAGCTTGCTGATATTGATCTCAAGGCCCAAACATAAAAAATTAAAAGTAATCTGTCAGAAAAGAAAAAAAATGTTTTCCATTTTGCTTAGAAAGCTCTTGAGTGCTTGTGTGAATGCAATTTACAGCATTAATAAAATCCTCTTGCAAATATTATTTTATTTCTATTGCTTCTTTTTCTTCTCTGATTAAATAAAACAGTCTGTAGTAATTGGTTGATGTTCCTGCCCTTAGATGTGCTGCAATATTTAACTACAAGTTTGCATATGTGTGTCAACAAGTCCAGGACACCAGTACCTCCACTGGTTTTGGTCTATAGGAAAGTGGACTCACTGGAAGTTTCTCCTTTTCTTCCTTGTCCTTTGAAACAGGAGGAAGCAGAAATAACTCTCCATAAGTGTGGTGACTGGGACCTGGTCAGGTGTCTGAGCTGGTTACTGAGTCAGGTAACAGGATTTACTCCTCTGAGATTTTTAACATCTCAGTTTAGGAAATATCCATTTCAACTAGAAAATTTCTTTGCACACGGTGAAGAAGACAGCTGTCTAGAAGATGATGTTGTTTCCAAGGGAAACAGAGACATACATGCATTGATCTTCAGGAGGTTAACCCCTGTCCTTTATGTCATATGATCCATGATAATCAACTCTGAAACTACTGACACTGAAGCTGGAAAAAATTTGTAACAAATTACTGATTGTAAAATCATCTCTTTCAGGAGGTCAAGCAGGTTTCAAATACCTTCTGGGAAGGTCCACAAGAAGCCCTTCATTTCATACTGTGTGGATAAACACAACCCTTACACAATACATACAAACAGACCAATAAAGGTCATAAACCCTTTGTGAAAGCAAGCTTTTTGATACTGCATTGGCAGATATGTAAACCCAGCTTACGTGGGGTGGTAGGAAAAAAGTAGGAGTTTTCTGGGAAACTCTCATCCTTCAAAAGCCTACTCTTACCTCAAATGCCTATCTTCCCTTTCAGTGTCACTCAAGGTTAGTACAGTTTATACCCTCTTTGAGGGTATATGACTTCATATAAAACTTCTTCATAAACTCATATAAGAAGAGCAAAGCTTTCTAAGTTGCTTCTTCTTTGTTTCCCATTCTGGACTTCCAAGTCAACAGCTTGCTCTCTGGTGCGTTTTGTTATCTCCTCCCTCTCCAATGAAATAACTCCAAAGTAGCCTAAGAAGTCAATGTTCTGTCAGATGTTGTCACATACATTTAATAAGGATCAGTTGTCTCTCTGGAACAGTAGTGTTGCCTCCAGAAATTTGACTGTAATGGCAATGCTACTCAACCCAATGAATCCAGAAACTGTTCTTAATCCTTGTTAGTGATGTTTTATTTCAGAAAGAGAATTTAAAATTTGGTTTAGTCACCAGAGCACTAAAATTTAGTGCTAATCCCTAGAAATGAAAGAAAAGTCGTGTAATTGTAGAGGTTCACACTGCTGGAGGGGTTATGGACACACCACATAAAAGTAGGTCACATCCACAGTTGTAGCTGGAAGCTGAAAATTGCTTAATTTGGTATAGGTAGAGGTTTGAAACCTTTGACAGACTGAGAAAAGTGCCTGCAGTACAGATCTGCAGGTTGGATGAGAATGTATATCAGACAATGATTTTAAAACATTTCTGCTCTTGTCACATCACACAACCAACAGATAATTGTAATTCCAGCACAGAGAATGGACCTTGTAAATATTGGGGAGCCTGTTTATCTGCAGACACTGCAATTTCCTTTAATGAGCATTTCAAATTGCCTGAGATTCCCTACCCTGACTCTGAGTGTTCATGCCACCATGAGCACTGACAAGCCATGTTGGGTGTGCTGAGTTGTCAGACCAGTGGATTTTTTCAGCCTGTTGTTGATGCAAAGCAATCATACTGCCATGCTCATGTAGACTTTTTGTCTTAGTGTGTCTTAGTCTTAGACTTAGTGTCTTAACTCCTTCAGGCAGGGTAATTTGTTCCTGCTAGTTTTGCCTTTCCAGACTCCCAAAATTATCTTATTTTTGTCAAATTCCATTCAATCTAAATTTGCTAAGAATTATTAATTTGCTAAATACTTCCTTTGGCTGCCAATACATAGCAGAAGTGTTGTAGAAATCAAGCTGACTGCAACTTTTTGGGGAGACAACTTACTAAAAGTAGATTACAATGTCATTCTGAAGTCCAGCACCAATTAAAATTTGAACTATGGTGTGACAGGGTCAAACAATCAGCTGAAGTAAACCTGTTGGGGAGTTCTTGATGTGCAATCTGATGAATGACAGAGGGGAAAACTGTCATGATGGCATAACACCCAAATTATTTAATTGCATTTAAGATATAGGCCTAAGAATCTTTTCCTTACTTTGCATGTATGTAATCACTTGCACTACACATATTTTTTGTCTTTTCACAGTTTAAATGATGGCTCAACTGTTGTTTTTTATTAAATATTTTATTAAAGCTAAAAGACTAGTATATGAAAACTTGGATATATATTACTCTCTTACAAATATATCACTGGAGTCCTATTACAGCACTACACATATAAAGCACCATGTAGTTCAAGATGAAGTTCTGAAAACCCACAAACTGGCATCCCATTTGGCTGGTGATTCCAGATAAGCTGATCTGTTTCTGACTATTTGTGACAGCATCATCCATATTCTCCCGCAATGTTATTTGCAGGAGGTCTAGTCTGATTTGTCAGACATTCACAACTGTTTGGGAAAGCCACAGAAAAGCTCTATAAACAGCTCTAAGTCAGCATTCAGATTCACTGACTAGGGGCGCGAAGAAAGATTGAAATTGCAGAAGCTATCAGGTCATTGTTGGAATTTTTTTTTTTTTTGCCAAAGAACCAAATATAGAGCAGTGACCACTAGTTAGGAGCAATGTTCATGATCATGTAGGTATTTTGTGTGTACCTGTATTATACAGGCATGGGGGTTTATCATTATGGTAAAATACTTTAGTATATTCAGCACCTCAAGAACTTGAAAGAAAGCACACACAGTGTAGTTAAAAACTGGTAGAACACCAGCTTTCTATTGTCTTTAAAGTTGCTACCCTGGACATCTGTATGATATACATGAACCTTGAGACTGCTTACTCTGGGGGAGGAAACACTGTTCAATCTTTCCATGGAAATTAAATGCTGCTCAGAGACATATTTCGAATGAAGGAGCTTTCGTTGCTGTTTGTGACACCCTTGTGAGACTTGTAGCAGTGAGTGGGTGGGAGACATGTGCTACCCTGGTAATAACTAGAGGTGTAGAGGGTATGTCATATATCCCAAAAATCATTGTGCTTAGCCCACTGAAAGCCACCGCCATGATAGTGCTATGTCTTTGTGACCATAGCTTCCTGGAGTAACATCTGGATTACTGGCAAACTTTTAATGCTCTAGATCAGCCCTAACACATTTCACTAACAAAATTTCTGTTGCTTAATTCTGCTTCCATGCTAGCATTGTAGTTAACCAGATTCCCTTGAAACCGTGCCAAGTTAGTGTCTTCAAAATGCTATAAAGATAGACCTCTAGTATCCAACCAGCCAGACTAATTTGGAATTCAGGTGGATTATTTCCTGAGACTCACAGGAAATCTATCCTTCTTTTTCTTTTACAGCATACTTATCCTGAGTCCACATGACTTGATGCCATATCTGTTTGGGTTTCCTGTGTTTTCTCTTGTACCCCATTGCTACCTGGCAAGAACTGTCATCTTGGAGCAGTCTTACTGCAGTTTTGTTGGTAAAAGTGGACAAATAAGAAAGCATTGCATTGAAAAAGTAATTCACTCTTTTCCTCGCTCCTTCTCACAAAACTGAAGTGGTCAAGTGTACACATAATCTATCTGTCTCAGACTTCTTTAAGGACCAGCAAATTCAAAGCTTTTACCGTGATTGCTCATCTCACACACTCACTGAAGCCTCTCCCTCCGATACACAAGCACACACAATAATCTGCTTCAAGTCAACACCCACAAGCTAATATTTTTTGGTAGTTGTACTTTTTTTGCCTACCATAGTTGGTTTTTTGTTTGCATCATAGTGATTTTTGCCTGCATTACAGTAACTTCTAGAAATCCCACTCAGAGTAGGGGATTATAGTGGTAAGTCTTGCTCTTTCCCTCAAAAAAGTCAGTATGTAAATACATGTATTAGAGGACTGGGAGGAAGGACCAGGTGAGGCAGACATTTTAAGGGATGTGTTTGAATTCACATACAAAGTCTGTGTTTAACAGGAAATCAAACCCATTTCTCATTTCAACAACTGGTTTACCCACAAGCAACCGATTTGCTGTGTTCCCAAATTAACAGTGAAGCTCACATTATATATGAATACGTGTTTAATTGCCATCTAAATTCCTGGGAGCTACAAATAGGATCATACATGTAAAAATTACTACCATGATAGACATTCAGACATTTGTCTTTCAAATCGTTTCTGCTGTGTTTCTTATTGTCAGGTGAAGAAGCATCTTAATTTAAACCATAATTACAGTAAAAATTTACCAGTCTAGCACACTGGATTAACCTCTTACAAAAGTAATGTGAGTTGAACAAGTTAGGATGTTCCCCAAATTCAGCTATTCCTCATTATCAGCAACAGTCACCGTTGAATTGTGATAGTTTGGAAAAGACTGCAGAGTGTAACAGCGTGGACCATACAGACACATAGCATAGTTTTGCAGTTAAAACTGATATAAGGAATCTTTTTCCTCTGTATTGCAATTTTCCAAATTAACTTCATGCAATTCAAATATTCTAGATTGTTTCCAACTTTTCAGTATATACAGCTGGAAAACTGCAAATATATACGTGCAAGCTTCTAGTTTAAAAATGTCAACACACACACACATACACACAAAATAATCTTCCAAAAATTCACTCAGAAACACAGCTCTCTGTGATCTAGTGACTCCCAAGGCCACTATATTTGAATAGAAGTATTTATTTTGAGAAAAGTCCACAGTGTCCAAACAATATTTGTGTCTTTCCTGTGACATTTCCTTTGTGAATTTTTCACAATTTGTGAAAATTTCCTTTCCTAATTTTGTGAATATTTGCTTTCCTAAAATTTGTGAAAATTTCCTTTCCTAATTTTGTGAATATTTCCTTTCCTAAAATTTGTGAATATTTCCTTTCCTAAAATCCCACTTAGATCATAAGTCCCTTCTTCTTACACAGCTGAGTAGGACCCAATGTCCCTAAATCAGTGTTAAACCCACAACGTGTCCTCTAACACATGAAAAACACTTACTTTCAGAGCCTCCCTTTAGTGGCTCACTTTTCTGGCAATCAACAACAAAGCCAATTAATGCATACACTGCGTAAAAAGAATCTCTCAAAAGGCAAGCTCACACTCTACTACGAAGTAAAAATGAGAGAAACTATGCAAAATGTGTTTTTTCTTCTGTGTAAAACATTTTTTCTGCCCGTTCTAACAGACAGATTACCTACGCAAAACACACAGGTTACTTGAGTCCTAGAGACCTCTGCCTTGATCTGAGGGATATTTGGAGCCAGCAAGCCGATTATGCTGAAGTGACAGGAGCATTTTTCATCTGTCAGACCACAGGGTGTGGAGAAAAATGACATCAGTACCTTGTACATGATTAATGTATTAGAGTCCTGGTTACAATATTTTGGTCAAAGTCTGTCTGCTTACTGAAAAGGGAGAACTGTCTGTCCTGATTTCTCATATTTAGCATGCATCCTGGTATCCAAAGCATCCCAGCAGTTTATCACATTTAAGGTAATTATTTCACAATTGCACTGATGTGGAGAATTGGAATTGAATGGAGAGGGTAAATTCAGTCTGAGAAGAGGGTTTGAATGTTAGGTTCCAAGTAAGTCTCCAGCATTATAGCTGCTCTTTGCAAAAAGAGCTGCATTTTCCAATCTTCTTTCACAGGTCATTATAGCCATTTTACAGAATAGACAGCTGGGGAAAAAGGGCCTTCATTCAGAGAGGCCTTACCAGTTCAGATCTCTTTCTTTCACAGAGACATATATTTTGGGGGAGGGGGCATAGGGGAAGAGGAGGTTCATCTTATGGGTGGGAAATATGTCATTCTATTTAATTTACAAATTCTTAATCTCTATTTCTCTGTCAAAATTTTTAGGATACAAAAACAATAAAGAATAATTAGGTTTCTAACAGCCTCCACATTTGCCATTCAATTGTAAACATCAATTACCCTTAAGACCAAATTTTGCTGCAGGGTTCCTGTAGCATTCAGATGAGAAATCTGTATTTCCAAGCCTATTCATCTGAAACTGTTTGTACTCATCACTGCTCATTTAGGAACTGTAGAGAAGAAGTGCACGTTTTATATTTGTTGACTTTCCTGTCTTCTCTTCAGGACCTAAA
Source organism: Climacteris rufus (assembly GCA_013398175.1). Lineage (NCBI taxonomy): Eukaryota > Metazoa > Chordata > Aves > Passeriformes > Climacteridae > Climacteris > Climacteris rufus. The sequence continues at coordinate 12,114 of VZRZ01001104.1, forward strand.
TTAAACTCTTTTATTTTATACATCAATCTCTGAACAGCAAGATAGTAATTAATAACTTTTGTAGAATTAGAAAATACAGATTACAAAAGAGATTATGAGAATTTCAATGGCAACATATTTCTCCAGATCTGGGATGAGTTATAGTTATGGGAATGCGCAGTGAATACTTGTCCTGTTTTAAATTTTGTTCTCCAGAATTTCATGGATATATCAGTTCTTTAGTATAGTTTTCTTCTTAGAAATAAATTATGCTTAGGGGGTCCATTCCTCTGACCCAAGTTATATATTGCTATTCAGTCAAATTTCATAAAGAGCAGTTTTACCTCATCAACCTCTATAAAATGACTAATGTAAAAATAAACATTTCTTTCTTATCCAGTAGACCTTAACTAAAGAATGAATCACTGAACATTATTACTAAGTCATCGAGAGTTCCAAATTTGCCTACAGCTTCTTGTAGTAAGAGAAAATAATGTCAACATCTACAACTTGACTAAATAACAAAAAAAAAAGGGCAAAACATAAGCCAAACCAAAACAAAAAATAATTCTAAAATATTCTATTATTTTACATTATATTACGTTGTATTAGATGAAATAATCTTTCACTATAGGATGAAATAAAAGTTTGTGTATAAATTTTCTCCAGATTTTGAAAGCACTCAAAGTAGAAACAGCGTTTTTAAAACTGCATGTTTACATGAAGTCTTCTACCAGTCATTTAAAGTGTTAAAACTAAACATTCGACAATAGCATGAAGTTTTTCTTACATATATTTTCTTACATATGTCCTTCTTACATAAGAGAACATGAAATCTAGCTTCCTTTTGATGAACGATGAAATACATTTTCTGCCTGGATTCAGATGCTTTTATCCTGTCAATACAATTTGAATGACAACAAGTTAAACAATTGAGGTTTCTATTATGCAACATCACTTTAGCACAGAGGCAAAATGAATCTGGGTTTGAAGAAATTATAACCTTTAATGTAACAGACAATCCATCAAAATTAAGCAAGGAATGGTGGAGGAGCGGAGGACAATAATAAATGCTTGAAATCTGTGATGCTTCATTGATCAAGTAGCTCATCCATACACTTGAAAGAGCTAGACAGCAGTTTGGGTTTTCATGCCTGTAGGTACACATCAGCATGCATGAGTGTGCTCTGTATCATTACAGAATTGTTCTAGTAAGACTATGAGCCTTAACAGGAAAGGAGTAATGAAAGGAAAATATAGAATATAAAAAGAAAAGAATAAGAGAAACGCCTTCTTAATGTTCCTAGAATAGCACCATTTGACTAAAAATAGTAATTAAACTAGTGCAATTTAGTGATGAATCCATAAAGGAAAACATAAGCCCCAGGTGACCTAGTGACCAAGAAATCCCAGAGGTAAAGTGAGAGAACAGGCTTTAGTAGACAATTTTATGGTGCAGTGGAAGGAACAAATGGAGAAAAATTGAAAAATGCCATGGGCAGGCCTGAAGCACATTTTTGCATGAATTGCATCTGAAAAGCATTTCTATGAGAAAGAGTTTTTAAGTATGAAGTGGAAGCTTTGAGTTATGATAATGTCTGTCTACGCCATTTCACTCAGTTTTAAATACGCTTGAGGTAAGAGATTGAGCTAGTGCAAGATAAAAGGTGCCCTTCTGGACCTGGGGAGCAAAGGTCAGAACCTAAGAAAGCAAAAGGCAGTCGAGAGATCGCTGTCATCTCAAAGAGTAGTTGTCCATCTCATCACCCCACCAGCACATGAACACCATTTTGTGTCAGCAGCTCAGTGTAGAGTTTGGAGCAATCTTCAGTGAACAAAGTCAACTCTTTTTCACAACAGTCTCTGGGAAAGTTAGTTTGTAACAAGTGAAAAAAAGGCAAAAATATTTCAGGACTTATATGCCATTTGAGCCCTCTTTAAAATGCCAAGAAGTTTAGTTTGGAAACTGTGATGGAGATAGCATGGGAAAGCCCATAGAATCATAGAATGGTTTGAGTTGGAAGGGACCTTAAAGATCATCCAACTTCAACCCTCCTTCCAAGGGCAGGGACACCTTCCACTAGTTTAGATTCCTCAGAGCTCCTTACAACCTGGCATTGAATACCTCCAGGGATGGGACATCCACAGCTTCTCTGGGCAACCTGTGCCAGGGCATCACCAGAGTAGAGAAATTCTTCCTAATATCTAATCCAAATTTATTCTCTTTCAGTTTGAAGCCATTCCCCCTTGTTGTGTCACTACATGCCCTTTTAAAAATCTCAGTCCATCTTTTTGTGCAGGCTTGCTTCAGGTACTGGAAAGCCTTAACTAGGTCCCCCTGAAGCTTTCTCTTTTGCTGGTTGAACAATCCCAATTTTCTCAGCTTTTCCTCATAGATGAGGTGTTCTATCCCTCTGATCATTTTGGTGGTCTCCTACAGACTGGCTCCAGCAGGTCCATGTCCTTACTGTGCTGGGACCCCAGAGCAGGATGCAGTGTTCCAGGTGGGGTCTCACCAGAGTGGAGCAGAGGGGCAGAATCCCCTCCCTCACCCTTCTGGCCATGCTGCTTTGGATGCAGCCCAGGACATGTTTGGCTTTCTGGGTTGTGAGTGCACATGGCTGGCTCATGTCCAGCCTCTCATCCACCAGCACCCCCAAGCCCTTCTTGCAGGGCTGCTCTGATCTGTTCATCCCCAGTCTGTCTTCACAGTGGTGGTTGATCCAACCTGGGTGCAGCACCTTGAACTTGATTTTGTTAAACCACATGAGATTCCTTTGGGCCCATTTTCTGAGCTTATTCAGGTCACTCTGTGTGGCATCCCATCCTTCAGGTCAACAGCACCACTCAGCTTGGTGTCATCTGAAAACTTGCTGAGGGTGCACTTAATCCCTTTGTGTATGTCATTAATGATGGTATTAAATAGCACTGATCCCAGTATGAATCCTTGAGGCACACCATTTTTCACTGATGTAACTGCTGAGTACATTTTGACCATATCAAGCCTTAAAAATGTGAACACAAGGCAAAACAGGGAGGGACACAAGAGAGAATATGTGTCTGTACTTTTTTTTTTTTTTTTTAAACCAGAGTGTCTGTGCATTGTGTTAGGGGAAACAGGGCCAGATCCAGCAGCCTGGTAAGAAGCTAGGCTGCTGCAGGTCCCTGACCTCAGGTGTGAGCAGCACCAAGACTGACCATGCATTACCAATGGGCACATGCATGCAAGCACATGTATACTCATATGTACACAGCCAGCCACATGGATCAGCACAGGCAAACACACAGAGCAGTCATACAAATCTAGACAGCTCCATTGGCCTCATCCTTGTCCTCTTTGTCTGAACAGGATGTACATCCACGAATAGTGAATATGTATGTGTATGCATAGATATGAGTGGATCCACCCAGAACTTGGACTCAGATACTGTGTTTACACTGTCACAATCCCTTGAGCTCAGTCTTGATAGACCTCAGGCCTAAATGATGGGCCTGAGGCTGGTTGAGACCCAGACGGTCTTCTCTTCCTCTGAGTCCATAATTTGGGTTGCTGGCAGCTGTTATGCTTCACTGTAGGTGTGCAAAGAGCTTATATCACATAACCTAGCAGGTTGTGCGACATTCAAAAAGATACATCATTCACATCAAAAATAAGTGACAATTGGGCTTGGTTTTGTTTTTTTTTTTTTCTCCCCAACAAGAAGCACAGGCAACAATTTGAAAGTGAAGCAACAGAAACGGTAAAGTTTATTTTCTGTTGTTGCTGAATTGCTCAGTTTTGATTAAGTCTTTGGGTTGGCTTGCAGAATTAGCCATGTGCCATCCAGTGATTTGGAATGCATTTTTAATGTGAATAAGGTGGATGGATTGCAAAAGACTAGTTGTCCAGAAAGTGATTATAATCTTGTGTGCATCAAGGGCTGCTCCAAAGCTATCCCAGAATGATAACTGCTGATAGCAAGTCAATCAAAACTCTCTGTGATAAAAGTTGGAAGTCTCAGTCTGCTTCTTGGCAGAAATCTACCTTAGCAGTTGCCCAGCACTAGCAGATCTTGCTGGCACCAGTGTGGTTGACATACCTGTGATCAGTCTCTTGTTTCTGTGGGTGGAGGAGTCTCTGTGGGTGTGCACAAGCCTTGAAAAGAAGCAGCCTTGCAATAAATGACTGGAGCTCTCCAGGCTGTCATTACTGTGCCCAGTACATTCGCAGTTGTAAAAGCTGAAAATGCAGCAGAGTAAAAGCAGCAGCACAAGAGTACTGTTTGTTAAACTCTGAAAGCATACTTATGGCTTATGAACCAGCAAAGGGAGCTGACTGTTTCTGTGTTAGTGGACAAGAACAAGGACGAAATCCTAGGAAAACGAAATTTGCGGAATGAAAGTGGAGTAATGTCACTCTACCGAGGGAGAGGATAATGGAAATTATGAACTCTTTGTTTGTTCAAATATTTGAATTGTAAGAAAATATTTCCAGAATCTCAAGATTAGGCTGCAAAAGCCACCTTTCATCATGGCACAACATCTATAGGGGGTTTTTTGTGCTTTTTCTAGCTGATCTTCCCTAACCTCTTACTAACTCAAAACAAAGTGTGGTCACATTGAACATTCAAACTTTTGTATATCTCTCTTAACCAATAGTGCCTTAATTGTACTCAGTTAACAAATCAACCGAGAAAAACTTGTCCTGTGCACAACTGCATGAAAAATCCTTTGGGCATACCTTTTCAGTTTGTCATATTTTAGAGCAACTGTAAAACCGATGTAATTTTGCAGTAATTAATTCAGATAGCTGGTAGCTACTAGGGGGAATCAGTCTTTGAATTAGCCGTTTTAACAGATTCAGCACAAAGAAAGATAAATTGGAATTTTCTTCATCAGCCAGCTGTTCAGGTGAGCTTTCAGGAAAAATATTTTTGTTATCGTTTTTCTGGTTTGGGCTGGGGTTAAGTTAATTTTCCCCATAGTAGCTAGTAAAAGGCTATGTTTGCATGTGTGCTGAGATAGGTGTTGGTAAAAGAAATTCTAGCTTTTGTTTGGAGACTGGGGTAAGGGGCGTGCAAGACAGTATTCAAATACAGTCTTTGTGATGATATAAATGTCCACTTTGCAGGTTGCAAGTGCAGTCAAGTGTTTGATTTTAACTACTTCTCTTTGTGCCCGAGCAAGAGAATGTCCTTGCTTACTGATTTTTTGCTTTCTAGCACAGGGTATTTCTTTGGTTTGCTTCCATCACTTGAAGGTATGATGGCAAATAAAGTAAATCCAATCAAGAAAAAGGAGGTGCTTTACGTCAACCAAGTCTGCTGCTTCTTTTTAGCTGGAGTTGCCATCATGCTGCCACACAAACATAATTTTCTCCCAGTCACAGTGATCTAACGTCATGTAGAGGATCTCTGTCTTCTCTCTTACATTATCTAAAAACTGTACATGTGCAGAACTACACATAAAAGTTCACATGTGGAATCAAAAAATTTTGTTAAATAGAGAAAATAATGAAAATAAAGGTGTTCCCTGGTACAAAGTAAGTATCTTTATTACATACTGAGTTCAGTATTTTTTATATTTTGCAAGCTTACCCACTGAAGCAGGAAAGATTGCTGGAGGTTGCTTATTTCTACATTAAAGAGATGAGGGGAATAACAAAAACAAATAGTTAACATACTGGTGTGATTTCCATAAATTTCCTACTACACCTTCATCTCTCTCCAATTAACAAATTTAGAGGGAAAATACAGGAAGCTGACATCTGCTTTCATAAACAAAAAAACAGATTTTGTCCCAGCTAAAGCAGCTTTGCACCTTATTGACAATTGTAAATGTCACTGTTTGCATGGAACTGGAAAGATACAATAAATGTGCTCTCTGATACTTCCTTTAATTCAGGGGTCAGCACAAAGCAAGCAGATATATTTAAAAAATCGAATTTAAAAGAGCTTCAGATTCAAATTAGTAATTTCTTTATCACATCTGGCAAAAATAAGTTTTAAATCCTCTTTTTTTTTTTTTAGTACAATACATAAATGCAGAAGCACACAAGTTGTCTCAAAAGTCAAAACCAGCTTGGTATAATCCTGTCATAGTATCATAGTTTCACCTGAAATATTCTAGATAATAATGAAAAAACTTTTTCAGAAGAAATAACAAACTAATTTTAATAAAAGAAAAATAAGTAAATAAATAAAAAACCTCTAAGAACAGGAACTTTTGAGGAGTGATTTTCTATATGGCTGAACAATGCAGAAAGAACTGTTCTGCTGGTAGATTAACCTTAACTACAGCAAGGCACTTACATCTCAACGTATCCCCTCTGTGGGAACCAGCTGTGATACTTAAAAATTTATATCCTAGCTTATGTCTCACAAAGATATCCATGTAGATAAGCCCTGGGGTTACTTTAAAAAACCCAGAGTAAATTCTCTGTTTAGAAAAAGGCCTAAAGCCTACAAATGAAAGACCAGGTTTTCAAGCATCCAGCTGCTCCTGTTGTAAAAAACAAGCGATGTTTTTTTCTAAATCCAGTCAATGAGAATTTCAAAGGCTCACAATTATTGTGTTCTATAAGCAGAGTCTGGTCTGATCTGATCTACATTAATCTTAACAAATACATCCTTTTTACTTGCCTACGCAGCATGAATCTACTGCATTTTTTGTAAAATGTCCACAGGCCATGTACATATGAAAAATGAACAGTAGTAATAATATTAGGGAAAAATGATGGTTTTTTTGTTGTGTTTTTGTTTTGTTTTGTTTTAATAAAAATATAGGAAATACAAATATTCTTGAGCATTAAACAGCAAAGGCTTCATTTTCAGTATAGTGTATTTAACCCAGTGTGCTAGTTTGGAAACAAACCAGTGGAGGAATTAACCCCACAGAAATATATTGTGAGAGATTCCAAGCCAGAACTGCAGTTTAATAGGAGAAATTAAAATAAAAGCAGTAATACACACTAAACTGACATGGTCAGAGTTCAACCAGACACCCTGTTGGTTAGGGTGGTGATAACAGTCCAGTTAAAAGGTGTCTACAGTTCTGTTGCAGTGATGATCGTGAGGGAAAAATCCTGTCTGTATCTGGAGATTCTGGAACTTGTGAAGTTCCTTTCCTCTGGAAACCAGTGGAAGTTGGTACCTTGTGTTGTCTTCCCCACTCCTTTTATGCAGGTAGCATGTTCAGTTCCTTCTTTTATGGGGCGGGGCATATCACAACGGGATGATGCTATTCCAAGTGGCCTTGATGGCCCATTACAGAAGATGACCCCCTCATAGTAACCGCTGCTTCTCAGAGGATGTTATCAGGGCTGAGTCATTGATGTAAAGATAAAGAGGCCTACTACCTGCCTCTTGTCTAATGCCCAGCTTTCAATTTGGAGGGCGGGAAGTGCAGTGAAGGGCTGTTGTGAACGACCCATCATTAACACTTCATTGAGAAGTGATGGAGATGGTGATAGAATACATTCCTTTGGTTACACCTTCATGTAACCCAAGACACCCAGCATATTACAATTATGAGTGTTTTATTTGGTGCTGTGGAAGAAAACTGGTTTGAGCACACAGAAATACTGAAAATTAAAATGAGAGATTAGAAAAACATCCTGTGGTGGGTTTTTTTTTTAAAGTTTGTTCACATTTTTGCTATCAACAGAGCTGTAGAAGAAATTATGAGAAGTCTTATAGAAAATGTACTACAACTATTTGTGCTCCAACACTAAATAGAAGTGCAGTGCAAAAAGTTGGATAGTGAAAGCTTAATGGAAAACTTTTAGAAAAGTCTCACTAATGAAAGGAGCAAATGTTTAGTTTCCACAAATAAATAGCAACCTTACACAGTGAAAATAGCTCTGACTTTTTCTAGAAAGGAGACTGACAAAGTCAGAGCAGAGTTCCCCTGTATTTGTTGTTTAAAACTGTCTGGCAACTGCCTTATGACAGCAAATGTTTTATTACTGCCAAAAAGAAATTTTGATACATTTTTGCTTCAGATATCAAGGTGCAGCCCATGCATCAAGTAGAACCTTTGTCCAAGGCAATATGCATGTGCTTGAAGTCACTAATGCCTGAATAGTCACAGTTCTACCCCATTCATAAGCAGTTCTCTCACTCAGAGCATCTCCGGGCTTTGAGTGATAAAAGGATTTCTGTCTTGTACATTCTTACTGTTTTAATAGAAATGAGCCCACAGATCTTGCTTTGCACATCAGAGCCATTAACCCTATTTCATATCTTGACTCATGATTCAATCCCATACTATTTGATAATTTTGCTATATATAATTGGACATTAATTATAATAATCTAAGAACTCGAGTCTAAAAAAGTCAAAGTGCTAGAGAAAGTTAAAGTTCTAATAGTAATATCACCAAGCACAGCACATAAATTAAAAGTTATTTAAATTGTGGTTCTGGGTGTCTAATTATCCACTGTGAAACTGAAGTGCAAGACAAGAGAATTCAATTATAGCTAAACAAATGTGGTTTCTGATACAATACTAATGACCATTGCTTCTTGACAGCATAATCTGACACCATCATGCACTCTCCACTTCATGCTAATGAAGCAGTGATTATAGACAATGTTCTATGGAAGCATTCTTGTTAAGTGCCATGTTTAATATAAAATTAATTTTTCATTGTATAAAAGAGAATTTAACAACACTAGCTATTTGTCCTGAAGCTGGCACCAGAGCAAGCTAGTCTAAATCTAATTTAGTTTAGTCTAGTCTATGGTAAATGATAAATTAATCATATTCTAAGAACTGTGGAGATATTCTAGTTTACCTTTTTTTTTTTTAGTTTGTTTAAGAAACTAAAAGTAAATCTACAATTTATGCTAATGATATGCATTTTACTTCTGAAATGTAAACTCGTTACTTGTTTGTTCCATAAGAATTTTCTTCTTTCATGACAAAAGTCAGAAAAAGTGTCCCAGAAGAAAGAATTTCAGAACATTGCATTATCAGTCCTTGAAATCTATCTGGTGCTGGTAGCAGGTAAGCAACACTGGCAGTACATTAAGTGTTTATACAATCTGAAACAATAACATATTTTAGATGGTTTTATCATTTGCTGGTTTATGATTACAAATTAACACCATATAGGATGTAAAAAGCTGGCCTTAAACTTTAATCCCAAACCAATTAACTCTATCATTCTAAATTGCAACAGTCCACCCTCCACCACTCTTTCCCAAAACTAATTAATTGTGTTGGGAAAACATATTTTTCTCCATAATCACATAAACTGACACTGCACAGAGAATATACTTTTCCTTATTAAAAACACGATCATCCCTTATGATATTTATTGCCACATAAAGACAAGATTGAAGGGGAAATTCAAAGATCATCTAGCCTATCTCTTTGCATAAGGCAAACTCAGCAATATTGATTTAATTCCTGACTGATATTTGTCCAAACTCCCTATCATCTTCAGAGCCTGTATTTGAGTGCATTATTATCAGCCACTAGGAAAGCTGTCCAAATACATAATTTAAAGCTTTTTTTTTTCAATGGCTGATAAATTTTACCTTGTCCTCCACATGAATAGAAGACTGAACTTTTTTTCTACTCGAGGCAATTCATGTGTTAGTCAGTCAACTATATATGTTTCCACCGTCCTCTAGATGCAAAGCAAGATGTTCAGGTTTTCCTTCTAGGTCATATTTACTGTACTTATGAAAATTGTTCTTATTCCCTGGAATCTCTCCTTTGGTTTGTTATTTTCTTGGACAAAAACACCTAACACTGAGTGTTTTTTATCTTACAGCAGTTTACTAATTCAGTTGCTTCTGCAGGAAGTATTGGACGGTAAGGAATGAAGACTTCAGAAAAGGAAAACGTAGTGGCAGATAAAAAATCTCATTGCAGGTGGAAGTAAACAACTGTACTCATAAGAAAAACATTACACAAGTATACAGCATGCTAGTTTCATAGAAAAATAGAGAAAACTTCATTTGATTTCAATGCCTTACACTTTTCTGCCTGCAATTTTACTTAGAGTATCCATAACTGGCATGGAGGGAGTGGAAATATGCAGAGGATTCCATTATTACATTTAAAATTACAGCTCCCATGAAAGTGACAAATGTTTCCAATAGTCTGCTAACCTTCTCAACATCAAGCAGTACCTGATATGAATGTAATTTCTTTAATTATCTTTGCCTACAGTAAAGCTGCTAATTTTTAATACCTGTAATGCAATCAGGACTATATTATTTTGACACCTAAAACACATTATACTAAAATATATTTTAAGTAATTCAGGCCATGGAATTGGTATTCATTGACATTTTATTTTGTTCTTTCACTGCTTAAAGGAAAATTAAAGAATAGTAAAAGAAATCAATGCAAACAAGATACAATTAAAATTCCTATTAAGATTCCCCCCCCCCTCCAATATCAGAAAGTTCAACTGAGGTTTAAATGACAAAAAACAAAAGCAGTGAGAGGTCCTAGATATTATTTTCTTGTCAGTAAGAGAGACTTCAGGTGAAGTATACTGACTTTGTTAGGTGATTAAAAAACTGGGAGGCTTACCCACAGAAATCAAGAGCAATGGCTAAAGGAAATAAAAGTATTTATTTCAATTATTTTAGTGCTGCAAGGTTCATACAGAAGTAATAGGACTGGTAGATGTTCAGAGTTACCATTAACAGAGATCATGCTCAAATTATTTTTTTGTTTGTTTTTTTTTTTAACTCAAATCCGAATTGGAAATAGATTCAAAAATTATGATGCCTGGCAGACGGTAGTTTCTATACTACTTGTTTATTTTGTATTATTTCTTAGTCCATGAAGACATTCAAGATTCTGCTTCAGGGATTCTCTGCATTTATTCTGTCCTCCTTTACCATACAGAGCAACTGATACCAGACTTAAGAATGCTTCAGAAACTTATTTCTGCATTTCTTCTGACAAGCAACACCAATTAATTACTTTTTCACTCGTCTGAATACAAACATGCAGACACACAAACTCATATTTCAATAAAAACATAATAATGTTTCACACAGAGATTTTTGAATCAGGTCTCTTGTAGCAGGTTATATTGATGCAGAGAAGCCTGGTAGATGCCTTTTTTTGTAGCAGAATCGTCTAGGATGAATGCACAGTACTCTTTTGTCACTATTATAAGAACATCCTCAACTTAGTCTCTAATTCTTTTCTTCATCACTGCCCAATAACTTGACACTTAATAACTTTAAACTGCCTAGTATTTGTCCATGCAGTATGTAGTATTTGCTGTCATTGTACTTGTGCTTTTGCAGTGAGATTTGTAAGGCTTCGGGGGAGAAATTAAACCCCTTCAGCAACAATGAAGAAGTGATCATCTGCTATCCACAGTTTGTAGCAGAAAGCACTCTTGTATGATGAGAAAATGGTTATCAAGGAGATAATTTCTCACACATACACATTACTTAATGCTAACATGTATAACTCGTGTATAAATCAGATGCTTATTGAAATTTAGACATGAAAACCAACCCAAAGATGTATAAGGTTCTTCCACACTTTGGTAGCATATGGAATAGTTTAGTTCCATACACTGTGTTAAGCACTTGCCTGTACAAGACGTCAATATTGTATTTAAGACTGTCTAGATTTTGCAGTCATTACCCGCATGACCAGATACCAAAATGGGGATAGCTTTATGATTTCTGAATGGGAAGCACCATATATGTTAACTTAATTGCCTTTACTGTCTGATCTGCTTGCCAGGGAAAGAGAGAAAGACAGAAATAACACTCTAGCTGATGGCTACACTTGGCCACCCAAGCAGAAATTCAAGGAGCCATTGGGTTTATTTATGTTTAGGTTCACCTGTGCAGTGCTCAATTAACTTGCCAAGCAAACAGCAGTGACAGTCCTTGGCAACATTGCAAAGGATTGTCACTACAGAAGCATTCTAAACTCTTCTCCAATATTATTTTCAGGTGTTTCATAACATAAATAAATAAATAAGAACAATAAAAGTCTATGCAATGTCTCAGACAGCATTCAAAGGAATAATTTCATTGCCAGGCATAATTTTGGTCAGCATGACCTTCAAGAGTTAAAATATTAGCTGCACAGGCATTTTTAGAACAAGCACACAGAATAACTCTATATAAGTTAAAGTTTTCTTCTCTCCACTCTCACTCTTTTCTGATAATCACAGTAACTGCTCTGCTAGACAACAGTACAGTAAAAGATTAACTTTAGACACCAAATACATCTCTGAGAATTTATTGAACCCAACTGTTCATGTATTCTTCAGGAAATAGTTCAGTGTAAGTTCAGCAAAACAGTGATTTTTTTTTTAAACAAACTCTGCTACCGTGATATGGTGTAAATCAGTTTATTCAAATTCTGCCTTTCTCTCTCCCTTTGTAAAACAGTTTCTTACCTTTATTAGTAAAATCAAATGCATTTTGAATCATGATAATCACTTTATTAATTTTTTACTTAATACTATTAAATTTTTATTTATTTATTCCCTCTAAGTTAAGATTTAAATAAATCACGTGTTAATGCTACAAAACTAAACAGAGTTTCTTACCAGCTGTAACCCCACCAATGTCACTGAAAGCCAGATTACGTCAAGACGCTTTTATGTCTTTAAAAGTATACTAGAAATAGAATATATTAGGCATTTGAATTAGAGGGAAAACTGCAACAAAAGTTAGCAAAAAAGCAGAACAATAACAGGATAATGAACTGAAAGGACTTAGGCACACAAATTCGACAACACTTGGTGTTTTGAGAAACAGTTGAGCTCTTGCAAGCTGGTATTCTTATAGCCAGCCTAGAATGTGCCTGCAGAGATAGACTACAACGTAAATGGAATTATAGCTAAGATCTGAAAACCTTACTTGATTTGTCCTTTTACACGGGTATTTCTTAATCTTAATGGAATACAACCAATTAAACTTTATTGTCTCATAAAACTCCAAACCTATCTCCTTTTTATGAGTTCCTTTTACTGCTTTCACAGCTATTGTAAGTAATTTATGGTGATCCTTGACAAGGAAATTCAAATGGTGTGTTGCCTTACATAACTAAGCAATTACATAATTATTGATTAATCAGCTAATTATATTATGAAAAATCCTTCTTTTGCTTATAAGAGATTTAGCTGAACAGTGTCTGGATTCACTGGTCTGTGGAAATATGTAGGTTATACCTATGTGTTTTAATTATTTCCTTCCAATCCTGATGTTACCTGAGAGTAAATATTTAATTCAAGGAACATTTACCCATATAAAACTGTCTTTATTTCCATTAGTTTTTAAGAAAAACAGTTCTTTTTATTTACCTTCTTCCAGATGTTTGTTTGTTTGTTTGTTTTCAATGGGGCTTTCTCTTGAAAAGACCATTTAACTGATTTCCAATCAGTATTGCTCTTCATTTCAATTTTACATTATGATTTAGTGCCAAACCGAGCAGTGTTATCTAAAAGCAAAATCTGGTCCACCATTATTTATTTCCCGAGGTCTCAAAATTTTTTCTTGTATGTAGATATTTTGGGTTATTTCCTTTTTTTCAGATTACTTCAACTACTTTTCCAAGAAAGGATCTAGGGGAGTTCAACCCTAGGGTAGACTAATTCTATTACCTTTACTGCAATTGTCTGGTGTCCCCATGGGCAGGTGAGCCACCACTCTCCATCCTGCCCTGTGTCACCACCACACACTCATGTTTCCACAGCCTGAGCTAAGGTTTTAGTTATTGCAGCCAACAGAAATCTCAGTTGAAGTTATGATGTTTCACCTGATCTGTACACAACTCTTTATGACATCCAAAGTCATTAGACATTGGCTGCAATACTAAGGCAATTAACCATCTAAATAGATGGAAGGGTAGCAAACTTTTTAATAAGTCTGAAAGAAAGGTCAAATTTGCACTATGTTGGTGAATTTTTTGTTTTTTTCACAAAAAATATCTTAGGAGATGTAATTGCATCTTTTAAAAAATCTCATTTTATGCTACATAAAGTGTTCGGGGTTGAAAATTGTTTACTCAGTAGAGATTAACAGAGCTGTAATTTTCATCTGCAGTTTATTATTCATGAGATTAACTATTAAATGGTTATGTAAGAAAAGCACAATGCAGCACTTATAACTCTGAGAAAGTAACTAGTGCAAGTGACAGGAATTGCTAGACAGTGCAATGAGTGAGATAATCCAGGTTTAGACACAGCATGACATTTTCCTAACTCCTGCTGTTGTTGAGAAACTGATGAGCTCAAAAAACTCAAATGCTACAAAATTCTGGAGCTTTGTGTTCGTCCTTCAAAAGTCATGAAGTTCAAGATGCTACATGTAGAGAAAGAGGTATTGCAACTAGAAAGCTTTGAAAATCTTCTTAATATATATTAGTGAGACAATATGTCCTCTTAAGGATACTGAGAGACATATAAATTAATGCCCAGATACATGGCATACATGGATTTTATAAGACAATCCTGAAAAGTCATTGTTTCGACAACAATGTGAAGTATACAAATATGTATAGATCTCAGAACTCAGAAAAATTCCAGTGATTGAACTATATTTTAGGAAATTATATGTCTCTGTTCACACGTCACTGTTAAAAACATACCATTCTGAAACTTCCAATACCATTTATATCTTGTGTTTCCATACTACCAAAGATGCAAGTGTTAAAATACAACAATCATTTAGACATTTTTACATAAATAAGCAAAAGGTGTGGTCTATCAAAGAAGATTACATGTGAAGTATTGTTGCGGTTCGCTGAGACAGCACAGTCCTGCAGGGGTCTGCCCCAGCCGCTTGGCAGGGCAGCCCTGGATCTGGGCTGTGCCGCCCTGCATGGAGGCAGCCCCACTGGGGCTGCCCCTGCTGAAACAGAGCCCAGGTTGCTGTCCTCGGTGGGGACAGCTGGAGTGCCTGCCCCTCAGCTCTGGCTGGGCTTGTTCCCATGCACACCCGGGGCCAGCCGGGAATAAATAATCAGAACAAGTGTGTTCGGCACCATTTTGCCCTTCAACATCAGGAGAGCTGCTTCTCTGTAGTTGTTTTGTAGATAAGGTTTTAATAAACATCTCAAGACCGAAGAAAATCTACAGGGTCTTTTCTGTGGCTTATCTCAAGTGTCTGCTACAAGAACCCTCAGAGCGTCAGCTCTACCGTGGCCAGGGGCCAAGGCCCCAGCCCGAACTCCGGCAAGCTTTGTATCAGGAAAGTCTGTCATGAACAGAATACAAAAGGAAAACTTCAAGGCAAAAGCTGGGAAGAAAAAAATTACTTGGACAAGGACAGATTTCTCTGCAAAGAGTTAATAAGTTCAGGTTGTACTCTGTAAAACGCTAAACCTCTGGGGCTGCCATCAAAATCAGTGCAAGTTCATGTTGCTACGTATTCTCTACAACTTTGCATCTCACAGCTATTAGACAATGGACAATAGTGATAGCTGAGATTGTAGTCTTCAGAGCATTGATTTTTCCCATTGATTTACAAATACTTAGTTTGGTCCAACCTGTGATGACACCAAGGCTCAGGGCTTTGTGGCAACACTAGCTCTGATTTGGCTAGTGGATCTGATACAAATTCAAAAAATTTCCAGGTAGTTACTGAGAAATGAGGAAGCTGAATGACATCAGTCCTGATAAAAATCTGAATTAAGGCCTGAATCAAGATGTCTGGGTACTTGTAGCCGCGTTGCTGGACGC
>VZRZ01001115.1:310-12685 GCA_013398175.1 Climacteris rufus
CTCTGAGCTGCCTGGCTGCTCTCCAGCCTGTCCGCCATTACCAGCTGCCTGAGGCTGACCTGACCCTGCGCCACAGCGCCACCTGCAGCCGCTCTGGAGTCGTCGCACCCACTCTGCCTGGCCGGGAGCTCAACAGCGCCCCCTGCTGTTTTTCGACCGTGATTACACCGCACAGGAAAGTAATCCGCTATTGGTTTCTGGTTCTATTTATGGTTGTTATTATTGTTATTGCTTGTTTATAGATACTAGTAAAGGACTGTTATTCCTTTTCCCATATCTTTGCCTGAAAGCCCTTGATTTCAAAATTAAAATAATTCAGAGGGAGGGGAAATCACATTCTCTGTCCTAAGGGAGGGTTCAACCTCTCTCAGCAGACTCCTGTCTTTCAAAACCGAGACAGACGTGTTGGCATATTTCATGCTTTACTCCATGATTTCATTGAGACTGACTCACTAATTCATCATTTTTGTGTTGTGTATTGTATTACTTACACTAGTGTCAGCTGCAGTAGCTTTATTTTACCTCATTTGTTATAATTCTGCCAAACCTTGTAGTGTAAGAACATTTTGTTAAAAATTTTTGAAGGCTAATGTGTAAGAAAAAATACTATGGAGCAATTTCTGCTGTCTCTTGGTAGAAGTTCACTGTGTACATCTTGTGTAGAATAGCGAGCACACAATAATTTATTCGCGTTTATGATGAGCACGCAATGCCAGTGAGGAAAGACAAATAAAAACTTAAAGGTCTGAATCAATACCACTGAGACCAATGAAAAAATTCCAGTCAGGTTTTCAGATTAGTCTAAGAAATGCAGCACTCAAGTATTGGTGATCTTGGCATTTCAACTGACATGTGGAAGCATATCATTAATTACCATAATTTCACTTGTGAAAGCAAATTCCGTATGATTGTCCAGGTCCGATGAATTTTGTTCTCTAAAATGTTGTTCAATATTTTTCTTAAGTACTTAAATGGAAGGGAATTTTTACATTATTTTCTTTATGTGATACAATAATATTTTGACACAAAATGTACTTACTTCTGAACTGTTTTGTTCTAAGATTAAAAAAAAAATTGATATGCAAACTTAAAACTATTACAGTTATTGTGATTTGTGTGGTATTGTACTTCACAGGCAGTGGTACAGCACAAAGAATATTTAAATGATTTTCAAAGCATCACATAAGAACTTTTTATTAGTGGTAAAATAGTTTTCCAAGTCAGTAGTTAAAGGTCATTTCCATTTGGTCATCCTCTACCTTTTCTGTTATGTTTCCAGAGAATGTAGTCCATTGTATTCTCAAACCTTGCAAAAAATAAATCAGGGGTCTTAAATATTTTTTGTTCATTATATATACCTATTTTATTCTTTAAGCTCCACTTACCCTTTCTGTGAATCAAAGTGGTGTTTTTTCTTTTTTTTTGTGATAAGTTATTAGGACTGCTAAAGAGGTAGTCTTGACAAATTTTTTTCATCTGGAAAATGCACAGAACTTGGGTGGAAATAGAACAGTCTGTAAAAATTTATCTGAAAACACTATTCCAACTCAGGAATCATATTTTGACCTATTCAAGGTTAATGTCTCACATAAATGATGTGTAAGAAGTATTTGAAAGTCAAAATAGGGTCCCTATAGCCTGTCTAGGTAGCTATCACTGAGATTGAAATGGACAGATAGACTAACAAGGAGTCATTTCTGTCTGACTGCTCTCTTTTGTTTGCTGCATGAAAATCTCAAAATGTCTTAGGTCCATAATGGAATAGTGTAGGAAGTGCTTACATTTCAAAATGCATGATGGGTCATGAAAGCCAGTTCTCTTCAAGCTCTCTGAAATGTAGCCATCTTTCAGGGTTTGTGGTTTTTTGTTGTTGTTTTTTGTGTCTACATGACCAGGTTGACTTGTAACCCAAAGTGGATAAGTGTTCTCTAAATACTTATGTTCTGATGGTGTGATTTAATAGAACTAGAACTGATCAGTAGGAACTTGACTCCTTACCTTATCCGCCTTTTACAGGGTGGACTCCACCTCTGTATGAAGTCTGGTACTTCTGTCAAGGTATGAGTTTTAAAATGCTCTTAATCCATTTTAGTAATGTGCAAAGAAACCTCAGCTATTTGGTTGAGGGTCTGTTTTTGAAATTATCAAGAAAGATTTGCTGTGATATTGTTTTGGAGAATGTATGATTTATTGGGAAAGTTTTCTTATGTTTATTGTTTTCTGGTTTTGTTTTTGTTTTTTCCTTTGTTGTTACAGGATATGTCCCTTTAATGTAATTCAAGTAAATGCCTTGTGCATGGAATACATACAGAGCTTTAAAAAGCTCTGTAGGTTTCTAGTACTATTTTCATAGCACTAAAATTGATAAATAAAAGAGTTAATACAGAAGTGTCATACTGATGAGATCTGTAGGAGTCTTTTGTGTTTTTCTGTTATGGTATATACACTGGGTTATATTGTTATTTCCAAAAAACTCATTTGATCATCAAACAACTTTGAGTTTATGGGGTTTTCCTAGAGGAAGGCTCCTGTGGATATCCTGCATTCCCTATCTGAAGTATGACATTGAGCTTCTATGTCAGGTATTTTGCAAATAGACCCAATACATGAGACCTTCCAATACTTGCTGCCCCTGATATTTAAGAAAAAAGTTTAATCTCTCAGAAAACTCTTCAGTGATGTATGGATAATGATTTGGTAGGGAAGGGGTACAGGAAGGAGGGCCAAGCTGACTTGTAATTGTTTCAGTCTGTTGGAAAATCTTGTACTTCCCAGCAGGCATTTAGTGTATTATAGTTAGATGACAAAATCAAGTTTTTATAGTAGCTATCAACCTTTATTTTCTATTTAAAAAAGGGAAAATTCATTTCATTAAACAGTAGAAAGTAGAATATAAAATTTAAGTACCTTTTTAAAATTTTTCATAGTGACTCATTAAAAATGAATGGATATGGAAAGGTAGGAGTTCAAAAATTTCACCCTTTGGCAGTCTCTTTTCTAGTTTCTCTTGTTCTTTGTGGTGGATTCTAAGAAATGTGAAGTGTTCTGAGATGTATTTTGTCTCTATTATTCCTTGTAGTTTTGATACCTGGTTTATATTCATACAGATAATTTATTCATATTCACCTGTAAGGAATTTTGTAAACTGTCGTGTGTAGTGGAAAATGCATATGAGTGATCCACTGAGTATTGGTTTAATAGAATTGTAGAGTAATTCAGTTTGGAAGGGATCTCAGAAGGTTTCTAGTCCAACCCATTGTTCAATACATGGTCAGTCCTCATGTCAGCCTAGGTTTTTCAGGGCTTGATCCAGCTGGATTCTGAGATCTCCAGTGCTGGAAACTGCACAGCCTCTTTGGGCAGACGGTTTCATTGTCTGACTGTCCTGACAATGAAAAAGTGTCAAGTTGATCAGGCATGATTTACCCTTAGGAAATCCATGCTGACTCCTTATCAATCACCAAGTTTGGCACATACTGTGAAGGCTAAACAACTTCTCAAGTGCATGAAATCTCACAGTTTTGTTAAGCTATTATCCCAAGGAGTAATTTCAGAGGAACCTTGGTGTACACTGGAAACGCAAATGGAAACATTTTGAAGGTCTGGGGGCCCTATTGACCTTGTACACTTTATCTCAGATTCATAGTTTCTCCATGTCTTTGCATTTCATTTCTGTTCCTGCTGTATAAAGTCCTAGGCACAAGGGAAAGTGGGAATATTTGTTATAGATGTTTTTTCACTTCAGAATGTGAATACTGATTTTTTTTTTTGTAGTTCTAAAATTTCTGTCAGTGTCTTGTCATTCTGACATGTCTCTGAGCCACTGAAAATATTTTACTTGGTACTGCAGTAAAAATAATGGATATTTTAAGAAAGTCACAGTTACACAACTGAGAAGTCTATCTGAAAGTGTGAATATTCTTTGCTGTTAAGCAAGAAGAAGTTGTCTATAAAAGCAGCAATACTTCAGTGACAATATCTCAGTTTAATCAGCTTTCAGTGAGGTTTTATTAAAGGAAATTATTAGAGTGGCTTAACAGCACAATACCTGCACTGTCTGATTTTTAATGCCACATTTCTTCCTATTCGTTTTAGTTTTATGACGTAGGCCAACATGACATGACTAGACCTAAGATTCAACGGAGTGACGTATTCTGTTTTCTGGTCAGATGGGTTAAGCCTCATGTCTGAACTGGGACAGAAACCACACCGTTGAATATAGATGCACTTCACAGCCTGATTATCAAAGACATCTGGCCCATAGGTAGACGTAATATTTTTTTTATAGGTATGAGGAAAGAATGAATGAAGCCACATTTTGAAACTGATTTGGCAATGGATTCTGTTAACTTTTTGGACAGAGAAGTTTGCAGAGTTGCGGGCACATTCTAGGTTAGTGTGCTATTTTGTTGCTCATTGTGCAGTTAAACGAAATAGCTGAAGAACACAAGAGTTGCAAGCTGGTGGCAGTGCTATTACTGTGCCTAATACGTCTTACAAGACACTGACGTGCTGCCTGTGGGGGTATTCCTTAGAACACATTTTCACAACTGTAACCGCACTTCTCTTTTTTATCGTAACTTTAACATATATAGTAGGATTTTTATTTCATTTGTCCGTTTCAAAAGTGCAATGCATTCTACATCTAATACAGAAATACCACAGAAAAGATACTTGTGAACACAGACAAAGCCAGATAAATTACAAAGGATAGAGGCATTTTCAGTTGCCAGGCTGTTTGGGCATAGAGTCAGAGGCTCATCATGCAACCCTGATTTCTATTAATTGTTTTTATTTGGTTCATGCCTCAAGATTTATAGAATGAGAATGAGTGACTCGCCTTACGTGGTGTTTGGAATTATGCTGTTTTAGTGTAAAACTAATGGATGGACAAAGTTGAAAAATTTGGAACCTGTATTTTTTGTGCACCAATATATGTATTTGAACAAAGAAAAAATTATTATGGTTTGCATAATCCTCTGTCACATGGATGTTACAATGCAAGATAGTATTTGAAGTTCTTTGACTTCTTTGGGACTAAAGTTATAACTGACTTGGGAGAATTATGTCTAATGATCCATGATTAACAGTAAACATTTGAGCAACCTTAAGGCTTGATTTTACCTTGTGGTGAAAATAAACTGTTAAAAAGATGAGCTATAAAAAATTAATTCAAATAGCATTAAATGGTTCTCAGAACCAGATAATTCTTTTATTCTGACCTTTTAAATAATTGACTTGTGTATTGCATCACTCTTTTCATTTCAAAGGCACGTGAAATGAACCAGAAAGAACAGTGCAGTTAAATGTTGTCTTAATACAGATTTCCCTCTTGCCCCATTCTGTTTCTTGCCAATTTGTGACCCAATTCCAAGGTTGTAATTAGAGAAATAGTAGAAAGTGTCTTGTCAGTCAACTGTTAGCAAAAGATATCAGGAATGCAAAATGTCTTGCATATTTGTATACTGGATTATGGAACAGAAATATTCTGTAGCATTGAAGACTAGAAATGCTTATACCAACTTTTACTTTTTCTCATGAAAGAAGCAACTATTTTCTCTTAAAATCAAATTACAAACCCCAAATGCTTAACTGACGTTACCCTGGCCCTTTTATAGTCTATTCCTTCTGATATGCTGCCACTGTCCTTTCTCAAAGTGTAGTTTTTCTCGTTATGAATCTTTTTCCAGGGAAATGGGAAGAAGGAAGTTGAAAAAGGAGCATGGCTATTGTCTGAATTGGTTTTGCCACTGCTCTAAAAACGATGTGTTGAGATGGATCCAGGGTACCTGTTACCTTGCCAGCCATAAAGTAAGTGTATGCAAGTTCTTTTGTTGGTAAATAAATAGCTAAATACCCATTCCTTCAGTCCAGATCTCTGATGCAGCCGCAAGGTATGCAGGATCACTACTTCACTAAAGATAACCTTCTCTTCCTATAACAGAAACTACTGTACAGAGCCCACAGCAAAGCTTTTTTTCAAAAGCAAAAACCTGGCAAACTTCAGCACAGTCATAGGAATAGGGATGAATGTAAAAAGGAAGGCTCTCTGTCAAGAAGAATGGATGAGTTGGTCACCCTAAAAATAAACTACTTGGAAATACATGAGCTGTACAGCCTGCTTACATATCTTACAATGAAGAAATTTCATCCAGATATGGTTTAAATGACCCAAATCCAAGCCTTTTATGCAAAATCAGACCCCTTTTTGCTAAAAACCACTATTAAACTCTTGTGAACAAGGGTTTATAAGACAACTTAACAAACTACAGAAAGGTAAGCAGGCATCCTTAAAATGAAAATGTTGTTCTGATTAGTAAGAAAGTTCAGCTAGATTATGAATACAAGTTATTTGTTTGTTTTTGCCAAGGAATTGAAACAATGTTGAACCTTTCATTCACTTTGAATAACTATTTTTTTAAAAATATATTTTTGCACCTTTTTCATTGAGTCAGTGAGTGCTGTTCTTTTAATGAGTTTTTTGTTGTGTATTTCCCTGAAACTCCCCCTTCCCATGGTATTTGCTGTAAGAATGTGACCTTACTCTGGGTCATGATTCAATTTAATCTTTTAGTGTGATTTTTATCATGGAAAAGAGGACAACACGTAATAGATCACAACATGAACAAGGTTGTTTTCATGAAGATTATTTGCTGTGATTTTTCAGTAGCACTCTAGTAAAGAACCTTGATGGTTGCCATTAACCCTGAGTACAGGGTATTTTATCCTTCCTGAATTGCTGAAAGACCTTTTAATGAAAATAAAGCCTTCTGCCAGGAGAAACTAGAAATGTATGTTCATAACAAATGTTTAAAGAGCTGATAAACTCTCAAACTAAGCTAGATTAAACATGAATGGTGTGTACAGTTATTATGTTATTGTAATTTATTGAGAGGGGTTTGATGGACAAAACGTTTCTCATCTGTTTTTTCTCTGGATTCTAAATCTAACCTTGCAGAATTCTACATGAAGATCTAAAGCCTGTGTACTCAGACAGGCAGGTGTAGGAGAACTAATGTTCTTATCAGATTGCCATACATTTCAAGAAATTTACCCTATAAGTCCAGATTCTAGGCCTATCTATGCAGATGTACTTGAGTATGGCATAGGTATAGGTTGACATGTATGTTTTGTGATGGGTTCACTGATTTGTCTTTGGTGGCTTAGATTCTGTTTATTGGGGTGGTTGAAGAAGCCCATGAAGACCAGGGCTTAGGAATGTGAGACGACTCCTATCTGTCTACAGAGGACCTCATCCACTTGATCTTTGTCGTCAGGCAGCCTGGAGCAGTGCCCCTGTCTCTGTCCTCCCTCTAGTCCTGACTCATAAGCTCTTAGATGGCTCCTCATCCATCCCCAGGCAGAGCTCTGTGCACTTCAGGTGGTCATTGACACAGAGGATGACACCACCTCCTTGTACCCCCTGCCTGTCCTTCCTAACGTGCCTGCATCCTTCCATTCCAACACTCCAGTCATAGGAGCCATCCCACCACATCTGTGTGGCACCAGTAAGATCTTCGCCCTGCAGGTGTGTGTATGTCTTTACATGGCCAATGTTTTTAATATATATACTAATATATATATAATATAAATATATATAAAGTGCTGTGTAAGGCACATGGTAAGGTAACAAAAAGATAACACCAATTGTGAGATAGTGTAACTGTACTTGAAAACAGAAACTAGTTTGTACATAAACCATACTATAGCTTGAAATACTTATAATTGTTGAAGTTTTCTAGGCATAATTTCATAAGTGGTATTTTGTTAGACTTCTTTTGTGCCACTTACTGTACTGTCAATTCTAGGTAAATATTCTGCTCTACCAGAAGCAGCATTTCCTTAAGCATTTAAAGATGTCAGAAGTATTTTTAATAATTAACAAGAAGTCTGTTGGAAAATGAGACATGTGAACTACCTAGACTTTTCTATGTATTGACAACCCAGATGTTACAGGAAATAAGAGAGATTTTACTGGCTTCATTGATGTGCTCTGATCCATCAAAATCTCTGTAGAGGAAATTTATGTTGATTAGAAGTCTAATTAGAAGTCCTTTTTAAAAATCTAATTGCTTATAAAAGGTACAAGAATGAACAAGTAGGAGGTTGCTACCCTCTGTACGTGTTGGGTAAAATTCCAGCTGGCAGTGCACTGCTTTCTTCATCTCATTTATCCTCTGTGCTTTAGCCTTGATGTGAATATAATAGTAGCTTCTTTTATTTTCAGCCTGATTTGGGATCCACATTCTCTGGGAATTATTCCTGGTCTAGAGAGATGTAAGGGAAAGAAAAATAGAGCTGTAAGTCCCTTTTAAAAGAATTAGGGTGTTTTGGATATTTGGATATTTCAATTGGCAATTGATTCAGATTCATTGGAGGGGTTTTTTTCCTTCTGATCTTAGGTCATGACAAAAAGAATGTCTAGGAATAAAAAAATCTGCAGGACTTGAGAACAATGTGTTACATAGGGGAGAGTGGTTCCAAGGTTATTCATCCCTCAGGTGTGTAATTGTGAATTAGTATTTTTATGTGAAAGAGACTTTTATCAAAACTGAGATGGCACTGGAGAGTCGAGGAAACAACAGAAACATCCTGTGAATTCTGCCAGAACTGAGATTAGTGCAATAGGTTATAGAACCTCTTTATGATGGTAAGACCATTCTTTTTCAGAAGTATCTATGAGTGTACAGCTTATTGGAAAATGAGCAACAAAATTTGGGACCAAAGTAGTATAATTTGTAGCTCTTAGGCCTTACCTGTCTCACAGCCAGTGCCCTAAGTGGAACCTTAGCCTGAGACCAACAGGCATTGCCCAGAGGAAGCAGCTGTCAGGTGAAATTTCCTTTGGCAATCTGCTCTTACTTTCGCAGCCTTTTTCTGGCCCTTTGTAGCTCTGGGATCTCTTTGGCACCTTCTCCCTGCCAGCCCTAACTCTTGATGGTCAGAGAAGTCTTTACCTTGGACTAACAGCCATGACCCAGCAAGAGAGGTTTTCAGAGAAAATTTCTTTTGTCAGCCTTCCTGTTTGGCAGGCATTTTAGCCCTATTTATACTGCAGCTCTAGGGCGTATTGTTTGCTCAACCTTAATTCTATGCCTTCATCTGAGCCTTAACCCAAGACCTATAAAAAGAATATTCTGCAGCCCACCTCTTGCTTTGGCAGACCCTTTTCAACCTTACTTGGCAGCTTTAAGCTTTCTTTGTTTACAAACCCTAAGAAAGATTGCAGGTCTTAATGGTAGTTTATGAGAGTGTGTTTGGCAACTTTTATTCTTTTAGGAAAATGTGTCAGTCCTTCATTGTTATGCTGCATGTGCTGTAAATTCATATGCTGCATGCTGAAAAGGCAGGCTGTTAGTGCTACTCTTCTCAGATGCTTGCTCTTACATAATTAATTTATACTAAAATTCATTATGAGGGGACATAGTTGCTTTGGTGGTATGGAATGAATGGAAAGATGTGTCTAAATTCCTTCAGATGAACATCCGTGATATCTAAAAGTCTGTGTAAAGAGTAGGTAAAGAAGACTGCCCTCTATCATCTAATTGCTATATCCTCTCAATCCCCTAAAGTAATTGAAATACCTAATTTTGTAGATGTTGCATTCATGAGGCATACAGAACCAATGTGCATAACAAGGATGTAAGCCCGTCTATATTTCAGTTCAAGGAAGAAGTGGTCTCATGATTTGAGTGAATATTGCTATCACACTTACTTTAAAAGCAAGTTCAACTCCATTTTTAACTTGAAATTTAATAATGTATGATATCTTTCACTATAGCATCTGTCAGCAACAAATATATTTTCTCTATGTAGGGGGAAAAAAATAACCATTGCTCATTAAGCACATGCAGAATGTAATTTCACATGATATATCTGGTTTGCTGGCAGATTTTGTAATGAGGCTGGAATGATAAAGCTCACAATGTCATTAAAGTGGCAGGAGTTTAACAATCGCTCGGTTTTATTGCTTAAAATATAAGCAATTTCTGGAAAAAAAAAGATAAGCAGTTTCAGGAATTAGTGGTATTTTCAAGTCTTGGGGGTTTAAAAAAAAGTATGATTAAGCTACTTCACCTGGAAATATGCAGGAGAGGTGGAATGCTAACCCATATGAGGGTGATTCCATTTTGGTCAGAAAAGGCTTAAAAATATATATCATCAAGGTCTACAAATTCGTAAAAGTGATAGCTTAGGAGGAAAATGATGACAAGCAGAAATGTTACAACATTCCACAGTTCTGGAATTAAGGGGCAGTCCCTGAAACCACTAGGAAGTCAGTATAAAACAGATAATACTTTTCTATGCAGAAATGTAGAAATTATGAAATTTCTCACTCCAGGAAGTTGTGGAGTGGCAGAGTTTGAGACAGACTGATGTCACAATGCAATATGTCAAGCAGTTTAACTCATGTTCTGTTTTGTTTGGTTTTTTCTTAATTAAAGCAACACCTTTTCTGATAACACCTATCAAAGTTTCATCAAACTAAATATATGTATTTTAAAATATGAAGGATCTGAGATTTTTTATCTGAGTCTTTTATTTAGACTATTGTTATGAAATCTTCAATTTATGACCCTTTTCCTCAGTAAATATTGAAAAATTAACAGAAGTATTTCATTCTTCTGTTCTTACACGCCAATACCAGCAGTCAGATAACCTTGTCATTGTTCACCAGGGTCTTCCCTTGGGTCTCTTACAGAGGCTTCATGATGATATGGTTTAGAACAGACATCTAAATATGAGGCAGCCAGCTACAGTTCCAGTAAAGGAGTATGAACATCTTAAATCTCTTGAAAATTCTCTTTTATCTTTCAGTAAAATAAGTCAAAATTTTAAAGATAAGGAAGCATGTATGTTCTAGACTCAATTAGCTTGAAACAGAAAATTGTTGAGAAATCATTTGGCTAAATTCTCTCCTTGCAGTTCAGAAGAGTTCATGATGGAGGCTAGTTGTTAGAAAATTAAAGGGAAAAGGGATGGTGGTTTTTCTACCCACAAAGTGATTGATCTGCTTAACAGCTGCAGAAAACTGACTGAAACCTTCTCAATCATTAGGAAGGAGAAAGCCAAGGGTCCATTGCCTTTTATTCCATAGTGTGAGCTCATTAAATAGCTCTTTTCCACCTTCATCATCTGCAGGAGAGATATGTGATCTGTTTACGAGGAGTATATTGTGCAAGACTAGCATGCATACTTTTTATGTCCATTTGAAGTAGAATAGTATTGATTGTAGATTGTATTAAAAGAAAATGTCAGAATCATAGCATACCTGATTTAAATGATGTCACTGCAGTTTTTCACTTTTATTAGTTTTCTGTGGAAGCTTACACTGCGAAAGACTCTGCTGTTGACAAGATGTTCTCATTTCTCTTTTTGTAAAGACAATTTTCCAAAATTTTTATTTGATAGAAAATATGTGTTCTACTCTGCATTAGAGGCTTAGAGAGGATTTGATTTTATTTTTCTCTTCCCAAAGTAAACATTTCCCTGGCCACATTTCGCAGTAGCAGAAATTAAGATTGAAGTATTTACAGTGGAACCAACAAGGAGCTTGTCTGTGCTTCTGTATCCAATCACTTTTTTGGATTTTGGCTAGGAGAAAAGCATTTTAAACTCAATGATATGCATAGTGCCTATGCAGAGAAGGCAGTAGGCTCTAATTTTCTCTTTCAAGTTCCATTAAAACATAAAAGCAAAGGTAACCAAAAAGATTAGAAGGAAAGTAAGAACATAGAACTTTATTTCTACCTGCAAGGCAAGGCTTAAGAAATTGGAAGAAGATTTTAAAGATGAGATTTCTTCACTCACAAATGTGGCCTCTGCTTGCCCCCAGTTCTGCTTTTTTTTTCCCCTTTTATTTGCATTTTAATTACAGGATACTGGCTTTAACGGACCAGGCAAAGTGTTGCACATTCTTGGGAGGAGTTTTACTTAAAGGTTTGAAAATATTTATATTTATCAACACCTTTTGCAATACCACCCCAAAAATTTTTGCCAACAACCTTCTGATTATGGGAATTCACTCCTAGTCTGAGTTTGTCATGTCTGTTTGTTGTCATGTCATTGTACTGTATAGTATTATGTTTCTGTTGTGGAAGCCTGTCATGTTCACTGTGAATAACTAAGGTATAAAATGGTGGGGAACATTTTGGTTTCTTTATCTCACTAATGTTTCCAGTAAATAAATGGACATTTATAGATGATATTAAAATAAATTTCCTGCGATCGCATTAAGATAGATCTCTGGCATTGAAGATAAACCAAGGAAAATATTTAAATATAAATTATGTTCTCTATGTATTTAATATAGAAGTAGATGCCCCTATTTCATTCTGTGTGTTTAATTCCTTACCCCCTCTCCCCCCGTCCCCC
>VZRZ01001115.1:12701-64079 GCA_013398175.1 Climacteris rufus
TATATAAATATATATATAAAAAATAAATAAAAATAAATAGCCAAACGTATACAGTTTACTGTGATTGCATGTTTCTTGCTCTTGAAGGCAGGTTGATAGACTCAAGCTGTCTTTTATGTAAGTCCCTTATTAAGAGACTTAAAAAAGAAAGTAATCTTGACATTCAAATGCTAAGTGTGAGAAGGGTCCATGAGAGCACAGGAAAATTTGTCACTGTGCTCTTCAAAACAGTGAGATGTGTAACATACTTTACTTTTCTTAGAGGGAAACATGCTATTGAAACTTTATACTGTTAAAAGAAGATTGTGATTATCTGCAAGAGTAAATAACATGTATTAGCTTTATTAAGGTCCCGTGCTCACATAAAAGTAGTTTCTGCTTAAATGAATATAGATTCTCAAGGGTATCTTTTGAAGAAATGAGAAAACAAAGTGTTCAAGGGAAACTTGCTGTTTAATGAAAAACATAACTGAATCTTAACTATTTCTACAGATGTTATATTGTAATGATCAGAAAAAACGTATTTGCTGTGAAACACCTATAGTTACTCATTGCTGTCAGCATCACAGGCACCAGTAGGTTCAAGACCCAAATGTTGTGTAGGTCTGGTTGAGTATGTCTATATCCAGTAAAGTCAGAAATGAGAAAACATGAAAGTTAAAGGAAACAAGCTACTTTCAGCAGCTGTTTCTTCATGAGTAGATTGTCTCATGTAGGTTGAGAGGTTGCAACCTAGAGTAGGTTGCAATTAACTATGCAGGATGCAGACTGCCACTGCCTTTGCATTAACTAACTTAGTCCTGGAAGACTTACAAGCATTTTTGCTGAGACCTGCCCTGAAACAATTTAATGACATATTTCACTGTTATCTCATGTATATCCTCTTATTAAGTTCTTGTCATGAGCTGCTACAGGTTTTTGTTTTCTAATTATCTCTGACATCAGTCACTGTTTTGCTTCATTTGGGTTCTTCCCTCATTCATTTCCAGGAATAACTGTTAACAAAGTATAGCTGATAACATCCTGCTGTCATTCAAGATACACAAAGTTGTCCTATGTGTTTGCCATTGCTGTGCCCTGCTGCTAGAGCAAGCAAGAATTTTCCTTAGGCATAATGGGATGTCTGTGTAATGGGACACACTGGTGCTTCATTAAGAAAATGAGCAAATTAGCTGTAAGCCAAGTAACTAAACCATTTTCCAATATTTTTCCCTTAATATTCACTTTCAAAAGGAGTGATAGCTATTATTGTAGAGATTGATTTCAGCAGTGAGACATGTGGACAGAGATCCTTGATAGTATTATTTTCTCTAGCTTGTGATTCAATGAAATTCTAAGAAATAGACTTACAAGTACATCTTCTCAGAAGCCATTTAATTGCTGAGTGATGACTCTGTGTGGTGAGGGAATATTGTTTTTTCATCTTTTTGTCAGCCTAAATTAAGTATTTCTTTCAGAAAAGGCCATATTTGTTAGTTAATGGTGAATTATTAGAAATAATTGAGCACTGGTTTACATACTAGTAAACAGGATATAATATAAATTTGTCTTCTCAGAGAGAATATTTTAGAGATATATTTTAGAGTTTCTTTTCATTGTTTATATGTAGTAATTCCTTTCAGATTGTCCATTTATTTTCCACCAGGTTGGCCCTGATGATATAAATTTCAGATTCTTTTTACACAAAATGTCCATCTTTGATGAAAATACATAATTTACTTCTAGTAATGCTTGCCTTTCTAAAAAATGTAAAAGATGGATTCATATACCTGTCCCAGCCATAAAATGAGAATTTTAATTTATAATTATTTGAGCTTTGGCTATTTCTCCCTCAAATGTTAGGAATCAGGACTTGGTCCCAATTTGATCTCAAATAATTTTAAAGTAATATTTTCTTGTAGTAAAAGTAAACCACATGATTTAATGTATTATTGTTGCATGCCATGAAAAGATTAATCTTTATGTTAGTTTACAGTGAAATAGCATACTCTTAGATGTATAGACTCCCATTTGGGTCCCAGCTACAGAGTGGAGTTCCAGCTGGATTTACTTCTTGACATGGTGCTACCTAACTTGCCTTCAGTAAAAGTTTTCTTGGCATTGAAGCATGTACAGAAAGTTTGCCTCCACTGCCTCCAGTTAGATGACCTGACACGTATTTTGTGCTTGAGTCTGCTCCAGATCCTCACAAAAGGGTCCTTCAAGAGTTTACTGAGAGAGACTATATTCAGTAAGCTGCTTCTTTGATACACCACAGGCATGTGCTTGAATTCCCTTTTGTTCAACTCCATTTTGAAAAGGTGTGGTAGTCTGAGACCCCATCTTTCAGAGTGTGAGGGATTTTACCTTACTTTTTCCAAGTAGGTGAATGTCAGAGTTGGAGGCTTTTGCTAATTTGTTTAGAGGCACTTGTCATTCTTTTATTGAAACTATTCCAATGTGTCATGAACAACCAAATTATTGTTGGAGCAGAAAAAAAGCCCGTAAAACCGTTTGAAGGGATTTGGAAATTCCAGAGAGGCCTGTTCTTGAACTCATGCGTCAAGACAAAGTCAATTTAGAATAGACAGATATTTTACTGAAAGCACAAATCCAATCTTCAGAACAGGTGTCCTTTCAAAAAAAATTTTTTTACCTTCTTCCAGCACCTCTTCTCCTGCCCATGATCCTTCTCCACGAGGTTGAGAGATTTTGGGCAGTTGCAGTGACTAGTGTTCTTCTTGCCTGCCAAAATCTCTTACGAAAATCCAGTAGACAGTTGTTATTCTAGATAACAACTTTTCAACTTTTCTTGGTGTGTGAGTCTCCCTAGAAAATTCTCATTAATGGTTTTCTACAGCATAAGAACTTGCTTTTCTTTATGTATGGTGGACTTTTTTAGACACAGTTGGGAGATTGTATTATCTATCGAAGAAGCAGATTTGTTTCATCTTCATGGCTCCCGTCTGAGAATACCAATTCCTTTTAGATAGAAAACTGTATTTAGTGTTTGTTTGCTACTTCACATGATCTGGATTTAGGTTAATGATCTCTAAATAAGAAAATTTATCAATTACAAGTATTTTGGTTTAAATTCCAGGTTTTTTTTCAGCAGAGAACCTCCAGAGCTAATGATTGCTTCAGAGTAATTTATTTACTTTAAGTATATAATGTATATATTGTAATATATTTAGTTCTTCCAATACTCCTAGTGTTAGCCCGAGATACTTAATAAAAGCAGTAAGCCTATATTTAGAATAGCTTTAGTTATTTTCTGAAAGACAAGCCAGCTCCGAAGTCTATGTATGTACTTGTGTTGTGGGAGTGGGGCATTTAGAGGTTATACCTCTGGCAGCCTGGTTCACTTAAAGTTAATTTATTTTCTTATGCAACTTGATTCGTTTTCACTGAGGCTGAAAAAAAATCAATTTCTATGATACGTCACCTCTTCAAAGTCATAACCAATACTGCTGATTCATGACATGATTACCATGCCTTCAAAAGTTCAATTAGCTCAATCTGAAATAGAATTTCCAAAGGCAGTGTTGTCCTTTGAGGTAATAGAAATGTCAGAAAAAATGCACTAGCTGAATAAATATCATCCACTTACAGTTAAATACTAAGACTGCAGATGGATTCTACTTGTGGCGCTTAAACAAATAGAGCCATATTGTAGAAAAGGTTGCAAATTAGCCTTTCAGCTCTGTGAGTTCTAATTTATATTAACAAAAAGGCTTGCAAAGTTCTGAAGTGAGGTGCTTCTCTAAATTGTGTACTTTTGTGAAAATTTTTCTGCTTTGAAATCAAATGCACTTGAGTCCATTTATTCACTATTGCTATTTTTTGTATGCTGCTGATACTCTAAGTTTTTAAGTTTTACTAAATTTTGTGAGAATACAAAATGATAAAAACAACATTATTTCTATTTTGGAAAAGTTTAGCTGTTTTGTTGCACAGAAGGTTTGGCACCCAATGCAGCATCCATGGACCTGGACTGGGCTCTTCAACTTTGCACATCATGGATACACCTCTGGCTTTTCTTTGGAGAGGTGATAATTGCATGCTTTGTACAGTTTTCACTTCTGCTAACCTGGTAATATGAAAAATGGATTTAGGATAAAAGTAGTCATGAAAAGGGAGACTGAGAGACAGTGGTTGAAACCTAGCCTATGGTTACTGTATGTTTTTTCTTAAGGGGGCAGAAAAATATCACACAAAAAACTATGAGCTATGATGACAACTGTGATAAACGAGGTGGTTGTGCTTGATTGGCAAGCTTATATGAGTGGTTAGAATGGTCTTGTATTGTGCAGTATGCAATATGTAATAAAGCTGTCATTAATAGTTTGCCTACACAGCCTCAAAGACTTTCAGTCAGTTGTTGCAAAACCAGTTTCTTTTCAGAATATGTTTATAATGCTCCTTCTCTTCATGTTGCTGAGGAACTTGTGGTATGTGGGGTATACAGCTTACTGTAGCAGATCTAAGGCTTAAGAACAGTATAGGTTTATGACTTTCACATAAGCATATGAACAGTGAAAAACAGACAGTAGAAGTCTTCAGAAAAAAAATCAGAAGCAGTGTGGTTATTGGCACTTGTATTTTTTGAGGGTATGTGATTCTCTGGATTCAATAGACCTCTTAGAGCTGCCTAGGCATGCAGTGGTATGCCCTATCCAGATGTCAACATCTTGGTGTGCATTCTACATCACACCTTAAGACAATGTAAAAAAAAAGAAATAAGCAGACAGTAAGTGGGACAAACCAGTGTGTTTCATGCTTTTATGAACCCCTTATTTGAGCTGCATTTTGAAAACTCATGTGTTGTGAAAAATATTCAGAAAATAATTAATGTTGTGTTTCTGCTTCAGCCAAACTATGATATGAGGGAATAGGTTGGGATTCCAGTGTTACAGGTGCACAGCTGAAAGTTGTGGGGCAAGCAGGAATAATTCAGTAGGGATACTCCTCTTTCTAGCATTGAATCAATTCAAACAATGGTTTGGGTTCAACATTCTCATCAGCAAAAATTCCTCAATGAGCCAAAGTGGAGGACAACCTGTTCATTTTTGGTGCCTGTGCGGTGAAAATGTTGGTGATACTATGAATCAGTTACTGAAAGCTGCTGGAAATGTCAGGTGTAATCCAAGGCCTGCAGTACATTTTGAAACATTGTTCTCTAATTGGCATATTTTAATAATGCTCACCATCATTTTTTCAACCATTGGTTAGTGTTTCTAAGATGCAGAGCTGTGATAATGACCTTTATTATACAGAATCTGGTGTAACTGCTCAAGGATTTTTTTCCAGGGCATAATGGAAAGATTTGATATGAACAGCTTGGTTTTAGGTTTAGTGTTGGAAAAAGTAATTACTACAAAGTAATTTCATTGCTGCTACTTTTGTTGGGAACATAAGGTGACTATTCCAGCACAATTTAGGATGAAATCTGGTCAGATATTGATAAAATCCCAAGTAAATATGCACCTGTAAGAATCATGCTCTCTCTGATACATAGCCTGAATCTGTAAATGGACGTTCTAGTGAAAACCAAGCAAAACTTCCTGTTTCTTACATTGGTCAAATGACCCTGTTGTTGCACAAGACTTGGGTGTTAAAGGAAAAAAGACCCTTGGATGCCGGTTGAAAGTTCGTTTTTTAAAAAAAATTGTTTGCTATTTGCCTCATTATATATTTTACTTGTTTAAAAAGTAAAATATTAACTTGTCATGGTTCGGGAATGGTATTCTCTGATTTAGTAGTCTCCCTGAAACCATGCCACCACTTACTTCTGCCCTCTCTCTCCAACTGGAAGCACAAAAGGAAAAGATCATGGATGAAGCTGCCCTGTGACATAGGAACTGGCTTTCAGACTATTTATTTTTTGTAATTACCAGAAACATCAGAGTGAGCATAGAACTACAGGAGTTCAAATAGACTCCTTTATTGTTCACTAAAAAGTGATACCTTTGTGATATCATAACTGGCTTTTGTAGACATTATTACAGTGTACCAAACAGAATTGTGACTTAAAGTGATGAGTAAAAGAAGAAGCTGATTCATTAACACTTGAGGAAAAATTGTTATTTTTGAACAATCTCAGCAAGAGAGACATACCTATCTCAATTTCTTCCTAAAGTAATGTTCTCCAGGTTTTTGAAAACTGTCAGAGTAAGCACTTTGTTCTTGCTAAGAGATCCCCTTAAAGTGTATCATATGATGTTATGCAGAATATATGCTCTATAAGTACAGACATTAGGAAGAGTCTGTGGGCCAGGTGAATGAAAAGTATTTGTAAATCTCCTTCATCAAGTATTAAAAGTATTAGCATAGAGAAGATAGTTCTCTGCCTATATAAAGAAATGGGAGGAGATATTTTCTGTTATTTCCAAATTCAGACTATGCTGCATTGCTCTGTTTGGAAGGCTTGCTTTTGATTAAATACATAAATTGCCCAGTGTCTGCTCCATGAAATTTTGAATTTTTCTTTTCAAAACCAAGTGATACCACTGAACAATTGTTAAGCAAATATATTATATTCTTTTTGATGAGAAAAACAAGGATATGGCTTTACTGACAGGAAGTCCAACAATACTGAAAGAGTAGCACCTTAATTACCTCATCTCATCTCTTCAGGCCTTAAATTAGATTAGTATGAAGTTTGAACAATGCTATTTTTGTAAAGCTCCAGATAGCTTGAAAATAAGGAACTTAGTGTAATCAAATCAAAAATATTCCAACCTTTGCTTCAGGTTTAGAAGTGTACTTTTCTTTAGCTTAGAAGTATATTTATAATGAATTGAGAGTCAGAGATTGGCCCCACAGTTATCTTTGTAAGACACAAGGAAATTGGAGAATGCTGTAAAACTCATTGAAGTTCAAAATTGTTTTAATGAATAGGTTTGTCCAGAAACAAGTATTTTGTTTTATAAGGACAAAGAACTGCTTTTTTTTATGTTGACAAATTAGAAGCACTCCTGCCACCAAGACTGAGACACTTTCTTAATAGGTCAGTGCTATTTAAAGATCACACAAAAAGCTATCAAAGGCAATACATAAAGGAAGGGCATACATCTGACTCTTTACTGGAGGTGACCAACAACAAACATAGGTTATGTGAAACTTGTAAGGAGTGTGATTCATTTAGGAGATCAGGCATGGAAAGGAAAATAGGAACACCTGAATGTGTTAAAACTCTGTGTTTAATAAGCACTTTATGTGTAATAATTGGCATTATTTGTAATTGTGAAAGTCGTATTCTGAAGCCTTTAACTTGAGATATTTAGATGTGACTTTCAAAGAGTCAAAGTTAAAGGATATGGAAATGGTAATGCACTCCACAGACAAAGTTATTCTTAGGCTTTTGGTTATGCAAGCTGTGAAATGGGGTTTATAAAATATATAAAATATATAAATTGGTAGGAAGACCAGCTTGATGTTAGATTAATAGCAAAATTAGAGAAGGATGAGTGGGAAACACACAGCATGAAATAACTAAGAGAAAGTTGAATGACTTACAATTAACCAAGTAGTATTTTCCAAAATTAGCAGCTACTAGATTTTTCTTAAACCAAAATAAACTTATTAAAAATAATTTTAATAGTTTGACAGTTGTTAATAACTTACTGTATATAGGTACTGTATATTTCATTGGTTGCCAAGATTATTTTAGAACTTCTTGAAAATATTTGGGAACATATAATTGCACAAGTAGTATCGTGCTGTCCTTGTGTTATGCTGTGGTAACAAAGGACTTTTCTCTTTAAATGCTGCTTATCATTCTGTGTACCCAGCTTTGTTCTTTCAGCTTTGAACTCTTGTATTTTTATTAATTTTGTGAATTATTGTTTACTTTTTAGTTCTGCAGTCTTGCATTTCAGTGTTCTTAGCTCTTGTCAGTACTGGAGATATCTGTATCCTTCATTGACTAAGTTAATGTGGCAGTAGTCCCAAGGCTGGATTTCTGATTATTTCATGCATTTTCTGAGACTGAGACACATCAGACTGGATGGCTCCTATTGTCAGCTATCTTCTAACTCTCATGAAGTTAAAATTGAGTTTTTTGGTGTCATTTATTTATAAAGACTTTAGATTTGATTTTGAATTCTCTGGCATCAATGTCTGTGTGAAGTGGGGCATCTAATAATACTACAATCAGAAGTCTGGATTAGTAAAGTATCAGATTGAAATATAGGGTATGCAGATTCTCTTTACTCATAGTCCAATGACAGAGCAGTGATGAGACAGGTGCTTCATTGCTGTGTTCTGTACTTAACCTGCCTGTAAAGTAGGCATAACTATGCTAGTGCATGTGAAGTGCATGCATTGGATGTTTAAAGCATTGTAGGAGAAAAGTTGCTCTTGAAGGCCTGTGTTCTCTCTCTTCATTCTAGTCTGGGAAACCCCAATCTAATTGCTGGACAACTGCAGTCTTTTGAATAGTCTAAGTTTTTAATTTAAGACTGAGGGGGTTTGTTTGTTTGTTTTTTCATGAGCATCTTGTTTTATTTCAAAACCAGGGATTTGCTCTGTTGTTTCAAAGTTCTATATGTATATATGTAGCATAAAAAAAAAGTGGTATATTGAAAAGCCTTATGAAAAAGTCAGATCAGTAATCTAGAAGTGGTGTGGAAATAAACAGTTCTCTTTCATCTAAAATTATAACAAGATAAACTATACAGATGTTAACTCACATGCCTAATTTTAAATCCTCTGGGAAGATGATTCCCTCTTTCTGAAGTTCAGTCTGTGCATTTGAAGTGTGCCTATGTAATTAGGAGGGTTGTACAACTAGAAATTAGTGACATACTGATCATATCCAGTTCTGAGTAAAAGCATTAATACAAACTTTAATATGCTACTTTTAAGTAGTAATAATATTATGAAATTAATTTGTTTTTAATACTCTCAAATATAGCTTGACTGTTGCAAGAAGCGCTAAGGTCCTCCTTGATCCTCCTAGTTTGTCACATGAAGAATATTTGCTCAAAAAAGGCTGGTTTTGACCTTTATGTTGGTGTGGCCTACTGTAGTACCTGCAAGCACACCAAGGTTCCAGCAAGGATTGACAGGACAATAAAAGAGAATTAAACTCTCTACCACAGCAAAACACAAGACTATATGATGGCAAATAGCACTGTATAAAGAAACTGAAAATAATTTCTGTTCACAGGCTATAAAATCTTTGATTTTCTGTTTCATGTCTCACCATCTTGGGCAGGGGATGTTCTCCTGTCTTCACCTACATTACTGTGTGGCAGTAGTGTAAAACAGAGTGCTGCTGCTGTTTTCAGGGGCTTGTCTAGTATAAACAGAAGAATAAAGCCAGTGTAACATTAATAATTAAAGTAGTATTTAATAACATTGGAAAGTACCTCCC
Source organism: Climacteris rufus (assembly GCA_013398175.1). Classification (NCBI taxonomy): domain Eukaryota; kingdom Metazoa; phylum Chordata; class Aves; order Passeriformes; family Climacteridae; genus Climacteris; species Climacteris rufus. The sequence goes on from VZRZ01001115.1 coordinate 22,060, forward strand.
TGATCAGGTAATTGCATGAAACAAAAATTTCTTTAGTCCTTTATCCACAAACTAAAAGGAAACCAGAAAAGAAACACTAGTAAGCCATAGGAAACATAATAAAAGAAGAGTATTTTTTTCCCTGCATAAAAGCACAGTATTTTGACCTATTCTATTTATATAAAGTAGAGCATGTCTAGACCTGAAAGGACCAAAGGTGTCCTGGGATATATCCAAAAAGTAGATCTGTAATCTGGGATGTGTGAGAACTACATCCCTATTTCAAATCAGTGGGAATCAAAAAACCCAGAATTTCTGATATCTAGGCAAGATCCAAAAAGATGATGGTACCCTGACTTGTAACAGTTTTGTGGAAATGTTTGCATATGACTTTGTGTTTTAAGGTCCTGTATGGTGATCAGGTAACAAGAATGTGAAGTGGCCAGTTAGGAAAGTAAGAGAAGTCAGAATACATGTGGTTTCGGAGAAGCTTAGAGGATTATGCTACACTCTGTAAACAGAAAACAGTAATTAAGGTGTCCAGGTCTAAAACATGTATATATTCAAGAAAATGTCTGAAATGAAATGAAAACATTCAGATTCAGCCACTGACTTTAGTTTTTGCTACATTCATGTGATGAAAGGGTTCTGGGAGGTGAGGGAGTTTTGTTTTGTTTTGTTTTGTTTTCCTTAAGATGAGTTTAAATAGTTTCAGGCTGAGATTCTCATTAACCAGGAAAACATTAGGATAAAATATGCAGCCACAATTATTGAAAGGCTTTCATGTGCAAAGTGTATTCTCAGACTTTAAACAGAAAGTGTTTCAAATCAAGTCCATATGATAACGAATCAGTTGGCAATATTGACAGGTTCCAGGGAAAAAAGCTATTATCTTTGTCATCAACAAATGGCAAATAATTGATCACTCAGTGGAAGAATGGTTCCATAAGAATTTAGCTAGATGATTTAGTATCCTGTAGTATAATTCTCGATATATCACATCTTCATTGTGTTAATAATTTTGCTTTAAATACCCCATGCCTGCCTTTAAAAATTTGTTTCCCCCCTTTTTATTTTGTAAAAAGGTCAGCAAAAAAGCACATTTGTTTCTGGAGAAATAGAAGCAGCCACTGTTCTCCATAATTTTTAGGAACTGGTATTTAAATCGTGGTTCATGTCTTGAATAAAAATTTTAATTAGGCTCCTGGATGCCGGTCTTGTAACGTGAGGTATAGCTTACAGAGAAGTAAAGCGGCTTCTCATACAAAAAAAGTTAAATTGTTTTTTTCATAATAACTGTGACCTTTTAAAACCATTTAAAAATGAGCTTCTAGGTTTCTTAATTTTATGTCAGATTATATATAAAACTCTATTGTTTTCCTTTGGAAGAAGTCCTACATCATTTAGTAGTAAAACAAATATGCTTTGTAAAACTCTTTAAAATCTCAGCAGTTCTAGCTCATATCTGATGTGCATGAGCAATGCAGTCTCAAAGCAATGCCACAGTTAGTATCCTATAGTGCATTTCACATGAATCTATACAATTCTAAGGGAACTGTGAAATACGAAGTACATGCCTGTACTCTTTTCTATAAAACACATGTGGTGCTATGTGAATCTCCTGAAGAAACTGATTAATTGTTTTTTCCTTTGTAAATTAAAGAGAAACAAAATAAAATCCTCCCTTTTATCGTCTATATATTGACTAAAATGGAGAATATACCTAGTTACTGCATTTCATATAATGAAAATGCATTTCTTTTCTATCTAATTGAGAATTAGGATAGCTTTATAAGTCTGCTCTGGTGTCCCTGAGGACATTGCCAGTGAAAATGTAAAACCCACATGACCTCCACAGCTCTCTCCTAAGACTGTGTTTTTGTCTTGGAAGTAACACAGTGTAATATGAAATACAGCAGTTGCCAAGGTAACTGTTCTTTTCTCATTTGATAGCAGCAGGTGAATGGTTGCCTGGATATCCACAGTAATTTGCTGGGGCTCTGATAATTCAGGAAAGACATACACATTCTTTTCCAGGCTTGTTTTTCTCTCACGGAAGCTTTGACTAAAATCCTAAGGTACATGATAAATATTAAAATATTATTCAATATTATTAAATAATCATTCTTCCTTTAGTGCTGTGTTTTAATATTAGTATTTTAATAATGTTTTAAATGCAGAATATAGACCAACTTCTTTTTATGTTATGATAGTTCTCTTCAGAAGAACTTATTTTCTGATTTTTTTTTTTAAGTCTTGGTTTACTATCTTGACACCCTTCATAAATTTAATTAATTGACACCACATTTAAATCTGAAGCTAATGAGACACATTCTGCAAGCAGAATTTCTGGTTTGTTTTTATTGCACTTTAGTGAAATCAGTAAGATGTTTGGAAATAAGACTGGTCTCTGATTCTAATTCTGCTGCAGCATTCTCCTGAATTTAAAAGGAAATACACCCATATACCCAATGTTCAGATTTTATGGGCATTGAGAAAGATGGGAAAGTTCTCATGGAATGTGACATAATAATTATTTTCAGAGATTAGGACCTAAACCTTCAGTGTGTCCTAATTAACTTTTTAGATTTACTGTGTAAGACTTACAGCTTTATTCAATCTGTTGGCAGACCCAGAAAGAATCTGTTGCATTGTTTATACCACAGTTTGTTTGCTTATTACATACACATAGTCAGAATGGGAAGAAAATCTTAAATTTGAGACAAACATAATATGTTTTAGAGGTTTCAGCTGTGCATAAATTGACCATACAAGCCTCTGGACACATGATGTATGTGTGGCCTGAATTCTAGCTTTTAAATACTTCAGAATCGAGCAAGTCTCCTCACGTAATCTTTACATTTAGAACTATATGTGAAATAGCATTTCTTAAAGAAAAAATTTTCTTCATAATTCTGTTGCTATTATGAGTAATATCAATGTCCCCAAAATAACATTACAAGCAAGCAGGCAGTAAGTAAGTAACATGGCTAGATAAAACCATCAGCTGTATTTAGGAAGAGAAGGACAAGATAGGGTCAGAGCTGGTCCATCTAAGAACTAAATACATACTTTCAGTGGAATTGTTCTGTATACTAGCAATGATGACATTCTGAGAGATTTAATGGAAATCTTGTATTTATTTGTTTTCTATGGGTTTTTTTCTTTCAGAGCACTTGATTTCTGAAAAATAGTATTTGTGCTGGAAACAAATCATTCAACGCTGATGGTGAAACTGCTTTATAACAAAAATGTAGTCTGCTCTCTTTCAGTTACTGAAATAAAATTGTAGGTGTGCCATTGTTGTGTAGGATAGACAGTTCTTGGCTCTGAAGTAAATTGTTCTGCCTCCCTAAAAAGGGGTTGGGGAACAAGTAGATTTCTTTTAGGCATCCATCTTATCCAAGACTACCATCTGACAGGTAGACTCAACATCTTGACACCACTGTAAATGTTAATGTTAGCTCTGCTTTGTTTTGATAGCCTTGTCAGACACTTATTCACCAATAGTACTTATGTAAGTAGATCAGACTCATGGAATTAACAAAAGTACTGTAATTCCCTGACTGAGGACACATTTTTTTTTACTGAGGCATGTCCAAACAGATGTGATAGTTGTTTTCTTCTCCCTTCATGACTTGACACTAAATCTTGTAGCTCAAGCAAATGACCAGCAGTGGCTAAAGCACAGCTCTAAGATTCTGGGTTGGCTTAGTTGTCTGAAGTGCATCAGTTCATAACAAATAAACTCTGCAACACAAGCTTTCCTTAAAACTACTTTTTGGAATGTTTAGTTGTTAAAATAAATCTTTCTCTTGTCTTACAAGGATTTCCATATCCAAGACTGCTATTAAACAAAGGTTAATCAGAAGCATGTTGCTATAGCTGCTAGTAATTTCTGAACAATAGAGAGAAAATGCCTTATTGATACATATTTATTCCCTCTTGCTCTACATATCATGTTTTTGATTTACAAAGTCTCTCATTAGTGGAACAAGAAAATGGAAATTACTGTCCTTTTAACTTGACATACTAGTACTTCTGGTAGTTTATTTCAGTAGTGCAAAACTGACACTTCAATATACAATATGACCCTTCAGCAATAGTCTCTTCAAGGGTAGAATGATATCCTACCCTTGAAGATTGCACCTTCAGTACAGTTAATTGTTAAAAACAAAATAAACTCAACCAAATAAAAAGCAACAAACTAAACTGAGAGTACTTGGATCCTCCTGAAGTTGCATTTCTCTACGGTAATTGTATTATTATCTACCAGAGGTGTAAAAGAGCTTCTAGAAATTGTAAGTTCCAGGCATGTGTTTTCTGAAAATTGACTGTTGTTGCAAAGGTGAATCATCAAATCATCCATGTGTTGTGTTTTCAAAATTCTTCTTAGTTTATAGAACTAAAGGTCGGCACTTGCTGGGAATTTTAACAACTCTGGTGAATTAAAATGGTGAAATACAGACCTGGGGGTGCAGAAAATATCTTTGAAAGGATTCAGAATTACATTTGAATAGTAGAAGCACTGAATTTAATTTTTTTCTTGATTATGTTTAAAGTTTGGCACTTCTTGTGTATGCAGAACCTGCAGAACAGATGTAATATTTACAAAAGGATTAAAAAATAGTAATGTTTGAAAGCATGGTAATATCTTGTGACATGAGTGATCTTTATAAGTTGTTAGAAAACTGTGTTCTGCAGCTAACTTCTTAGCATCTCACTTTATCTACTCTTCTTCTGGCTGATACCTAAAAGGATCGTGTGGAGGTCACTTGAGAACAACTGCTTGAACAACTTCTTTCCAGAAAAGTAGAATTATATTTATCTTAGGTGAGTTGTTTCTTCCTTAAAATATAAGTAAAAAAGTTTTCAGGCTACAGATTGAACTTCAGTCTCTTGATAAATAGCAAATTAATATCAGTTCAATTAAAATATATATCTGCATATTATTTAAATGTTCTATAGTGTTTCAGTGCAACTGCTTATATGAACACTTTTTTCCTTCTTTAAATGAAACAGAAGTAATTTTACTGGCTATAGCATTTCCAAAGTAAATTAGTGTGGCGTGGGGGAAACCTGTGAGAGAACAAGTTCTTGGACTCATGTGGCCAAGGAGTAGAAATGTATCATTTGATCTGTTTTATTTTGAGGCACTAAAGTAGTTGACAGTGAGTCCTGTGGGTGTGGAGGGAGCTTGTAATAGATTTTAGTATGTTTCGGCTACGTGGCTGTACTGAAATAGCTGTATGTTTAACAATGGATTGAATTGAGCCATGTGAAGATCAGAGCTCCTCATACCTACTTCTAGAAGTAAGCTGTATGTGCTGTTTACAAGGCAGTGGGAGCCTGTGTTAGGGCCTCACTGCACTCTGGCAATATATAACATTAGGGACTGTATGTGAATTACTGACTCTTATAAATGGGATTTATCAATGTAACTGGTTTTGAAAATAATTTTTAAAAATGGATTTGAAGAGAGTAAGCCTTTTCCTTTTGCTTATGATGTACCCTTTAGAAAAAGCAAGCTATAATGATTAGGAAAAAAAATGGTTAAATCACAGTTTGAATGTGTGTTGGTCCTAATGGCCACTACAAAACAAATGCTGGTAAAATCCTACTTTGAGTTATTGTGACATCATAAACAGTATTTAGGGACTTAACGATTGAATGTGTGCTGATGCCATCCAGTATAATGTAAAACTTCATCTCCAGCTTTCAGTAGGCATTCTCAAGGTCTATATATTGTGTCTAAACACAATCCAGGCATTTATGAGTGCAGATGGTGTATTTAACCAGCTGTACTGCTGTGATGTAAAAGGACTTCCTTGTAACATAGAAGGACACCTCATCAGCTGAGGGGAATGCAAGGAGAAGTAATCTAAATGAGCCCATAGAAACATCTGTTACAGTCATAAATATATATGAGTCTGTTCAGCTGTATAGAATTAAAATTATGTTTCACTAACACTCATTTTAATAACCCATAAAAGAGATTGCATTGCAAATTATAGATGCTGACTGAATTTTAAAATCAAACTAATGCTTATTTTTGTGCTGCATTTTCACATCAGGATAACATTGTGTTTCCCTTAATAATGTTAGAAATACAGGAATTTGGCAAAGAAAATAATAGGCTTACCCTATCTCTTTTGTGAAGACTCATATTTGTCATCTGTCAAATTGAAATACATTTTGTGTATTACTCTTCACTTAAAAAAAAAAAGTGAAATATCTTCTCTTTATCCAAATGTAAAGTCTCTTTCATATTCCTGTCATCTTGGAACTAGCAAAAATGGCTTTTTTTTTAAATGAAACTCCTCATTGTCTTCAATGGTTAATGGATTACATTAATTTATAGATTTGGTCAATTGTTGTACAATACTCACACTCTTAGAGAGCTCTTGTCGATGCTGGTAAGGTCATGATGATTTTCTGTACACTTGAGAGAAAAACAGAGAATGAATCATACCCCTATCCCAAGGGTGGAATTGTTTTCGTAAGTCTTAATGGCAGAACTCCCATTCACCTAAATAAGACAATATTTCAGCCTCTTTTTATCTCTAATATTTCTTACCTGAAAAATAACACTCTTAGCGTGTTTTCAAAGTTGTGTCTTGCGGTTTAACCCTGGCCAACAACTAAGCACCATACAGCCACTTCCACTTCTGTCCTCTCCCCACGACTGCAATGAGCAGGGAGAGAATTGGAAGGGTAAAAGTAAGAAAACTCATGGTTTGATATAAAGACAGTTTAATAGGGAAAGCAAAAGCTGTGTACACATGGAGCACAGACAATTTGTTTGCTACTTCCCTTGGGCAGGCAGACGTTCAACCATCTCCAGGAAAGCAGGGCTCCATGATGTGTCATGATTACGTGGGAAGAAAAATGTCATCACTCCAAATGCCCTCCCCTTTCTTCTTTCCTCATCTTCATATGCTGACATGATTGCAGATGATATGGAATATCCCTTTGGTCAGTTGAGGTTAGCTGTCCCAAATGTGTCACCTTCCAGCTTCTTGTGCACCCACAGCCTCCTTGCTGGTGGAGTGGTGTGAGTAGTAGAAAAGGCTTTGACTCAGTGTAAGCTTTTCCACAATAAATGAAACATCCCTGTATTGTCAACAGTGTTATCAGTACTTATCCAAAACACAGCACCATACTAGCTACTGTGACAAAAATTCACACTATCCCAGATAAAACCAGCACAGATGGTGAATTCCAGTCTTTACTCAAGTTGAGTACTTGTGTGCCCTCTTTATAGTGGTGAACTCCATTGGTGATGAGTTTTTTCCATTGTTCTGTCATCATTTTGTTCTACAGGTATAGCTTACTCTGATTTCCTGCTGCAAATACTCTTTGCAGTAACTGATAGTCTTCAACCAAATGAATTATACATACCACAACCAATCTATCTTAGTACACTAATCAACATCCATTGAAATGCAACAGAGGTTTTATGTCTGTCTGGATTTGCCAATCTAACTGACATAATTTGGATTTATTGGAAAGGTTCTAAATACTTTTACATTACCAATTAAAAATAAAACTCCTTAAATAGTCTGAAGAACATGCAAGTTGACATTTAGCACTTAAGTTTTTAAAATAACCCATTTAAACATAAATAATGTCATTAATACTTGAAGAGCAGATTACTTACTGGCAGTGCTTAGCAGGGCATTGAAATTGTTATCTCAGAATATTTGAAAAGTTGATTTAAATATTACATTGAAATGTATTCATCTTTTTACTCCCCATTTAGGAAGAATACGGTAATGAAGAAATTAATGGTCTGAAATTTATTTGTGTGCACTACTCAGAGAGAAGCTTGGATAATACCTGCTCCTGAAGGACTATTTCTGTCAGATCTTGTTATGCTTGACTTGTATCATTCTTGGGAGCTGCTCTGTCAAATTGATGTTTATTTGATATATATTTAATTTTTCTTCAGTAAATTTGTACAAACACATGCATCATGTGCACACATACCTTCTTGTATGCTAAGAAAATAAGCAGAAAGGGACACTGGGAGATGTCAATCCATGTTTTAGATAGTTGTGGCTGACTGTATGCTGATACACATCTTCAGCTTGACTGCACCTTCTACTAACGTTCACTGGGTCCTGCCTCAAGGTGGAGCTGTTATATTTGCAATAGATGAAGACCTGAAAAGCATTTTGTTCTTCCAAATCCTATTTCTGATTTGAATAGATGTATGAGTTATATTGGTAAAGAAAAATGGCAAACAGTTTTCCTCCCCCTCAGCAAAGCTGGAGTCATCAATGTGTCATGCAGGTGGATGGGCCTACAATGCTGACTTTTATTCAATCTGACATTACATTTTGTAGGTTCAGGAAGATGCATACCTTTCACTTACAGTAGGTATCCAGTAGGATTATGACAATATGTGCATTCCAGCTGTCAAAAGCAGTGCTATTCTTCTTGTGGCTTTTTTGTAATTGGAAATGTTTTCCCAGAAGACAGTATGTGTGTGTGCATTGTGTTCTAATTAAGATTATATGAGACAGTTATGGCAGGCTGTCAAATCAATGGGATGCTGGGTATATTTTAGTCTCCATGCTATAGTCTAAATAACCTTTTAAGGACTCTATTCCCTCGATGTGGTAAATAAATGCTGAATGTTTTATACTTAATAGGCTTTTGAGTAATGTATTCCACATGGCTTTATTGCTGGAATGAGACCTTCTTATCACTAAATACACAATAGTGACATGAGGTCATTTCAGCATGAAGAAATGCATAAATCTCATAGATGAATGAGGTCAGTTTATTGTGAAATTTAGTTAAACAGGAATACTCTAAAATAAACCTTGATGGCAAATTTAAGGAGAATAAGGGAAACTCACAAATATTTATTCTAGTCGTCTTTGACCTCTCAGTTTAAATACTATGAATGTCTATCTTAGCTGGATCTGTGAAAGTGATGCTCATTTCCCACTTATTTTTTCTTCTTTGAGTGAGACTATCTATTCTGGTAACTTGAAACATTGACTGTATCATGCATTTCAAAAGCTTCTTGCTCCAGAGTGTGTGAGAGAGATTGGGCCAAGCCTCTCTTTTAACAGGTATAACAAATGACCTCCTTGTAGTTAATTTTGTGTGGTTTACCAGAAGTGACAAGAAATTAAATTAGGCTCTGAATAGCTTGTATGACCTGAACTGGGGGCAAGTCTGGGGGACTGTGCGCTGGACTGGACAGTGCCCGTTGGTGTGGGGGGTTCACATTTTGAAGCCAATATTCTGTAGAGGTGGGTAACATCTTCTTTGTTAAGACATTTATTCACCAAAAAATGCAAGTCCTAATCCCTGGTAGTATTGGTAAAATGGGATTCAATTATCTTTGGCTGGCACAAAAATGGAAAAAAAAGAAACATTTTTGAATGGTGGAACACTTTAATGTTCTAAACCAACATTTTGATCATTTCAGCCTAGGCTGGGAACATGGGGATTTGGAGATAATGCACAAAACTGAAGACAAATTCCTTATTTAAATTCATACCTTGACTTCGATTGATGTTTTATTTGCATGTTAATGATGAATGGTTTTGCCCATTTTGTTCAATTGCCTCCAAGTATTTTGATTTTTTACCTGTTACTTAGAACTTCTTTTGTGAGAAGTGCTTCCAGTACAAATATTGATTCAGTCAGGAAGAGAATTCACTTCAGGTAAGTACCCTTCACCACTGGAACAGATTGACAAAAACCAGAAACAGCATTGATTCATATCTTAGTGATGTAAATGATAATTCCACTTTAATTCTAAACTTAGTTCTTCTTATTAACAATTACCGGGATAAAAGTAGTTCCAGCTGGTTGAAATAATTTATTTTTCCCTAAATCATACTGGGCCTGAAATATGAATAAAAAGGACTGAAAATTGTGATAGTTTGAGCTTTTCGCTTTTTTATTTCTTTTGTTTGTTTGTTTGGGGAGCTTGCTTGGAAAGAGTTAAACTTGGGTTGTGGAATTAGTCTGTTTACCTTAGTCAGTGTTGGTTGTCTTGCCTAGTCTTTTTCAGAGTATTTAGGGACATGTTTAATATCTTCAATCAAAACAGATGTTGAAATTCTCTGCTAACTGGAGTCAAAGGTATTAGGCTGTGCAGTGAGTTCTGCAGATTTACCTCTGAGTTTTTTATGTCTTTTAGGTGCTGTGAGCCCAGTTTTTGAGTAGTTTTGGTTCTTGCCTCATACGCTATTTTTGGTTCTTGGATGGCTCCTGTCTCTTCTGAGAAAGACAAAGATAATTTCTTATAGCAATATTTAAAGTTTTTTGAAACTGATTGGAGGCTGTTTAGAATTCAGAGCACAGTTTTATCAGTTTATTCTGATTTGGTGAGAATTAACTTGGACTCGCTTTCAGACTAAGAAGCAACTGAACACAGCCTTGCCAGTTGTCAGGACTGTGTTTCAGGATTATTATTATTATTATTATTATTATTATTATTATTATTATTGGATGCATATGTGGGTGCTTCCTCTTTGTTTTATAGGTAAGTTTCTTAATTTTAGGGCTTGAGTCAGAAGAATTAAAACAAATATTGGATAAACCTTTTATCCCTGTCCCATCTTCTCATCTTATGCTGAGAACTGTACTTTCTGTCTTTCTGCTCAGCTTTTCAGAAGTACTGTGGATAGAAGCATTTAAAAATCAAAGTGCCAGTTTCAGTCCCTGCTCTTCTCTATGCTGCTTCTCCCTGACAGCTTCAGCTCGGCTCAGGTTGGAGTGACTGGTATTGTCGGAAACAACTTTTGTTGTCCTCTCAGCAGAAGTGATCTGAAAAACATGGCAGAAAGAAGAAGATTAATTGAATAAGCTTCTAGCCAGCAAATAAAGGTAACTTCATAAATCTAGTAAGGTTTGAATGTCTGAAAAGCATATTAATGCTCACATTTCCTGAGAAGGGCTGGCTGTGCTCTTTGGCCTTTCTACCAGAACTGTGTAGGTGGATAACTCATTTCAAAAAGATACTTTTCCCCTTCTGTCAGACTAAGGTATGTCATGAGGAAAGAATCCCTAAAATTTAGGAACTGCAGATTCACTTGCATTTTTCAGCCTTTACTAGTATTTTATAAATACAGATGAAGTAATGAATAGAGTATTCCAAACATATCCCCATTTTCTTTAAACTTTGTGTCACAGTTTATTAAAACTAAAAGGAAGTCTTAAAGAGAATCATTTAATAATGTTGAGAGACTGACTTGGTTAGAAAATTGAAATATGAATGATAGCCACGTTGTCCTGGGCTTGTTCTATAATTCCTCGCTCAATTCAGTGGTCTCAATCCTCATTCTGCTCCAAATAATTTTCAGACAGAATGAACTTGGAACACTTCCTTGGGATTTGTGACAGTCTACAAATATCAACGGTACTTGTTTAGATGAGTCCGTACTGGATGAGTAATCATGATGCTTGCAGAATGTGTCTGAATATCTGAAAGTACTGTACTTTGTGTCCATAGAGTGGGTACACACTTTATCAGACACATGCTGAACAGATACCACCTCTATACAGGAATAGATCCCATACACGGCACTATTGTGTGAAAATATCTTTGGCATAGCAGTCTAAAGGAACAAGAATCTCTGGAGAAAACAAAAAAACCCCGAAACAAACATTTAAAGTGATTTCTCTAGGAAGTGTGTTTTAATACATCTGTAATTTTTTATTTGTGCAGCAACATATAATGATTTTTTAAAAGTAATTCTAAAAAAAAAGTTAACTTCATAGGTTATTTTTTCATAGAAGTCAGCCTGTTACAATATCTTCACACTATTTAGAAGTTCTGGAAACCTTGCTCTTACAACCAAGAGAAGGTTTCTTGAGGATTGAGATACCCAGTTCTGTTTGTGCTCTTCTGCTGTGTCCATCACCAAGTTACTTGTATGCCTGATCTGTTCCTATAGAAACCGTGTGGTTTTAATTACATGTTATGATGTGGGATTATCTTTTTGCTTTGGCAAGATGGCTTACTGTCATTCCATCTCTGTAGTGAAAAAACGTGTATTTTTCAGTTCACATAAAAATATTGTCAGAGGATAAACTAGTGGTGAAACTTTCCTTAAATTCCATTAGACTGATATTCTGGAGCTCTTTGTTTCTTCTTTGAGATTTATTGTTTTTGTTTTTGTTTCTCAAGTAGCCTCATTAAAAATTCTGGCTGTACTGTGCTCATGTGGTGGATGAAGGCAGTAAATATAGTAATTGTGGAAGATGTAAGCAGAAATAGAACTGCATTTACTTGCAGAAGGAGAACAGGAGTCAAATGAAGCAGAGTACCATTTAGGATTTGAAGGGGTATGACAACAACCCTTGTATTCAGAAGTTTTGGATTTCTTGAAAAAAATCTGCATTTGCTCAGCTTAGTATACTCTCGAGCTGTAGAAACAGTCCTGCTCACAGCTTTTTGTGTATCAGAACTAATGTATTCAGCAGTAATAACTTTAAGGAAATGTGTCTGCCTGGCACCCTATTTTTCCAGGAGGCATTTGTTTTACAGGTTGAGAAGCTGGCAAAAAAGTCAGCAGGAGCCCTGGAGGTAATGCATGGTCGGAAGGAGGCCTAGAGGCAGTGACCATATCTACTGACTCATCTTTTGACTTCTCCTACTTCATTTTGTGATTTAGTGAGCTTTTATAGTTCAGCACACAAGGGAGCTAGCTGACAAATACATCGTTGGGGCTTCAGGGATATTTTTATTTTAAGGATACACAAAATACAGTGGTACAGTAGTGACGTTGAGGGGAGTATCAGAACGTTTTTGCCCAGGTGTTTATTGTATGGATTTTGTCACATATGTTGCCACGGATAGTGTCAAAGCTAGACTTCTGTGAGTGCAATACTTGAAAAAATAGTCATGACCAACATTATTCTGGAATGTGCTGTCTGAGAAATACATTAAAGCCTGCAAATCTTGAAACCCTTAATGGAAAATTGGGCACCTTTTATTCATTTTCTGACTTAATTAACTGTAGTGTTACAACATGAAATAGAGAACAACCTTTGTTTGGTTAAATATTTGGGTATTTATGGGAATAGCAATCTTCTACATTTTTCATTGTTTTTGAACAGTTTTTGTTAGGGGAGGAAACTATCTTCCAACAGCTTGAATATCAGGTTTGCGTGCATTCTCTTCAATAAGCTGGAGTTAATGTCATCAAGAAGTTCACCTGAAATAGTCTTGTAAGTGAGGCTTTCTTTGTGTGCTTTTTAGGGATTTGTTTTCTTTTTGCTAGTTGCATTTGGGTTTTGATTGGTTTATAATTTTTGGAAGATTTTTTAAAACTTTACAAATGTATTGTAACAACCTGCAACAATTAAGCTGTACTGTGCTTAATATTGTAAGTTTAAAATTTTATTTTCCTTTTATTTTTTTAATCAACTTGATACACTGCGTTGTTCACATGGTAAAATATTTCTGAATTGCATCATTTCAGTGTGTTACTGTCTCACTTTGCCTAAAGCATTTGAACAGCTGTCCTTAGTAGTTTAATGACCTCATTGCTCAAGTATTTTCTGGATTCTGAATTTCCACTTTGAACATAACCTTCCTTTGGAGTAGTGCTTAAGACTTGATAGTCAGTATTTTAAGTCTATTCTAGTTTTTCTCTAAGGAATATCCCAGCACATGATAACTCACTGTAGGATAGCATCTAAACAATATTAATTGAACAAACTTCTGAATCTGTAAAGATTCAAACTACCAGACTTGTTAGAAACAGCGTAACTTCTTTTTATCACAATTTTACAAAAATATATCAAGTAAGAAATTAACTTTTTAATAGCTACCCTATTTACATGTCAGTGGCCTTTTCCTTTTTTCATTTTTCCCAGAGTTCAATTATAGCAAACCCCAAATTGAAGCTTTTTTACTGTACTATTACTAGATATATTGATTTATATTAGTTTGGGTTTGAATTGTTTTATTGTGCGATTTGGAATTGTTGTTTGTTTGTTTGTTTTGCAGGAGGTGGGTTGTGGTGTTGTTTTGCTTTGCTTTTATTTTTATCACAAGCAGTCTAATTGCTTATTTTATATAAAAGTCACATTAGTGTAACTCTCAGTACCATAAATTATTTAGTTATGCATGGATGCTCTTGTCATGGATGCTCAGCATTATCTCTTATCTGTGTGTAGAAACAAGCCAAGCAGTTTGAATGCTGTAGAGGTCAACTAATCTCCTTTCAGTTTTCATTTCTGTTTTTAATAGGATAGGACTTTTGCTTTGTTCTCTAGATTTTTGCTAATATATTATTTCTCCAAAATTTCCAATATCCATACTGAATATGAATTTTTGGATATCAGTAATGTCCTACAGCATACACCTTTGTTGAAGTCAAAGTGTGGTAAGTAGGTGGCTGTGGGTTATCTTAGGTGCAGCTTTTGGTTTGACTGTTTCTGCTGGGTATGGGCAAAACCAGTGAGTTTTGACAGTTGTTGCCCAAAACTGCAGTTCTAATCAGAATCATGAGGAAAATGCCTTTATGCCTGTGGGCACAACCAATGTGGTGCACTCAGAACAAATTAATTTTCCAAAACACCAGGGAGTAAGTTGATATTTCTGGAGATTTTTGCTCATGTATTAGCTATAACTGTGGAAAAACTGACAGTCTTAAAATAAAGTATCTAGCTACAAAGTAATACTAGATTATCCTGAAAATTATGTTTTTAGGGCCTCATTTACTGTGAATTTGGTGCTAAACCAGCAGTATAGGAGATTTGAAATTTTATGTCTTGATCTAAGAAACTGAGATATTCTGCTTTACATTCTCAAAGGACAAGGAGCATCAATGGTTTGGAGTGTGATGCTGCACGCTTTGGGTCTTGTCTGGTAATATTTTCTGTCTTAGTTCGTGAAACTGGTCATCGTAGTTAAAGTGTTAAAATCTTCCTCTAATGAGTTTGAAAAGGCTTGATAAAAGGCTGGTAGTTTGTTTATTAATATTTCCACCAAAATAAATGAATCAGAGCTCTTGATGTAGTTCCACAGTCTGAAGAAGTCTTTAATTTAATACTTGTACTTTTTTTGCCATGTTATTAGAAATTGGTCACTACCTCATCTTCCAGCACATTCTGATTTTAAATTTGTATGTTATGTAAGTGCAGAGCATGGATAGAAAATTAGGCCCTTCAGGATATATTGATAAGGTTTGACAAATGTCTGGATATAGAATGGGTTTGGACAGTGAAGAGTAGCTGCCAAATCCACCAAAGCAGCATTGTACCATTGTGGGTGCAAGGGGGTAAAAAGATTACAGAAATCACTGATATGTGTGGGCACTTGAGTCCTTTTACATGCATGTAAGACCTTGTAAGACTGATGCTTTGGACTTGGCTGCGATTGTCCACCAACTTTGTTACTGCAGGTCTTCAGATATGTGCATGGAAATAAAAAGAAATTAAAGGAGGGAGGAATCCCATTAAAACCAAACTGAAAATCTGGCCTATTGTCTTGGGGTGACTGTATCATTTTCCCACAATATTGTATTCATATCATCAGCTGAGCCTTAATACAAGGGTATGTTTCCACATGGGACAAAAAAAACAGATCCCTGCACAGTGGAACTGATTATAAGGTGACTGCCCCGGCATTCTTTCTCTTCTTCACAGCTGCGTAGTACAAGGTCGGCACAGCGGAGAGGAGGAGAGGCTTTTTTTTTTGTTGTTATGGTTGTTTTTCCTTCCCCTTGCCTTTTCAGCCAGTTTTTTTTCTTTGCCTTTTTCTTTGTTTCTTTGGACCTGTGCCATCACCTGGAACTGATGGCAGGGATCAACATGGGAGGAACTTTTTTTTTCCCCCCTCTCCTGGGCCTAGGGAGGCCTGGTGCAGCCTGGGCTGGGGCCCTCGGGAAGCTACCAGATGTCAGTTGGACACTGATCATTCTTCCCTGATGTGTAGTTAAGTAATACTAAGTGTAGTTTCTTGCTATTGTCCCTTAATAACATTGCATAGTTTCCATGAATTTACTGTCTGGCACCGGCTCCTTTCTCATCCTAGGTGTGATCCAGCCTTCTGACATGGACAACTGCTGGACTGGCTCAAGCAGGGCTGTGGGTGGTCTAGTATGGCTTCTAGCTAGGAGAGCAATCCAGTTCTGCAATTTGTCACCTTTTGCTGGCAGTTTTAGTGAGGAGGTGAAGAAAGGCTGGAATTACAAGGAAAAAAAGAAGCCGTCCTCCTCATCTCACTGGCAGCTCTTGTCAAACAGCTGAGGTGCACTCACAGCACAGTGGGAGGCTGGGCTGCCTTTGCTGCTCCCTGCTCCATGGGAAGTAAGCCCAGGGATTTAGTACCGTTAGTGTGGCACTGTTACCAAAGAGTTTACTGAATTTCTAAACTTGGAGGAAACTCACTCAGTTTGCCTACATGTCTCTACCAATTTGCTCACATCAGTTTGGCAAATGTAACTTGATAATATGTCAAAATATTGCATAGAAGCCTGTTTGGTTTTTTTTCCTGGTTTGGTTTTTGTCTTTTTAGCAGATCCTTTTGTATTTGCTGGTTTACCTGATTCTATTTGTCACACAAGCTCTTGAAGACTTATCACAGAATGCAGCTGTACGTTAGATGGGAACATAACTCCTAGTTCTATTTGGATTGGGATGTTTTTTTGAAGACTATAGCCAATGTCAGATTTCTGTTAATACAGTGGTCTTAACCAGAGGGGGAAAAAATTAAGTCATTCGTTATCAATGCCTTGTTAATCATATCTTTTAAATCATAAAGGTATTTAATTTGAATACAGAAATCCTGACATGCTTCAAAATATAGACAAAGGTACACTGCTGGAATTACTTCTGGGCAACTTTTATTTGCCTCCTGGGTGACGAGTAGTTCTTGATGGTAGCACCAATGGTATAGCAGAAAAGGAGTTGAAAAGGATACTCTTTTGGCCTATGCACCTGGTCCTTTTCATGTGTGTCTTCTGAACTTGGCAGGCATGAGCCTGGAAGAAGTGTTTGCCTTCTCTCAGAGAGGAATAAAAACTCAATTTTTAAAAAAATTTTTTAGATTACTTTCATTTCTGTAGCGTCTGGGAAACATTGAATATGCTCTTGGCTAGATCACTTGGTTGTATGGCTCTGGGTAAAAGATGTATCCCAACTGTCCCTTGTTGCCAGACATAAAAATTATGCTTGTTTCAGGAGATCTGGTTATCACTGACTACAAAAAGCTATTGCAATTTTACAATACTTTGTTCTTTGTGGACTAAATTCTATAATTTTTTTCATTTTTGCCTCTTCCTTTCTATCTTCATGCATCTCTCATGTCTATAAAACCATCTGCTTAACAGATGTGGTTTTAATGTAATGTAAAATTACCATTTAATATAACAATTTACTTTAATGAAGTAAATGTCAAGTAGTAAATAGAAAGCATATTCATACATATTCAGAAATGGCTGAGTATTATTTTTACTAGAATGCTTTGCAATAGAAATTTTGTCTCTTGTATGAACTAACTGGTTTTAAAAATTACTATTTCCCATTTGAATAATTTTGACTTCTTAGAAAAAGAGATACAGAATTTTTCTCTGGTGCTTCTTTCCTTTCCTCCTCCCACCCCCACCAGTCAAAAAAAGACTTAGAAATACCACCAAGTATCTCATGAATTAGTTCAAGTACATTATGTCCCACATGCTTATCCCTAAAGACCCGGTTTTCAATTTAGATTGTTTCCTGTGATATGCTGCCGAGATTCCATAAGTTCATTTATTTTGCAGTGCTTTAACAAGAATGAAAAGGTTGAAGAATATTTTTTTTGTAAGGGACTATGAGACTTCCTTAACTAAATGTTTTATTTTGTTATCTGAAACATTTTTAATTATAATATTTTGTTCTAATGTATTGTTTTAATATATGAAAATTTGCAGTTTCTCATGGAACATACACCTTTTCAGCGGTTTTTAATTCCAGAACTAGTGTTTCAATGTTTCCACTTTGGTCTTGAATTTGTTACAGTATTTCTTCCATTAGCACACAGTATTTCATCAGTCATCATTATAGCAAATGTCTACAAAGAGAGTACATTTTCTCCTAGTCTTTTGACTAAAACCACAACCACTGGCTGCTACTTCTCATTCCCATGTCAAAAAATACCAAAAATACAAGAAGCAATATTTCCACATACTACTGTATAACAGTATGCAGCAGAATAAAAGCTGCTTTGCAAATGCCTCTCTTTACATGCAAATTAACTTGTTAAAGTTAAATAATGGAATTAGTTATATTTAACTTATTGATGGTTGTGCAGGCCTTGGATCCTCAGCCCCCAACATTCACAGGCAGGCGTTGGGGCTGCAACAATTCCAGTGCTTTTAAAGTGCTGTATAGAAAGGAGATTTTCAAGCAGAAAAGGCTTGGCTTCAAGGCTTTTACTTCTCATATTATGGGGTTTCCAATGCAATACTGAGTCAAGTCTGACTATTGGGGCATAATCTTCTCCAGGTTAAGAAGGTTCCTAATGACCTCAGTTAGAGTGGACTCAGACTGAAGATGCCATAGTTGCACTGTGTACTACAAAGCCTTTTTCTCTTACAATTTTCAGAGTATCAGTATTAAAATCAGGTACTCTCTTCTTATGTGCAACAAGAGATTTTACTGTGTTTAGAGAGAGCTTGTCTTCCTTACTCTTGACTTCAGAGCAGATCTAAAGAATTTCTGTTGGGAATTGTAAATTTTGATCCCAAATCCACATTTTGAAGAGTGAATAATGTCGTCTAGGTTGGCCAAACTGTAGATTGGCAATAACCTTGTCACAGAGTGGAAACAGCTTGGATAAGAATAAAGTAGTTTTTGTAGCTTACTCGGTTACAGACAAGTACCTGATATTTCATGGCCTTTCTGGGAGAGAGAGATTAGTGAGGAAAAGACAGAAAATTTAAAAAAAAAAATTAAAAGTCCATAAACCACACTCTTTAAATTACTTTGAGTTTATTGACACTTAAGGGTGAAGATGTTGATTCTGCACATGGCTTCATGAAGCAAAAATAATTTTTCCTCCTTTTCTCTGTGATTCATATCTTGGAAACCATAGCTGTCTTTGGAAGAACTGTCTTACCATTCTTGCCATGGGGCCAAAATCAGTCCCCTTATAATAACTGATCAAGAGAACCCTTGAATATTGCTTCTCATCCTTAAATTAGGAAAAGAACTGTAATAACAAAAGAGAATTGTATAACTTAGAATAATAAATCCAAATCCTGGATAAGTGACTGAAGGCCAATAGAGAGGAACAAAGTAAAATCTGTTTAGTAGAATATAAACATATGCTAACACTTTATTGCAGTGATTTAAAATATATCACCCTTTTTAGCTTTCCCATAATGTTTGTACTACTGGAATGTCACAAATTATTTATTTTAACTTTTCTGATGATCGGAAAAAATAAGCAGATTGAGAAAGAGGTGTTTGTCAAAGCACATTGTAATTATTTTGGTAGCTTGCATACCAGGGCCAGCTTTTTGCTTTTCTAAATGAGTTCTTAATTTGTACAGCGGCTTTCAATTTTGATCTTTTACCCTAAAAATATTTTAAAGTGAAGAGAACTGGAGGGAAGTGGGGGATACAGCAAGTGGTCACAATGAAATATTTGTATGATTTGCAAATCAGTTGGTAAGGACACAGTGTATTTTAGGGCACTGCAAGGATGCTTTTAAGTCTGGAATTTTTCCAGTAATTTTACTCTTGGAAATTAGAGAATACTAAGAACAGCAGAACATGAAAATGTGCATCTGTACTATGATACTGGTAGCTGTCCCTAAACTCAGTTAAGAATATTTCATTCTGGAATTTCTGAAGAACGAAAGTAATCACTATTTACATTTGTGCTATGTAATAATGAGTAAAATTTTTACCTGAAACAAGTCAATTTCCTATTTGAAATTAATTCACTCCCACCAAGACACATTGTCTTCATATTACTGTTAAATTAAAAAGCAATATAGAATAGAACATGTTTGAAGCATTAGGTTCAGATCTAAAAAATTTTGCTACTCTGAAGTGATGCATTTTTTCAAATGGCATTAAAAATTTGCTAAAAGTATGAAACAGACAAATGAAAAAATACAGATTGTGAAAGAATAATTTATGTTAGAAGGTTTTATTCCTATTCCACATTTTATTCTTAAGAAGATAATCCCTTAATAAGATAAAGCAGGAGTGTTATAAAAGGGAGCATTAGCAGGTTTGGGTTTTTTTAATGGGTTTTTTTATGGTTGGGGGTTTTTTTGGTGATTTTTTTGGTGGTTTTTTTTTTTTTTTTTTTTGGTGGGTTTTTTTCCCCCCTTTCCTTTCATAATTGTTTTGATTAGAAGGAAGTACATCTCAGTGTGGATAAGTTAGGTTTTTTTTATATTCATGTACTATCAGGTATGCTTCAAAGGAAAAAAAAAAGAGTTGCAGGTTTCTTTAAGGTGTATTTCTTTTCTTCCCTTAAAACCAAGAATAGCTGTGTTGCCAAACTAGGTTCTATTTTAAAATTGCTTCTGTGATATATAAGAAGCAAAAGAAGCATTTTACAGCCCATGGACTCTCACTGTTTCTTCCATGACATGGCTGCATTAAAAAACAAAAATAAATTAAAGGAGAAAGGAGAAAACAATGCACTTAGTTTCCTGCTCAAAGCTATTGCATTGAGA
Organism: Climacteris rufus; assembly: GCA_013398175.1. NCBI lineage: Eukaryota > Metazoa > Chordata > Aves > Passeriformes > Climacteridae > Climacteris > Climacteris rufus. The sequence continues at coordinate 42,699 of VZRZ01001115.1, forward strand.
ATTATTTATACAGGCCTTATGAACTTCCATGGAATCTTAATAGTTGTACTCTTGCATATGTATGCATATGTATCATTCTGTGCTCATCTAAACTAGGTACCTTCCCTTTAACTATGGCTTATTGATAAACCTAAAATGAATCAGTTTTTATGGGAGTTGTATTACAACACTCCAATTGCCTCTTTCCATGAATCCCTTTAATAGTGTTAGTATTTTATTGTATTTAAACAAATACTCCATTCAGTTCTATGTGATAACAAAAGAGGTGTAACCATTTGTTATTCGCTTGAATTCTGTACATGACAGAACACATCTTTTCAACAGGATTCTTTCTTGTGACTTTATCTATGTTGTACAGATATTGAGTGTGTTAATTTATAGTGGGGCTACTGAAACATTATTCTTCTGGAACATACAGCATCATGGACATGTACCCAATCTTTTTTCAACATAATTATGTTGAGAATAGTCTGGGTGGCTAACCAGGCTCCTGGTAATGTATTTGATGACAAGGGAGGCCAGGCTCTGGGTTGGGGATGCCAGTGAGGTGTCATTCCAATTCTCATTGTTTACTGAAGAGACATTAGTGTCTGTATCTCCTAGGATTCAGGGGCACTTCCTTAGCTTGATCATAATTCTTGGTTTTGCTTCAAGGCTTCCCACTGTGTATCTCACAGATACAACACCAGTGGAAAAGAGCAAAGAAAAGGACTGAAGGTATGTTAATGGGAGCACTGAAGAGTACACAGGTCCAAACACATACAAAACTAGGAGTAATAAATTTTCCAGATCCTTCTGGTATTACTTAGGACATTGTTCCAGTTCTATCATTTGAATCATTGCGAAGGAAAGGTATTAAAAAGGCAGATTATATATTAATGGTTTTCCATGGAAGACTATTGAAAGTGACTTCATCAATTCAAAAGATAGAAAAGATTATGATCTTAGTAATGAAGATTCCTCCTACAGAAGTTAATAAGAACTGTTATTTGCAGGCATTCTTTCAATGTATTTCAAAGCATGTTCCCATGTAAGCCTGTTTTAGTATGTGGGTTCTCTAGTTTTCTATACACAGTAGTCAATATCAGAAGAAAGATAGATAAATTTCACATACCTAGTTGATTAAGAGCATTCACCCTGGGTTTGTTTATTTGGGAAGAGTTGGTGGTGGTTTTTGTTTTTGTTTGTAGTTTGGCTTGGTTTATTTTTTTTTTTTTTTGTGGTTTTTGCTTGTATCTTGTTTTGGTTTTTGTTCTTGAGTGGGGTGTTGGTATTACGGTAGGGTTTGGGTGTTTTTATGGAAGCAAAGTGGATAGTTGTGAGTTAGCCTGAGTTTTTTCATCTACTTGAGCTGTAGTACAATTTTATACTTTGACTTTGATGGTCTCTGGGACTGGCAAGAAAAGTGTGCCTTTATCCAAACACTATGAGGTGTCTATATTTGAACTATTTTGTTTTAATTAAATTAATGAGGAATGTAGTTATCTAGGTTCAGAGCCTGGTTTTACTGAGCTGCCTTATAGTCCTTGCTTAATTTGTACGTCCACTACTTGTCTCAAAAAGACATGGTCACTTCGTAGTTATCAGGGGTTGAATCCACGTGGGATAAGTGTTATGGTGAAGGGAGAACTGCCTGGCAATGACAGTGGGTTTTGAAATGCTTTGTTTACAATATGGTGAGAAATTGAGTGTAATTTTTGAGAGAAAGCTGAGGGATATTATGTTTATTAATTCCTGTATATCTGCTCTATGACCAAACACACAGCTGCAACAGATATTCCTGGTTAAAAGAATTTGATCTATGTGTGCATTTATATGAACAGAACATATCAAAATATTGCATTTGCTGTAAGATATGATCCTTCTGTGCATGAAAATATTTTATTTTCTATTTAGACATATTATAGTCTCTGAAATTATTACCTCTGTGTGAAGAAAAAGTCCACTTGTGAGTTAAATGGATTTATCATCATCATCTTTGATTTTTTTTTAGGATTCAGTCTATATTTAGCTTCAATCTTTTTTTAGACTAAATCTAAAGAAAAATGAAAACAGTTTTGTTCTGCATTGAATGTGTATATATGAAAAAATAAGCAGAAACGATTATTGTTAGCTGTTTTTAAATTTCAGGTGACTTTTTTCCTAATGTCTTACAAATATTACACTTGCTTACCCTTCCTAGTTATCCTAGTGGTCTCTCTTTTATCTCTCTTTTATCCTCTCTCTTGTATTGATAAGGAACATTTTTTTCATAATAGCATTAGTAAATTTGTAAATCAAAGTATTATTTTCTTACTTCAATGATTTTTCTCATGTATTCTTGAAGCACAGCAGCAGTGAAATAAGAAAACAGAATGCTTATTTTCCATTAGATACCTTCCACATAGTACTAAATAGTTTCAAATGAGGGAAACAGACTGTAATTTTGCTGATAAAAATCTAATCTTTGCACCTACCTTTCTAAAATATCTTCCTTTTTAAAATATTTGTTTTTACAAAAAGACAAAGGAAACACTGCTGTAGAAAGAAAAAGTGTGTTTTGAAGTAAATATTAGTGCTGACATTCTGATGTGGAGCGCATATGAACAAAAAGACATCAGCAGGACACTCTAACATGTATTTGCTTGTATTCTTCATACCATTCAATGCCTAACCTTTTACTGGTTTGATTACAAGCCACATCTTTTAAAAATTAAAATACCCAGTCTATCCATTTATCTTTCATCAAATTACCCTGTTAGAATACTATTAGAAGAAGAAGGTAATGATGCAAACCCAGATTGAATTGGTATTGCAATAGCTATGTTTTTCTCAGATATAAGGCAGCTACAAAATGAGGAAAATATTTTTTTTCTATTATTAAATACTTTCCAAGTCAGTGAATGATTCAGAGAGAAGTAGAAAACTTCAGTCATCCATTTGCAATGTTTGGCTGCACAGAAGTGCTGTAAGAGCTGCTGGAGATTCGCAGGTTTTGGACCACAATTGCACTCTCTCACAACAGCTTTCAATTAAAACGAGACATGTTCACCCTCATTCCCACCACCAAATCCCCCCTCAATACTGAGAGTGGAAGCCTGTTCCAAAACCTGATTTTTTGATAGTTAGAAATCTTTTTAATAGGCATTTTTCATCCAGTCTTTCTTTCTCCAGTGTTGTTCTCTGTAATAACTATTTGATAAATAAATCTGTTACCTGCTGTATCCAGGATTATTCTGGAAAAGTCAGTCTCCTGTAATGATGTCATTCTTTACTTTTTGTAATAGCATTATCTAGATCTTTAATATATCCAGTGTAACATATCTATGTGGAGGGAAATGGTCCTCATTCAAGTTCCTCTAGTACCTTTGTCAATTTTGTTCTTTTTAATCTCCTTCCTGAAACTTATTCCTTTTTTCCCCCGTTTTTTAATTTTTTTTAGTATTTTGTTGATCCCTGACAAAAGAGGGGATGCTTTATGTCTTCAGCATGTGGAAGATAGATTTTCTTAGAGCCACTTTTTGCATTTATCAGGCAACAGCATCTTTTAATTGCAAACCATGTCATTATATTAAAGTGGTAATATCACTGCCATGGATAGATATACTTGTTAAGGAAAATCAGGTCCTATTAAATGGATAAAAATTGCTCAGAAAGAAAAAAAGTCTCCTGATAGAAAACTTGCTATCTGAATAGTATATTTAAAACATGATATGGACAGAGAACTTCTTGCTCTACATTTAATAGCACCGTAGATTTCCTAGTAATCACAGAACAGAATCACAGAATATTCTGAGCTAGAAGGGACCCACAAGCATCAGAGAGTCCAACTCTTAAGTGAATGACCTGTAACACCGGCTCCGGGGGCCTGCTCCAGGCCACTCAGTGTTATTCTGGGAGTGACCCTGGTTTCCTGGGGGCTGCCGCTCGCAGCTTCCCCAAACACAGGGCGTCCTCTGGCAGCTCTTTTAGTGCTGGCTCCTCTGTCAGAGAGAGAGCCCCGAGCTGATGGTGCAGACGCAGGTGAGGACAAAGACCCGAGAGAAGGGCCCTGGTCTGATTTCCAGCTCTTTTATTTCCCAGGGAGAGGCAGCAGGGAAGGCAGGAGAGGGTCCAGGGTCCAGGAGTGGCAGCGCAGGGATCCAGGAGAGCTGAAGGCTTCAGTAACCAGGAGCGAAGATTCAAGGGGAGCAGGGGATTTATAGGGATACAAGCAGGGGAAAGTAACCAATTGGGGTACAGGGATTAGCATGTAACCAATAGAGAACTGAACTTCAACGAGGTTTCTAGAACACTACCTTATACAGAAGATGAAGTAATGTAGCAACCAACCAATGAACTGAAACATGTAAATGAAGGTGCAAGGGACGCTGGGAGTGAACCAAAAGCTCACCCTGAGCAGGAGTATGACTCAGACAGTGGCAACCTCAGGCTGTACCCACCAGTCTTGAGTCTGTGGGACTGTGGCTTTTGCCACGTACACTGCCACAGACCTGTATAGGGATCAAACTTAGGACCTTGTGTTATCAACACCATGGTCATATTATCAGGCCTGGTTTTTTTTCTGGATGGCCCTGGTGAGGATAGGTTGAAAGAACTGAAAAAAGGCATGAATAGACAATTAAAAAAAATAAAGTGAGGTATTTAGCAACCAGTATCATCTTAGCCCAATATGTATATTTGTTGATTATCAACTTTCCTTAGTTTAAAAGTCAGTGTTGAGCACTGTATTAGAGAGTAATTGGAGTAGAGGAATGACAGCTGTATTTTTTTTTAAGGAGTACCACATAAAACTTTTGAATATTTCTGTAGTCATGTGAATGTAGTTCTTCTTAATTAAGCTGATTCGTAGCAATGTAGGAATAGAATGTAACTAATGTAAAAGTGTTAAAGTAGCTGCTCTAGGTTTTATCAGGAAAGGAGCCAGCCTGGAAAATCAGACTTATAATGTTCATGGACCACAAATATGAGGCCAGTGGGGCAGAGAGAAAGCATTTTTGTTACTTGTCTTTCTAACAGAATTTAGAATAGGAAGTTCTAGTGCTATGCCAAAAATATATCATAATGGCCTCCTTTTCAGTACTGCACCATAGGAGAATGTTTGATGAATGAGGAAGGGATTGATTTTGTGCAAAATGATACTGTTGTGTTTTTTGTTATTGAAAATTCAGTCTCTCTGAGCCATCAGAGACTATAGCTTATAAATTGATACAGTTCCTTCTTCTACACTTTCCTTAATCCCTTGGTTAACAACTGCAGATTCACTTCTTGTTCTTAACCTCTGAGAAACAGATCTTGATTTCTGAGCTAAGCAAAAGTTCGTAGGTAGTATTTTTATTGTTGAGACTGTGTATAATTACTTAGAAATATTTTCAGATGCTTTAAGGAGGTACCTTTTAGACCACTTTCAGAGAAAATGAAGGTAATTTTATCACAACTTTATAAATGTTTTTACCAGAGCTCGGTGAATTTAAACAGAAAGTCATTTAAACCTATGAAGCCAAGAAGATAAGAATAAGATATAAAAAGCTTTTAAGTGGCTAGTGAAAAGTGTGCTACATTAACAATGAATACATGTGTTAAAATAAGATGAGAGGGGTTTTTACCATTATGAAAGTCTCTTTGTCATTAGAGATAAGCATTGCTTCAAGACAGGGAGTTTTGCCTGTTCATCTGTCTGTCCTAGGCCCTCACACAGGGCTGCTCATCATCTCTCTGTCAGAAAACATTCAATGGAAAATTGGTATAGTGGCAAAGAACCAAATTATTTTTCTTGGATTTTCTTGTTGTCTACCTTTTCAAAAGTGTACATTTTTGGATTTGAAGTTTTGATTTTTCTTTTGTTTGAGGCACTGAAGAAATGTTAATATTTAGGGATAGTATAAAACCACAGTGAAAAAACAAATCCAGATTTCAAAAATGTCTATCACATGAAGAGGTTTGTAAAGGTGCTAGTTATAGAAACCTACAATATAGGGTTGGAGTGTTTTTTGCCAGGAAAGTGCATTTTTTAGTGTTTATAGAACAAGGCAACTTAAATCTCTTAATATCTGCTCCATCAGCTCCCTTCAGCTTGTAAATTATTCATATAATTTGTAATCTTTAAATATAGTTTGCAGATGCCTTTACTTAGATTCTCTTTGTATCTCTGTGCTGTAATGGATATTGCTATTGCTGTTACTAATACCTATTAATAATAAACTCCTATAAGCATTACTGTTTTGGCAGGTTAAGCAAAGGACTCTGTAATTTATATCATCCTATATAAATAAACTTTTTGATCATGTGAGCAGAAAAACAATTGTAAATCAAAAAAGCAAAATGTGTGGGCACTCTGTTCCCTGTCATGTGCCCCCTTGCCCTGCAATGTTCTCTGGTCAAAGTCTAGGGTAAAGAGTACTCATGTGGTAGCTGAATATCTGATGTTTTGTGACAGAATGGCTGATTCTGATGAGGAAAATTTAAAATTTAGTTAATAAATATATTTATTTTGATTCTGGAACCATAGTCTGCATTATAGCCACCGCCATTAGCAGCAGCAACAACAAAGTGCCAATTAAATGCCCACAATGGATATAAATAGTATAGCTGACAGATACACTGAAGCTGAAGAAACTTACACTCTTGACCTCACTTTCTGAGTGTCAGACCTCAGACTAAGTCATCCTATATTTCTTACATCTGAATTCTGCACTTGCATAGGAACAGAATTTTGGGCTGTTTTTAAAATTTATTTGTTTTTATTTCTTTTATGTGAAGCAGCTATTCTGCATGGGCACTGGTGACCCTAGAAATGAAGGGTAAGGGCATGTTTCATCATGAAGCTTTATCTTGGTATTAGGGGAATTTATGTGAAGGAACCCACAGTACTTTCAGCAAAAACTACTTATCCAATATAAATATGTATTGTCTAGTGTCTGGAAGGATTGTGTTCTGATCCAGTCCAGGATCTTGCTTTGGACGCAGGCTTCTGTAGAACTTGGTAACAGGTCCAGCAAATTTGAGAATGCTGGGAATGCAATAGTCTTTAGTTGACAGACCATCAATTGAATGCCATAAAACATCTTTCTTTATTACGATTTTTGTAGTTCAGTTAATGAATTCTGCACAAATGCCAAATCACATAGTACCGGTAATATGTAGTTAATAACAAAGCCAGAGAAGTATCAGCTAAAGAGTAAAAATACAAATAATCCATTCATTTGTGGAACACTGTTCTTTTCATTTTCTCATACTTCTGTTATAATTCTTTGTGCAAGAAGGTTAAGCAGTTTGCAGTGTGACTTAGAGGATGAGCTAAGTGCTATAAAATGTAGTTGTCAAAGAATGGGACTCTTTGCTTTCCGTTCTCATGAGATGCAAACAAGCTTAGGCAGATAAAAAAAGCTGCTACATGCAACGTTAAGATTGACTCTGTGGAAAAGTCAGCCACTAGAAACAAGAATTCTGAGTCTGATGGTCTATTTCTTTAATCATCATGAGGACTTATTTGGTATGTTTCCTGACAAAGGATATACAATCTGATAATCCTTAGCTAACAAACTGGCTGTGGCACTATGAACTTGCTGCTGATGTGCACTGCATACAGATTACTTGAACTAAAATGATCTTGTGTTCTGATCTGTGGTTTACAGAGATAAAAACAGACTGATTCCCCTTTGCCAGCTGTATCATTCACTTTGTTGGGCATCTGACCAGAATTCGTAATATGATCATTACAACTCGGAAATGGAAAAAATACACAATACAAATACACCTCCTAATGAATATTCAAATTGAATTGGGTTAAAACACAGTTCTCATTAAACATTACCGTAAATGGCACTAAGTGATCTCAGAAAGAATTATTGCTCCTTCACATGAATATTTTGACCATGTGTAGTCCCTGATGCTATGAGTGGCTTGTTTTCTGAATCTGTCTGTCACTCTACACTGGGTTGGAAAAAGATTTTCATATTCTCTTCAGACTTTGAACTTATTAGAAACAGAAATGTCTCATTAACTTTTTTCTTGGACATATTCCCCCTTATAGAACTATGTACTAAGCGGAAGGAAGGGGATGGGAGATGTTAGAACCTCTGGATTTTTTGCCATAGCTATGAGCAGCCAGCCTTTGTGCAGAGAATTCTTTTGAGCAGTTATTTTCTACTGTGATGAGATGTCAGGCAGGTGGTCTAGTGAAGACCAGTAGTTGTAGACCACTGCTGTAGAACAAGATGACAGAATTTATCTGTGACAAGCAAGTAAACAAATGGCAGTCATGTAATTGGTTTCTTAAAACCACACTTAAATATTGGTGGTGGTTGTTGTGAGGTCAAAATATTTTTTCCAGGCAATTGTCATCTACTGAATATGATATTCCTTGCCAGTGCAAGGAATATGCTGTAAATTTTTTTGTTCCTTTAGGAAGTCTTCTTCAATTTAAACATTTTCCATACTTCAAAAATGACACTGTGTACAAACAGAAAAAAAAAACAAAACAAAACAGCAAGCCACCATCGTAATGGAAGGGAGGAAGAGTATCTGTTTAACCAATCAGACAAGTGATTTTTGAGTTCTGACTGCTATGCTGAACTCGGAGATGAATGCCAAAACTTACCCAAACCAGAGGCAGTTCCATTTACAGCCTAGAATGGGAAGAACATTTTTACTTATTATTTAGAACATAACTTTCTTCATAATCTTCAGAAGACTAATAAATCATGGTTTGTTAGGTATTTCAAGGTGCTATCTGAAAATTAAAGATTCTTATTATTTCACTTTTTACAGTTTTCTACTGAGAAATCAGGAAGACTTACACTTATTTTTTATTAAATTTTTGCAGATAATGTATGTATGTAAATAATAAATCTTCCTGTACTACTTTATTATTTGGCAGCCAAGTGAAATACTTAATTTAAGAGTTTAATGTTTAATAAAAATGTTTAATACTGAGTGACTGTATCCCTAGTTAATAAGAGTCCTAAAGCCTTCTAATTACACAGAAGTCACAGTGAAGTTGATGCTTTCAAAACTGAATATTACAAGATAATTCTGGTAGATCACTAAGATCTCAGTACATTTCAAATTAATCCTGAAGCATTCCCAATAAATGTTTCTTTCTCAGCCTTTTCTTCTCTAAGTACTCCGATTTACCTTCTGGAAGATAGTTTTCATACTATTACTACCAGGAACAATGTCTCAAGTCTAAGAGAGAAAATACCTTCAATCTATAAGATGAAATTTACTAAATATATTTAGCATATCATTAAAAAAAAATCTCAGAGTATCAGGAAAATGTGACCATTGCTTCTTTTTAGCCTTGTTAATTTTTTACAGTATTCAAGCAGTCAAGAGAGGCAAAACTTCTTATTGATATGTTATTCTGATTTTGGCCATTACTTTTCTGGTTTAGTTTCCATTAACCTGACATTTTGGACTGGGAGGAAGGCAGGACTAAAATTAACATGCATTCCCTATGCTGGATGAAACTGTTGAGTCTGTGTAATTCTATGATGTTACTGCTTGAGGAGTTGTCCTGATGGGCATGTTACACAGTCCCTCTTTTCCAACATTTATGAACAGTAGTTTTGGTTGGGGTTTCTATTTGTTTGTTGTTTGAGTTATTGGTCTTTTTCTTATTTCACTCTGAGGAGAAAGACAAAGAATTGTATTACCATGAGTTGTATTACCATGAAAGAGTTGTATTACCATGTTTTAAAGAGAATTGGAAAATTCTGTAGAAGACAGGAGGGTAGATGGTTCAGAGGCTTTTGTCCAATTCTTCTTAGCAGCCGAAAAATATTCAGTGTTCTGGATCTGTGTTTCAGTGAGTACTTTAAAATACAGAATATTTTATTTAATTTCAGGAAGTGTTCTTATTCTTAATGGCAAGCCCCTAAAATTTAAAAGCCTATAAAATGTGCCATTATGCATAAAATTTAGAGAAGAGACTAGTGTAGTACTTCTAAATACTGAACTGGTAATTAGATATTGGATGACATAGCTGCTGCTGATTATTGACTTCTCTGTTCTTCATATACTCTAAGTGCTTAAATGATAACAGAAAATGTCACTGCTTTCCCTGAAGGAAATTGGAAAATCTAATTTGTCTTACAATCTTTCAGTGAAGCTAAAGACAATAAAGTAGGAAGAATATTTTCTACTCTTCACAGACTCCGACATGGACTCCAGCTGCTTGCAAAGCAGCTGTCAGTGAAGGCAACATTTTATACTGCACAGCACATGTGCAAAATGATGAATGATGTTAATTAAATTTTAATTCCTGATACAGACTTGTTTAGAAAAAAATGCAGACTATAAACATGCATGTAGTGGATGTATTTCATGGATGTTGTAGGTCTTTCCTCATTATTGAAATACCTTCTGCACCTTGCCCCCCATGAAAGTCAAATTCCACAGCAAGCAGAAATTAAGTATTCTTCCAGTGTAACTTTTCCTCAAGCATCCATACCTAATTCAAACTAGCAATTATGAGATTTAGATATGTATGTTGCCTTTTTTATGAGAAATCCTCAAAGTTTTCCATATTATATATTATAGATTAATGACTGAACGGCAGCCCCTTCCAAGGACTGTGACTGTTGTCTGACAGTGAATATCGGAACACAACCATTTACCTTTTTGTACTGAAAGTATAGGTAGCTGGATTGCTAACAGGAGTTTCATGGCCTGACATATGGTTCTGTTAGGGGTTACAGAACCTCATGGCCTGACAGAGACAATGGTCCCACAGCAATGTCATCACGGTGAGCCAACAGCAAAGCTGTGCTTGCATTCCCAATAGGCACAGGCACAATCGTGCCAGACACACAAACCCACACAACAAAGCCCTTCACCCAGGAGTTAGAAATGGAGTTTAATGAGAAGGCAGGACAGACTGTGCTGAACAGGTTCAGGGCATGGCTGGACAAGTGATTTGACCAGATCTGCTTATGGGCAGAGAATAACTGAAAGGAAAAAATGCTGAAGAAATTATGAAGTAACAAAATAGTTTTTATCAGACCTTTGGAAGTATAATAAGGCTGGAATCTGAAGGACAATGTGTTAGTGTCCTGCAATATTTGTGAAGTGTGGGAGAGAAGAGGCTATAATTTGTGTGTGTGTAAAATTTGTATTTACCTTGCCCTGTTTGTTTTCTTTTTCTCTTATTTATAATCCTGCATTTTCCAGATGTTTTGCTCTACGTGGGGAGCTTAACTTTGCCATTATGCGTACAACAAATAACTCTGTCCTTGAGTATCTCCTTGTTGTCAAATCTCCAAGTACCAACTATGCAGATGCTATAATTATTTGAAAGGCCACTTATATCCTAGGTTTGTTTTTTCCTTCCTCTGTTGAGTGAGAGTTTGTTATAACTGCTGAAGAAGCAAGAAAAATGTTTTTTATTTCCTTCTTATGAAAAATATTCCTTATTAGAATTACATTATTCATAATCATAAATTCTTAAGATGCTCAACACTTAGAAGACTACTGAATGCCAGAAAGTTTTCTGAAAATGTATTGCATAAGAGCAGATATGATATTAAGGATGATTTTACACTGATACTTTCTGTATTTTGTACTGTATATGTATATATTCTGTTTCAATCTATGATCTGGTAACTATCACCATCCATACTGTGAAATGGCTTGTAATTTGTAAGTGGTTCCTCTAGTTTTAGCAGGAATACATTCCACTACTTATTTAAGAAAAAATACAGTAATTCATCTTTAGTTAATTATTTAAATGTTGGCCAGCATATAGTGTATGCAGAGAACAGCTGAAAGAAAACAGAGATAAGGGAATTCTAATATAATAAGATGCCTTTTAACACAGGGCTTTGGAAGATTATTAAGACTGGAATGAAAAGGGTATGGGATTAGTTTTCTGCAATATTAGAAGAGCCTGGTACTGTTTTTGTGCATGTGTGCAGTTAGTGACTTCCAAGTAAGCAATGTAATAAGGATTAAAAGTCAGGGAACAAGGAGTGAGAAGCATAACGATGCCATTATGCTGCTTTTCCAGAGACAGCAGTTGTGGAGAGCTTAGTAAACAGGATGAAGGCTTGGGCAGTCCAGGGGAGCCTGCTGGAAAGAAAAGTTGACATGCTATTCTGCTGTATGAGGAGCCCAAAGGAGCTTGCTCGTGAGATTCCAGGAAAATGAAAAGGTCACTAAATTCCACCTAGCCAAAATTCAAGTTAATTGTGACTTTAGCAGACAGCAACCTCTCTCTCTATTCTCTGGACTGTATTTCTATATTCATGAGTTTACATGCATATATGGCACATGGTACATAGATGATTTTGATATTTCATTGCTGAGTTCTGTTAAAGATCCCTGGTGAGTGCTGTCTGGCTGTGGTGGTGTGCTATCGTCTGCTTGGCCTGTGTGTACTCTCTCCTATAAAAGGATTCTCAAGTTAGAATCTTGATGGTTTCTTTGTCAGAACCATTTCAGAGATTTCACTTTGCTTTTATGCAATAATTTTGTCCTTTCTCTGTACTGTCTTTATGCCATGAATACCAATTGGCATTATACACATTTTGGCAGGCTCTTTTTCTCTGAGGTGTTGGAGGAAGAATTTAGAACTGGTTTTGATCCCTGTATATACTTGCTCATCAAACTCTTTTTTTCCCCCTTGATAACTATTTTATTAAATTTAATCTGCTGAAGTTTCTTTATTTTTCCTTTGGTTATAATTTTATTATTTTAATGTTAACTTCTTATTTCTATCCCATGTGTAGGATTCTTTTGTGAGGAAACATTTCTATGTAAATTTCTGTAAAGCTTCTCCTATTAAATGAAAATTCAGGACTTCAAAATAAAAGAAAACCTCTCTAAAAGCACAAGACCAGGTCTTTATTTTGAAAAATGTGTGAAAATTCCTGTCAAATTTTATGAACAAGACCCCTTCCATGCTAAAGTACTTTGCATGTTGAAAACTTTTGAGGAGGAGAAGCAAACAAAATCTAAAAAGCCATGAATACATAAGCTAAGAGAAATGGCATAATTTAAATTATAAAAAAATGCCCTTGAACAAAGTAACTATAGAGAAAGCAAATGATGTAAGCCATAACCTCCCAAAGTCATTTTTTTGCTATGGTGTCTTTTCCCCAACTTTACTACTCCTTGAAATTTAAAATTTAAAACTTTTTAAAATTCACTTGCTAATACATCTTAAGGCTTTTTTTGCTATTTTAACAATAAATGAATTACAGCCCATTGTCCTTTTGTAGCATATCAAAGTTGACATGGGCTGTTAAGTATTTTTCTTAACATGCTTAAAATATTTTTTCAAATGGTTTCCTGCCTGCTGATATTCTGATACTTTTAATTTCAGAATGCTGAAAATTCTGTTTTATTATAGTTTATGCTTATACTTATTATATGATATAAATGTAATATTATTTTAATAAATCCTGCCACATTTTCATAAGTGTTTCCAAGAGAAAAGCGTCTAAGCCAAAGGTGTGAGTCAAAGTGTATTCCTGTCTCTCCTGCTTTATTTGTATGTGCCCAAACAGTCAGTTCCCAGGTATCTTTGCAGTGCACTGGATTAGTAGTGAGTGATGTAAATTACTGCAGGAGCTGGAAAAATGCAGTGAATTGCCCTTTAAGACTGCAGAAACTGTAAGACCTTAGAGCTATAGCTGTCCTATTTTTATCACCTTAGAGATTGTTTTTTGAGCAGTGAATACATTTCAATATATTCACAGTATAATACTCCTTATCTGTAGATTTTGAGGCTTAAGGGTTCTAAGTGTGTTCTGTTATTTTGTAAAAAAATACTGAAGTAGATGGTGTTGATGTGAATGATGCATATTGTGCTGGAGACAAAGCATACTTCCTGGGTTTTATGGGACCCATATTGCTAATACTGGTTGACTTGTGCAAGAATAGGGAATTTTCTTTAATGGAGTTGAAAAATCCAAGTTTCTGTTCCATCAGTTCTAGGAAACACACTGATAGGTTGTGCACAGGGAAAAGAATTGTACTGTTGTCAACTAGTCCTAGTGGTGTCTGTAGACCAACTTCATCTGATTTCACCAATATGCTTTGCATTTTCTCATATGTGTTTGTCTTAGTCTTCCTAAATGGCAGAAGACAAAATCATGTAATCTTCATACTTGGAAGAATTCCAGAAAAACAAACAAACAAATCTGTAGTGCTTGAGTTCCAGTTTCTGGTCAAACTTCATGCTCATCACACTGAAAGCATTAAACACGATCACTTGGAACTCTGTGCCCTTTGCACTTTTATGTGAAAAGGGTTTTGTTAGATCCTTCATAGAGGCTTAAAATTTATAAAAAGTTGTATGAAAGATTGGGGAAAGGTGTCATGAGAAATACCTATGAAGTACATTGACTTTGTTGTTGCAAATTTATAGAGTATAATGCTTAGAGGACCAGTGCATTTTTGGCGTTGTACGTGAATGAAAGAAATGTTTACAATTAGTCTGAAGTCCAAGCTATGTAATATGAAGTAGATAAGTTTATTTCTCTTATAAACTCAGTACCCAAAATTGTAAAACATTAGTGGTAGAGAAATCAGCAGATAAACTCTTTTCAGAAAGACATTTCGAGTGAGAACCATAGTTAAGTATGTGGAATGGAGAAGACAGAATTATAGTACTACAAATTAAAAGTTCATTGTTACTCAAATGTTATTCTTTTAATTTCATGTACTCATGCATCTTTGCTGGTAAGGGAGACAATCATTGGCAAACCACTGGTAGCAGTTCCCTGAGATTTCAAGGTCCATTTTTCATGTTGTGAACAGTTGGGATTGGATGCTTAAGAAAAAGAAAAATGGAGAACACGTTACTATGATGATTTTCAGGGACTTAAGTGAAATGTGCTAGAACATTTTAATATGCTTAGGGATCCTTAGTTTTTCTATGCCGATGCTACAATCTTGTGTGATTATGCAAAGGCTACCTCTAGGATCCTGTGTGCCTTTCAGTGTTTAACAGCACAGGACCAAAGGATATTTGTGGATCATGTGTTGGAAAAACCTTTAACTTTCTAGCTGAGTATCTAGGAAAAGCAATTCTCAACTGGAAAGCTGAAATGAAGAGGGCTGAGGACAAAAAACTGGCCAGATGTGAGAACTGGGAGAGGCAACTGTGAATGAAGCAACTGTGATGTTTTTGGAGAAATGATCCATGCACAAAGGAAGGTGTAGAAGAAGGCAACATCATTAATATAAAAGAGAAACTGAGAGAGAACACAGCAGTAATAAAAAATGTGTTTAACAAGGAAGGTTGAATTATAGGAAAGTGACATTTTATTTTGGATCACTGGCCATTTGAATGAATGTTATTTCTCCTTTTCAGTGCAGTTTGGTTCCCCCTGCTTTAGTTTGGTGGTGTTGTGGTTTTTTCTGTTTTGTTTGTGTTGATAGTTTTTTGGTTTTGTTTGTTTAATTGATTGGTTTTTCTTGTTATGTTTTTTTGTGGGGTTTTTTGACTGTTTTTTTTTTGTTGTTTGTTTGGTTTTGGTTTTGTTTTTTTTGTCTCCTCAAGACATAAAGTCTAGGGCACAGCTCAGGTGTTTCTGGAGCTTAATTGGACTGTGGTCATCTCAGAAACCAGTAGTATGGTACATGGCTCTGCACTGCTCTGGAAAGAGTCCATGCAATTATTAACTGTGGAGAAATTGCCTGGGATTGTTGTAATTATTACCTGGGAGAAATTATGACCAAATCATGAGGTAGGACAACAGTAATTATTTTTTTACACTCTCATTATTTGTCATTATGGAGTATGCTTTCCTGCCTGCTGGACTGCTGTATGTATCACATTCCCCTTTACACACTTTTGTGAAAGTGTTCAGAGAGTCACAATTGTGCCTTAAGGCTGAATGCTCAGTGAGGCATGTATGGGTAGTGAAAGCTAAATATACTGGAACATAAGAGGGACTGAAGTCCCAGCATGGTCTAGCAGGATGCCTATGCAGCATTGGATACTGAAAGCCTGACCCTGTGACAGCCTTTGGCACAGAGCTGCAGCTTTAGGAATGCAGCTGCTGAGGAATTTGGTAAGCAAGTAAGGTAAAAAAAGCAAGGCAGGATTCTATTGACTTTTTTTCTGAGGAACCTCACAGAATCAGCCATTCTCTATAAAATACTGACCTGGAAAACACCAGTAAAAACATACCTCCAATTTTTCCAACAGACTCTAAACCCCAGAATTATACTTCTTGTATGTTGTGTTACTTGAATTCTTGTTACCAGAACAACTATGAAGGAAGATTAATGACCAATGGTTTATACAAGGCTGATATTCTAATGTCTCTGCAAAGGATCACTTCAATTTTCTTTATTTTTTTTAATGCACTATCAAACATAAAACTGAAACACAGGAGGAAGTGTGTTCTTTTTCCTCAAAACCCAGAACTGCATTTTCTTCAGGTGGTACCAGTTTTCTTGGGACAAGTTTGTTCCAGTGCCCTAGATACTGAGGATTAGAATATGAGTGAACTAACAATACCGATAATAGAGACCATAGATAATTATTTTTTAATTAATATATAAATACTAAATGTAAGTCTAGGTATCTATTTAGATCTGTTAGATAGATGTAGTTAGAATACAGACATATCTATAGCATTGTGGGAACTTTCTTGATTTAAATGAGAATATTAAAAACAATGTATTAAAATATTTTCATTCTATCTACCAATTCTTTCAATTTTATAGGGATACCATTAGATTTCATCTTGGAAAAAACAAGAAGGAGAAACTTTTTGGACATAATTTCTTTATGGAATGTGGGGCATTAAGGTTAAAGTAAGTAATGTTAAGGCATTTATAATTCTTCAGGCTTGCCTTCATTCCAATAGATCTTACTAATTTTAATGATGCAAGTGTCAAACAGTCCTCCCAGGTACTATGCACATAAAATCCAATTGTGAACACTTATCCCAAGATACATGATTCATGAGTGCCACAGGGAGCACCAATTAGGCAAACTGCATTCCAGATGGTGCATTCTCTGACTTTGGATATTTGCTTGAAATGATACAGTGTAAAAAAAATACAGCGGTACCATGCTGCTGTCTAAACATACTATCTAAAAAGCAAAAGACCGTAGCAATTTGCCTAGGTTTTCTTTTTAGAAAGCCTAAGCAATGAATTGAGTGAATTCATGATACAGAAGCACTCTTGACAAATGCACAGTAGAAACAAGTTATTTCACAACTCTGTTTATAAGGATCAAATCAGCAGCAATTACACAGAATTTTCAGATTGCCCGAGTGTGAAAAAAACATTATATACCTCTGGTGTGTTTCAGCATCATAACATGATTATATGACTATAAAGACATGCATCTCTGTTTTAGTCCTCTGAGAGAGGCTCTTTGTCTTTCTGCACTTTGACCACTTAGAGTTGTGAAGTGATACTGTCTCTAGCTGTGGGTTTGAAAAGTCTACTACTAGAACAAGCATAGTGCAAAGATCAAATAGCACAATGTAATTTCCTCCCCTCGTTTCTTAGTTTATTGGCTCTGAGAGCAAGGCATGTTAGCATGAATGTGCATTGTGGAATTTGTGGGGTTTTTTGCATGAAAATTCTTACAGCCGTTGGTTACTTAAATAAAACCACAAAAATGTTTATAACCTGTTACAGAAGCAAGCAAAGGGAAGAAACTCACTGGATAAGAAACAATCTGCTTATGCTGATGCTGTGTTGATGATATGCTTGAATGGACAGAGGGAGAAACAAACTGTTTTTTCTTCCTCCTTACTCAGGTTCTGTGTGTAGAAATGGCATTTGTAGAAGCGTTCCAGTGCTGTGAACCACCACTGAATCCAGACTGGCTCTGTGTGCTCTTTCTGCTTGAAATATGCTGAACTTTGGTGAGGGAGAGATTCAAGGGCAGCCTAAATTTCTACTTCTGCAGGGTTATTGTGGTATCTTTACAATTTATGGACAAAGCTCTGCTACTGTTCTGTCCATTAGAGGAGGGAACTGAATATTGTCTCCATAAACTTCTACAATGTACAGTTCTTTGGGCTGATATGAGGAAATTCTCCCAAAGCAGAAGTAATCTGAATGCTTTTCTTGTTTTCCTTGTCTGATAACTTTGAATTAAAGCTGTAAAAACCGAGCTGCACAATATAGTACAAAATTACTAATGTTATGATTTTTTTCAATGGGAAATTTTATCACAGTGATCCAATCTTCCTGTAATTATTATCAGTTACTATATCTCTCACTATACAGAGTTTAGAGAGATTTTTTATTTTCAGAGTACATTGTAGAAATACATTATAGTTCACTTTTTTTTTTGGTGTGGTTTTGAGTTGGTATTATTGACAAATCTGTTCTGAATGTTACCTTTCATGTGTTTATAGTTTGTCAATACTTTGATTTATCCCAGTATTTTTTTTAGTATTGAATTTAAGTCTTTTGGTTTACATTTATATGTTCTTCTTTTCTCATTTTTTTGAAAATACCTTTCCTGTTTGCCATGACTTTTTTAAAGAGAACTACTAATGGCTTTGAGATTTCATTGGCGTTTGATATTCTAAAATGCAGCCTATCGTGCCCAGGCCCTCTGAAAACATCTAATTTATCTATATTAGTTTCAACTTGTTCTCTCCTTATCCAGCATTTACCCCTTAAATACAGGTGTGAAAAGTGATAGCAAGCAAATCATAGTTGACTTCTTAATGAATATTGACGAATATTGACGAACATGAGACAATAAATACTTTTAAAATGGATTAGGAGTTGGGTTTTAAGGTGGATTCATGGCCCAAATTTAACCTCAGGTAATCAAGGATTTATTTCTTAGAACTAGAAACCAAAGTTAGTAATTAACCTAAATCTTATAACTTCTGTCCCCTTTATACCACAATTCTCTTAACTTGAAAAAGAAGCCATGTACCACCCTCTAGAACATATTCAGATTTCACATGTAAGCTCAGTTTGAGAGCTATTATTTTTCTGCCGTCTCAGTACTAATGCTGTTTTGAATTGCTTGTTTAATCAGTTGGATCAAATAAGCTACATTTTTCATTTTGTAAATTGGTATTACTCTTCCTGTGTTCATGTTCCCTTGTATTCATGTCTTGCTTGGAAGAAAAAGTTACATTAACTTTGCTAATTTAAGAAACTTTTGTCATGATTGGGGGCAGATGTATGTATGCGTAGGTGTGTGTGGGTGTGTTAACAAATACTCTCAGTTACATATAAAATGCAGTTAAATAATTCAGCTTAATTTCTTCTCCAAGAAATTTAAGAAAAGTCTATGAAAGTAACACTGAAGCTTGAGCAGTGTTGTCCAAAGATGTACTTACACCAATTTCAACTGAACTGTTTCAGAGCTTAAGGAATACAAGTTTTTCAAAGACTGCAAGACCTCTGAACTCTCTGCTTGACATTTGATCAGTGTTGGATGATCTGAAAAAGAGGTTCCATACATAGCTGTGCAAAACTTGGTAGGTTTATAAAATTTCTAAAAATACTTTAATCTACTTGCCTTTATGTAAATTGAATTTTGGTTTGTGTTTGGATACAGCTGGATCCCAGAACTCAAAGTGAAATATGGTTTCACCCAATTTCACACTGCAACCATGCAAAACCCACAAATTTCTGACTGGTTTTGATGTGAACCTGAGCATATCTTGGCCCAGGTTCATACAAAAACTATGTGAACCTTTCAGTTAATGTGGGATGGGTTCCCAGTGTGTAATGAAACATTAAACCAAGTGGGGTTTTTGCATGGCTTTGTATGTGTTTTACATGTTTTGTTTAGAACCCATGTCAAAACATTTCCGATAAGTTCAAAGGAAATTTGTTCTTTGATAGCCTTCAATGTATAATTGCTTTTTCAGTAGAAACTAGAGAAAGATGTTGAGCTGAAGCCTTTTGAAGGGAAACTGCTGCCAGAATGTCTCCTCTTCTGTTACTGTGGATCAGAATCTCATTCTCTCTTTTCTCATTAGTCCATTTGTTTCACCATGAGTCTTTGTTTATAATTTCAAAGGAAAGATAAATAGGGCCCTGGATATTCTACTCTGGTTTTGGTTCAATGGTTAGCTGGGTCATGTCCCACTCACTGCTAGTTGGAGGTTTTAGTGGCACAGTTATACATTCGTACTTATTTTGAGTCCAGTATATCAGTAACTAAATTCTTCTTTCTACTATTTTTCTCTTCTAGAAATGTTATGATTATTAAACCTGGACAGAGAAGTATTTTTTAGGGAGAGTAGGCATGTTTCCTTTTGTGGAGAAGGTAGTCAAAGGGCTTTGATTTAATCACTATTTTGTGATTCAAACAGTGTGAGATCTTGCATATAATATCAAAGCAAGGCATAGCTACAGGTATTTTCATCAGTGAAAAGATACGTTCCCATTCTATATAGAAGCAAATATTTTAGGAAGATAATCAGTTATGGAATCATTATCTATATGGCCCTTTTATTTTTTCATGTGCTGACATCCACAAAGATTTTGCTGATTGTGAAATATATTGTTGTCTTTGTTATTTGCTTTTAAATCTATGGCAGTATCACATTCTAAACTAATTAATTCTGCTAAGTGTTCTACAGAAAACTGGGCCAGTCTCCACAAGTCTTGTGGTACTTAAATTTGATTGATCAACGCTTTCAAAATTTACAAATTTATTCAGTTTATAAAAGCAGGTGCTTGTTTTACTTTGCAAAACTGCTAATTTCTTGTAGCCTCAGAGAAGATTTCTTTTTTTAATTTACTAGGCATTTTTTGCAAGTTCCTGTTGGACTGAAAATAAGTAAAAATTACATGCATTGTTATGAAAAAAATCTGTTCCTTTTATTTAGGAAAATCTCTTCTCAAAGCTATCACTACTGGCAGTTGTGGTTGAGTGAGGACTATAACACTTGACACGTCTAGTGCTTTTCAGCTCCAGAATTCCCCAAATACTTCAGAAGTTTAATTGCCCATGTGTGGGACAAATAGAAGGCGTAGCAAAAGAGAAGGTTCTCAGTGGTCGTTATCCACCTTAACTAGACCCTTCACTTGAAGATGCATAGAGAGGTGTGGCACTTGCTCTTTCTATGCTCTACAGCCATAGGAAGATGGTTGTACCTACCGCAGCTCACACCTTAAAAGCAGTGAAAAAGTGGGGAATGGGTTACATTCATCACAGGTACCCATGGAAGCCAGTGCTGTAAGGAGGAGTGAGTGCACTGTGGGAAAGAAGACATTTGCTACAGCAGCTGCCTTCCAGACCAAGACTTGTAGCAAGGCAGAACCAGCAGGCAACTTTGGGGTGCCATGCATGTAATGATTTGTCTTGCTGGACATCTCAAGCTTCGTAAGATGGCATGACAAAGATTGCTAAAAATCATGATTTCTGTAGTCAGGGAAATGCAGAAATGTCTTTAATTCAATAGGGGACATATAATTAGAATACTTTTTTTTTTTTTT
>VZRZ01001115.1:64115-97790 GCA_013398175.1 Climacteris rufus
TTTTTTTACTTGGCACTGCTGGAAATGCTTCTTGTAGTTTCCACTCTATTTTTAGTCTCATCTTAGGCTTAGATTGTGCACTTCTTGAGGAGGAGGTCACCTAGGTATCTTGTTCTAAGTACACAGGATCTCAACCTGTTACCTGTTCACACATCAATTTGCAGTAATGTAGTAATACTTGCAAAATTCAGGAAAACAAGAAGTGAGCTTAAAAGCACACAGCAATGGTTTCTGATGGTTTGAAACAATCAGTGGTGAAACCTGCTTATATTTTACATGTCTTAGCTATAAGAAAGTCAGCATTGTTTATAAGAAGAGAATCATGTTACCCAGAAGTCTTTTAAAGGTCTTTTAAAGGTCATTTGAGTAAAGCACACAGCTAAATTGTCATTATAAGAGGTGAAAATTTAAATTGTGGACTCTATATATTGCATAGGAATGGAATTTTAGTAGCATGTATTTGTGGACCACAAAGAACATCTAGCAGATTTTTTTTTCTCCTTTCTACCAGCAGGTGAGACTTCATAGACTTTCCTTTTTTGATGAATGCCAAGATTACTCTTCAGAGCCATTCATTAAGAAAATTTTCTAGTTACTTAGAGTAATTGTTGGGGTAATATGGAAGTTTTTTGCTTCTGTTTTACTACATTTTCCAGTGTTACCAGTAAGTCTGTCTGTCAGAACATTTTGTTCTAATTGATCTCTCATTCCAATATATCACCAAGTACATGAATCATTTGAGTATATATGGTTGCTTTTCTTCCTGTGTATCAGAATGCTGCCCTCCTTCAGGTTCAGTGTAAGGAGGGTTTTAATGCTGTTTTTAATAAATGAGGTCTAATATATAATCTTAAAATATTCTTATAGTGGACTAAATTCCATCTAAATTAATCTGTGGTAAACAGTTGTCACAGAAATCAAGGACGTTCTCCATTGTGATATTATTTTGCTCCAGCAGACAGAAAGACTGCAGAGGGAAGTAAGCATTACATTCTTCATTTGCTCAGGTTAAATACTGCATCAAATATGTTTTATATTGTTTTGATGGAGTTTAGAATTCCAGGAATTTCCTATTCCTTCTTTGACCCAGGTTTTAGGAGGAAGACAAAGGATGATGGAAATAACAAAGTATTCAGCTATATCAGCATCATCAAAATACAGATTTGGTTCTGCTAACTCCAGTAGCTCTTTCCCCTCTGGGAACCATGGTTCCTTACGCTTCCCTTGTGAGTGCATATTTCAGCACTCTCCCTGTAGATTTTGCTGCACAGGAAAGCCCTATAACCTGTTGCCACCTTCATTGCCTTTTGCTGCTCAATTAGTATTGTCAAGGGGAGACCTAAAGTAGTCAAACTGTTTCTTCTACTCATGTCACCTATTTTTGACACAATTCCTTAGCATTTATGTAAGAACTATCCTAGAAGATGCAGTGAATGACTTCTGCAAAGGGTAGAGCCAGAGTTAAACTTCATCCCTTCCCAAGCAACACACTTCCTCCTGTAGTGGCACAGTAGGATGCATGCACAAGCAGCACCTGCCCTTCTGAGGCTGAACTGAATTGTTATGCCTACTCTATACTGTATTCCATAAACAGTATTCCCAGCATCCCTTTCTGTTGTACTTGTGTTCCCTGGATGACAGTTTTCAGTTTAGGTGTGGATTTTGTTTTGTTTTGCTTTGTTTTTGAACTACTTTATATAGCTCTTACAGCTACAATTTTAAAGGCAGACTGATTATTCTACTCTATGTAGCATGGGGGGCGTGCCCCCAAGGGGGCAGAAGATCTGGCTGGAAGGGAGGCGAGGAACAAAAAGGCATTGGGGGAGTGGTTACAGTGACTTTTAAACTGGGGAGGAGAGAGAGAGAGAGAGAGGAACAAAGGAGCAAACCAACAGGGACATGACAAGGGGTGACAAGGGACCAATTACAGAGGGTTGGGGGAGGAACACATTTGAATCAACCAATTACAAACCAAACAGAACTTTCCAGAGCTTCATACATAACCAACGAACAGCATTAATAAACATGAAGAGCTGAACCAATGGGGATAAAGGAATACAGAAGCTTCTGGAACAGAGGGAGGAGATGCTGTGGGAGTGACACCCAGTGGGAGGCAACCCCTAGACTGGGGTCTCGCCCTCGGATCCGCCCTCAGGGTTGGAGTCCTGGGCGGGGAAATCCACCCACTTTATGTCCCTCAGCCCCAAGGTGGGCTGGGCCATTGCAACAGAACTTAATAATTATTATTATTCTGATGATATTAAATAGAACTCTTTGTTTAGCTCATAATATGTAATAGAATTCAGATATTTGATAAAATACCAGAAAAAAATCACAGTATACCTTCAATGTGTACTTTAATGTAATACAACTCTAGTATGATGGTTAGTTCTCTTGGGATTGCTACTGGCTGGAGGAATGTACTGTAATTAAATAATTAAATTACAACCAATCTGAAAAATGTAATACTGAATTATCTGAAAATAGTATAAACCAAAACCAATCATGCTGAGAAACTAATAGGCCAAACCAAAAATTATAATCTACAACTAATTAAGATAACATGGAGATGTGCAATTAAAAACTAATTGCTAGCTGACTCTGTTTTTATAAAAAGGTCTTGATGCAGTTCATTAAAACTGATTTTGTTTTTTAATATTTACTTGCATTTTGTTAATATCCAATGTTAAATAAGGGAATATAAAGCTTTAAATCTGGCACATCGTGATACTTTATTTCATGCTGAATTTAATTGCACATGCAGTATATGACAGTTATGGGACAGAAGCTTTGCTAGTGAGTTGGCCCATATGTTGAATTTACTCGCTAATTTAAAGTGGAAATTAAGTTTAGAATTCTCTTTGCCAGCTTTGTTCAGAACAGTAGCTAAATAAAACTTGGCAGTAGAACCATGGGTGAAACATTGGCATGATATCCCTCAAAAAGCAATATAGGAGCATAGTGCATAAGAAAAAGTGGTGTTGCTTGGTTTAGGAATTAAGTCTTAATTCTCTGCTAGTTTTTATTTTTTCATTCATCCTGTTACTCTCAGTGACATTAGTTATCATACTCATAATTTCTTATAAAATAAAGACTTTCTAACTTACCCACTCTCATTATCAAATATTTGCATGCATTTATTGGGATGGATAACCAGACTTCTTGTCCAATGGATATTTTCCCATGAAGGTTAAATATCTCCCAAACAGTAAATGGCATTTCATAGCCTTTATCTTTTAGAGCGGTAGGGAGATTTTGATTCTATCAGCTTCATGTGAATAATTAAAAAAATATACATAGAAAACTTATTTCTTCAGGTGCTCAGGGTATTTTAATTGCCATTCACCTAAACTTTTCAAGGGCTATTCTCAAATATTAGTACAGACACACATTGTTACGTGCCATTGACTGAAATTACTGGAAACCAGTTGTTTTCTGGTCTGCACACATAGAGAACTTAAGTTTAATCCAGAAATTATAGAAGTCTTATCTTTTGTGATGCACAGATTCCAGGATAACTGTGTTCACAGAGTTGGAACACATTCTTGGCATTTCTGAAAATCAATGAGCATTTATGTGTATTTTTTAACCATAAAAAGACAGCCAAAGTAGTGTATGTTGAGTGCAGCTCAAAAATTACAAAACTACCAGTCAGAAAAGAGCCTGTCTTCAAATTTGATTTAGAAAAATTAAGAAATGAGAAATTAAGAATTTAGAAAATTTAATTTTCTTTTACCCTTTTAAAATAGAGAATTAAAATACATTTCGTCAGTTTCTGGTCATGGGGAAGAAATCTCTATGTGTAAATATGCATTTATATATGGTCAAAAATAATATATGCAGAATGCATATATTCTTAAATTTAAAAAGCTTTATTTGGGTGTTTAGACTTTTCATCCCAAAAGATTAAACATTTCAGCACTTGGTGACAAGATGGTACAATCTGGCTGTGAGAGCCGTATTAAACAACAGTATATACAATTCATTTACTGTAAGCATTATTTTAAACCATTTTGTTTGGAATTCATGTATTCTGCCAGTGCCAGTAAAAAAAGTAAACTCTGCCTTTCAACAGTGAAGTAAATATCAGTAATGATAATGATAATAGTGTTTCAGCATCTGTTCTTAGGCACCGCATCAAAGAATCATAGAATAGTTTAGGTTGGAAAAGACCTCTAAGATTGTGAAGTTCAATCACTAACCCAGCACTGTCAAGTCCAACCATGATAAACCATGTCCCAAAGTACCACATCCACATGTCTTTTAAATGGCTCTAGGAATGGTGACTCAACCACTTCCCTGGGCATCCTGTTCTACTGCTTAAACATCCTTTCAGAGAAGAAAAACTGTTTCTATTGCTCTACGGTAAATACCAGATGTGCATAGTTGTGTAACTGTTGGAGAAAAATAATTTGGGAAAAAAAATTCATGCAGTCATGAAGGTTGAATGGGACCTCAGAAGGTCACTTAGGTGCACCTTTTTATATTAATTGGACTTTGAGAAGTAAATTATGTTTCTGGAAATTAAATCAATCTCAAAGGCTAGCTATTTTACATTCAGCTATTTTATGTTTATAGTGAGACAATAGTAGAGAGTTAATATTGAAATATGCCCTGAAGCAGTTGGATTGTTATGAATTCAGGATCAGTCAGGGAGAGGAAGTCAGGCTTACAATAGATATTTTACCCTTAGGCAAACTATAGCAAAATATAGATGCAAATAATCTTAGCTTGGTCTTAACAGAAAGACTGCAAGAAGTGATGGCTATCAGAAAATCGATTATCAGCATATTTGCTATTTTTATGAATATGAAAAAAATTAGATTTCTAATATTTAGGATATATCTGTCTATCAGATCTTCAGATACATGTTTTCAGGTAAATACAGTTTTGCTAGAAAATACTGTTTTGTTAAAAGATACTATATAAATGTGTTTTTATTTTGAAAAGGGGAAGGCAGATAGTAGCCTGCTTTCTGGCCAAAGATTTCCTTATTCGGGTCCTTACTGTGTTTGATTAAAAATCCAAATAATGAAAAATTCTTGCTAGGCAGGGACTTAAGCCTTGTGTATTCATTTTGCCTTAATCACACATGTAGTCTGATTGGGGAAGGAGAAAAAATAGTGAAAGTTGAATTGTTTCTTTTCTTAGGTAAAAGTGCATAAATATATGGTCTAATCAAAGTCAACTAATGTTGCTGTCAATTGATTCAACTGTTGAGAGAGAGATGATAAGAAAATGATGTTGAGGAATCCACGTAGTGCAGGTAGCTCAGGGTGCAGCTGCAGTGCCAGCTGCAAATTGAGCCCTAGGTGGTGGAAGCCTGAGGCAAGAGGCCAGGAAATGATGCTGCTCCTTTGCACAACAAAGGTCACAGGGAGCTGTGGCCCAGCCAGGTGACTGGACACTCAGAGACACGGCAGGACCTGCAGAGCCCCTGACTTTGGTGCACTTATTCTATGGGGGTATAAAAGCCCAGGAGTTCCTTTGTTCAGGGTCTCTCCTCTGAGGCACCAGCTCCAGCTCTTATTCTGTGATTTAGTTATTGCATCAAGACAAAATTATTTTGGATTGGGATGTCTGAGACTCTACTATGGGAAATCTGGGGCCAAGGCTGTAAGAAAACCTGGAGTGACTGTGTGAGTGTAGGGTGTAGCTGGGAAGAGACCTCAGCTGACATGGTGTGAGAGTTATATAAAGGGTATATTAGATCAGATGGAGACCTTTTCTCAAGATAGGGCTGCTGTGCATATCAGCAAAGGACCCTAAAGTATCTATGATTTTGCATGAGGTCTGAAGGCCCTAAAAGTCTTTCTTACAGCCTTTATTACAAAAGCCTCCTAACAGAAAAAATAACCAATACATTTTTGACAGTAACTCCATATTTTATAGAGTTTGGTGTGCAAATAATACGTGTGATAGGAATTGTATGTATACAGAGAAAAAACCATTCATTTTGTAAGATCTATGTTAGTAACATTCTTCAAGAAAGTTTGCTTTTTACTAAATTATTTCAAACCCAAACAGTGTGGCCACAAGTGATAACAGATACTGTTGATTTGAGATAAAATATCAAGCATTGCTGCAAAGAAAATGCAAATAATATTTTATTACTATCAATTTTCTTGCTCTCACCTCATATATCTAATTATTGGTGAAGCAGAGGTAGGTTCACTTTCATACAAGGTTATTAACTTGCCAGTGCTGTGAGGATGTGCAGAGTAGTTAGGAATGTGAGATGTTGTAGGGTACCAAAAGTGTGATGTGATGTTGCTAGGCAACTCCCTTATTGTTTTAAACAAGCCACATAGAGCTGGCAACAGCTGTCATAGCTGTTGGCTCTTGAAAGTAACACAGACCTCAAAAGAACTTAGAACAAAGATCTTCCAAAATAAGCTCTAATATATAACACAATCCCCTAGTGCTAGCAAATGTGTGAACCTTTTCATTGTTAGCAGATACAGTTATCTGTTTCAATTCTATAACAAAATATTTAATGACAACTATGTAATTTGTTTACATGCATTTTAAAAAAGCTAACTGCTTGTACATCAGTTCGGCTTTTTAAACAAGTGCCTTTCACAGCTGCCAATGGTAGCAAATCTTTTTATGTATTAGATGGACATCGTATGTGCGCAGTCAAGGACAGGAAAATGTTACATAGAGAGTAGAGATGTGCATGTGTTTGTGGATTTATTTGTTTTCTCTGCTGTTGAGTTGTGTATATTTTGATATCTCAGAAAAGAGGTGAGATCCTTTTTGTCAGTAATACAGTCCATAAAAATAGGTTTAGATGTAGCACACTAACACCTATCAATATGGCAAAGCTTTTAAAACAGGAACCAGCCCCCAAGATTTCGAAAGAGAGCCCAGATCTGTACTGAAATAACCCAAGATCTGTCAAAATTTTTCAGTCTAGGAGTTGAGTAGGTCTGTAGACAACCTCTTGTCTGGAAATGCATCTGGAATGCAAAAAATTGAGAGTGGTTCCATGTGACATTTCCCCTACCACCTGACTGTTCGAAAACAAACCAGTTTAAATCCAGCAGCCAGGCAGTGCTAAGCTTCTACTAATATTCATGTCTTAGTGCAGCATCACACTTCACATGCAGCATCATACTAGCTTGTCTGGCTGTCTGTTGCATTATTCACACCCCACCAGAATGCAGGTGAAGTCAGTGTCTAAGTGTCCAGGTATTCTCATTGCTGGGTGAATGATCTAACCATCACACTACTGGCAGCAGCTTTGCTGTATCCCTGCTTATAATGTTCAGTTTTCTCCATTCCAGTCAACAAAAGGCAGGCTTGATGTCCAGCTAGTTAAAGCTGTCACAGGAATCTTCTGAGCTCTAGAGACACTCTCTGTGGCAAAATGAATGTTTAAATATATAGAATAGCTATTTTTCAAATTGCTGCTCAACCTACAAATGACAGAGTAGCAGAGATTAGGCTTGACTGCCCTAGACCCTAGAATGTATGTTTTTCTATTTTGATGTTTTTTGTCTATCTGGTTAAGTTTTTTAATTCCACCCTGAAGGGAAAACTTTTTCCAATATAAGTTTTATCAAACCTGAGCCTTGTCTTTTGGAAAATTTCAGAACGTTAAAATAGTTCACTGGTTCAGACTATGAGTCTATGTAGCACGATGTCCTGACTCTAAGGCCTGCATATACTGATGCCTGAAGAAGAATAAATAACAGTATAAGGGGATATAATACTTCCTCAAGGTATTCTCTTGTTCTCTGACTATACCTTGGCTAACAGGATTTCCTGAGCTTTGTATCCTTTAGGTATTTAGTGTTGATAGGGTTCCTGTTTAGTAATGTTTAATAGTTCACCTTACACACTCTTACTCTGAATCCACAAAACTATCTGCATCCACGATGTCTTCTGACTAGACATTGCAGAATCACAATTACAGAGTAGGAATTACATAATTCAGTATAGCACTGTGCAGTGAATTACAGTCTTTTGTTTGTTCCAAGCCTGTATCTCTTAGTTTAACTTGATCATATCCAGTTCTCATGTAGACTGAGGCAGTTAATAGTCTAGTCAGCTCTCTACCATGTCTATGCAATTTATGATTTTCTAGGCTTCTAATTCCTCTTTACTCAAATTCTGGGCTGCTTGTTTATGTAGAATATGTTACTTATCCTTGCTTGAATTTTTGCAGTTCTTGAATTATTTGCATTCCTTTCTCCTGGGCAGAGATATTTGATGGACTTCTTCTTTGACCAGTGTGATTGAGGGGAGCAATTTCTCCCTCCAATCCATGGTGGTTTCTAAGAGGACATATAAATAAAGTCCGGACCCAATCCAGAGCAGTCTTGGCTCTTCTCTCTCCAACACGTGTCTGCATCTTTCTTTTGTGCAACAATAAGCCATTTCATTACAGAAATAATGTTCAGTTCTTCCCCACACTACAAATTTATCATTTTTCCAGAAACTTTTTCTAACAGTAGCCAGTCAAACTGTTCATTTTTGTTGTTTTCGCTAGTTTTGAAAACAGTGAAACATCTTTTAAAAATATTGTGTATTGATTGAACGAAGAGGAGGTCATCCAAATGTCTTTCTCTGTCAACTGTTATCTGTGAAGCAGGCTTTTCCCTTAGTGGGATCAGATAGAGAGCAGCAGTTCAACCTGAAGTCTCTGTGGGAAGGTTACAGAATATTTGAACATCTGCTTTGAGAACCTACTTGAAAAATAACCAGGCACAGTATAAGAGGAACATATGTGCTACATGCTGAAGACCACTGGTAATACTGCTGCCACAAGCAAAAGGAGAAAAACCTCATATAGATTACATGGAGGCTCTCCATTGAAAAACACATGTAATTTTGCATTTTTTTAATAATAGCAATATAGTAGTTATGAAATTATAGATAGGCAAATGATCACTATAGCCTTCAAGTTGATGGAAATTTAAGTGCCCTGAAAAATAAGCAGAAAATATCCATATAAAATTTTTTCTGTTGTTTATTTGGAACTAATTCTTTGGTTTTTTCCATTTTGTTTCTGCAGGAAGATAATTAAGCAGATAGAAAAAAATTGCAAAAATGCTGCAGTTATTATCTAATGAACAGATGGCTATTACCAGATATTCTCCCAATATAAATCTGAGCCTAATTTTTAGGCCTGTTCAGAGTTCTGCCTCATCCCTTGGTTTTGGGTCTACAGCACGGACAGAAGTATTGTGACTTCTGGCATATTACAGTCTATATTACTGTTGCATGATTTGGCTAGCTGTTATGCCTGTAGATGTGTCAAGTCAGCAAATGTTGATTTTATGACCTGAGTCATGAGAGGGCCCAATTTTTCCTATGCTAAGGGGACAGTTTCGGAATTTATTTCATTTAGTCATTCATGCTTTGTAAGTATTACCTTTAGTTTAACACTCTTTTAATATAGTCTCAGAAAATAATATGTTTTGGCTTTATATGGCACTAACACAATTGGATACAAAGTGTAAATTATATGGTTCTAGATATTTAATATGTACATAAAATTGTACACATACATTGAAATGTAGTGTCTCCTAGTACAGAAGTTGAAAAAGATTTTTCTATAACTTTGTGATGCAGAGATAGTTATATGGGGCTTAAGGTCTAGGTTTCTGACCTTGAAGGACTGATTATGTGAATGAAAGATTGAAAAGGATCACAGGCTAATACTCTCTCTAACTGAGAAACTTTTCCAGTTTTAAGACCACCCTGAGCTTTTGGTCAGTAAGAAAAAGAAATCATTTATCTAAAAAACCAAGGTACATTTATGTCTCCAGCCCGGCTTACTTCCCCAGTTTTCTATTTCACAGCATGAGTTAGAATCAACATTTAACACAGCCATTCCAGGAAAAGATGTACAAGATGACACTTTAGCCATTCTGTCCTATACTACTTGCCAGATTTGTTGTTCTAGTACTTTTTATCCATTTCTGTCATGGTTGTAAAAAAGTGAAAACTGCTAGTATTAAGCTGTGAAACACATTTTTGCCTAGAGCACATACAACATTACACATTGTCAAACTAAAGCTCGATAACTAGTGGTAAATTTCATGACATGGAAAAATTATACAAGTTCAAATATCATTTTGGTTGAATGATCAAATAATGTTCATCTTTTGCCAAATTCTCTTGGAAAATATTTAGATTTCTTTAAACACAGTTTTCAACACACTACATCTTTTCCATGGGGTTAACTAATACTTCCTTATGCATGCAAATCCTGCTTAATGTAGTGGTAACTGTGTAAATAAAGTATCCTGCTTCCTCAAGTTATATGAACTATTAGTATAAATGTCTAACCTCTTAAGATTTAACTTGTCAAATTAGAAAAATTCCAAGTAAGATATAATTAACTTTGGGTAAAATGTAATTCAGGACACTCAGAAACTTGCTGTTTATATCATAATAATTGAAAGAAACTTCAGATATTTACTCTTACTTATATACTTTGTAGATTGCAGTAAAAACTTCAAAGTGTTAATCGTGTTCATAGTCGCTTGGTAGGAAATAAGGAACAAACCAGCACATGTGGTTCAACATCATTTTTACAGCAAGATCGTTATAACAGCTCAAGATGGTTTCAGTGTAAACATTACTAATACCTGGAGACAGAAGGGTACCATTTATTGTGACACACCAAACCATATTTGGCTTAGCCTCTAGATGCTACCCCGAAGTGAATTGCTTTTTCAAAGTAGGAATTAGTGTCAAAAAAACTTGCAAAATCACAGCCTGAATTGTCCTTCTCTAAAAAAAAAAAAAACAAAAAAAAAAAAGTAGTATGAGCCAAGAACTATAAAAGGATCAAGTTTGCAATTATGGTAAAACTGTAGAAGAAACATAGTGTGTAAATTTCCTGTTTACAAATGTACAGTACTGTGAGGAAACCCACCTATCTCTGCGGTGTTATGGTTCAGCAGAGTAAAGATTTAGCTCTCCAGCTCTTCACAGCCCATTTTACTTCCGAGACAGTACTGCAAGAGAGCAGTTCAACAGAGTAATTACACTGTTTTGCATGCAAGTAGTGAAATGCATAGGTAAATGCCGATTTACTGCATTTACTTCAGAGAGAAGTGAATTTTTTTAAGGATGGAAAATGGAATGAATAAGAGTATCAGATTTTATTTTTAATCTCTCTTGATTTTTCACCAGGGTCATTAGGAACCTTCTAGTTTCAGTTGCAAATATTGATGTCCTGAGATAATCAGTGCCTTATCTAGAAGGTGGTGATTGCTCAGTTAAAATTTGGTGAAACTACAGCAGCATGAATTTTCACCTATTCTTCAAAAGCTCATTCATCTCCCTGGATGTCTAAAATGCTTACTCTACTTCAGAGCTGCTAGTATTGCACTCGCTAGACTAAAGAGGGCTTGGATATGCTGATCAGATATCCATCTGCAAATACTCTATCCAGCAGCAGAGAGTACGTGTGAGCCTGTCAATATTTGTAGCTCTCCAACACTTAGAGAGTGAGTGGCCACAGCAGTAAAGCCATTAAAGTACAAAACATGGGTATTTGGATGCCAAATTACTGCTGAAACTCCAGACATACAACTTAGCTATGCTGTTTTGAATTTTTGTCATATATCCTCAGTTTTATCTGCCTGGTACTAAACTGTGTTAGACATTTCCTAATAGGAACCTGATAAGGAACAAACCATGAAGAAATAAAATGTCAAAAGGAAAATAAAGTTTTTATTTTGAGCATTCTCTCAAATTAAAATAGTTCATTTTCCTAAGACTAGCTATAAGTACTAAATCTAAAAATAGGCAGTTAGCAAAATAAATAAACAAATAAATAAATAAATATTTTCCCAATGCTTGGATGGATAGGTAGAGGAGAACATTGGAACAAAAAAACTGATAGAAGGAGAGTGAATGGACTTTTCCCATTCACTACTGACGACAAATTAGATAGTGACCAGTTGAGTTGGTTTGTTGAGCCTATATATGAATAGGGAGTAAAATTAGATGACAAAAGGAAACAGCAAAATGTATTGTCATATTGATTCTTCCTTCTTATATCAGGGTTTCTGAGAAATAAATGCAGCTATTTAGTTCAAAACAATTACTTATAAGTCATTACAATGTCAGAGGATGATGAAAGAGAAATATTAAGGGTTGTGCATGGCAGCATCTCAAAGAGCTAATTTTGATCATTTGGCCTTAAGTAACATAAGATTTGAGAAGCCAAGTCTATCATGTACTAGTGCAACTGAGCAGAATGTTTTTGTGACACATTGTCCTTAATGACATTATTATCTGTAGGTGCTAAATGCCTTTTAAAAATCTGGCACTTGCTGCTTGATGAGTCATAACAAAGAAGCCATGGAGATGGAGGCTGTGAAGTTGGCTTCCAAAACATACCAATAACCAATTACTCTCATCCTGTTTATTCCTTGTTATTGGTTTCTTTGTTGTTTTGTTGTTTTCTTTTTTGGTTGGTTGTTTTTTCCCAGAAGTAAGGTATTGTAGATCCAATATGTGTGCTAGTAACTACAGGGGGAATATCACTAAAGAGGGTTTTATGAGTGCTGAGAGGAGAAAGACCTGATAAAAGATCTTTACCTCACTGTCTAATACTGTATTTGAAGAATTCCAAGAGCAGTATGAGGGCACTGTCTCCTGGTTTCATTTACACTTAGTCTAGCCAGTGTATATTGACTCACATTAAATACGTCATTATTTGCACACATGTAAATTAAAGCAAACCAAAGCCCTCTATTTCTAGTTGTTTATTGATGTCACCGGTTGACAGTGAAACAAGGTGGATGAAATAAAGCATCTCAATTACTTGAGGGTGAGAGAACATGTGCTGTTGCAGGATGATTTCATTGCCTTTTACTGCCTAAAATCCTGTAACTAAGCATTGCAATCATTCTGGGCAGTTATCAGTTAGACTCTGCTGGGCTGGTACTTTGCTGGAGAAAACTGGCATAAGCTACACTATTCTAAAGGTCAACCTTTTAAAAATATGAAACTTATAAAAGAGAGACTATGAATAACTCTGGGATACATATTTTGAAATGAATCATTATACACTTCTAGGAGCATATTTGTTACCATTTCTGCCATATGTTTATACATTCTTGATCCACATCCATCTGGCACAGAAATCTGTTGGAATGTGTTGAAAAGTGATTTGAAAGATCTTAAAAGCCAAGTGAAAATTTGTACTGTGGCTTATGTAGACTACAGGGGGAAAAAAAGCCTTTTTCAAAATTCAATGTAGCATTTTAAATTAAATAAATTGCACATCTTTGAAAATTGTCTTTAAACAAACTTAAAAATAAGTTGAAGTGGTTAATTAGCTATATTTGAATCACTGTTTGAAAAGCAAGTAAGAGTAACTCAGACAGTGTCTTTGGACATTTCTCAGGGCAGAGCAGCCTTGTCTTTACTTCTAGTTAGTTATCAAATAATATTTGATATTGAGCTTTAAATATTTAAGAGAAAACTTTTTCTTGGCAGAGGAATATCAGGATGTCAAGTTACATATGGTCATACTTTTTCCATTTGCCAATTAAATTGAAACTAGAATTGACTATCTGTATACAGGCTCATATTTTAATGTATTTGTATTATAACACTAAGTTAGGTCTTTTCCCTGTTCAAGTTGGAAAAATGCTTTCTTATGGTAAGTTCAAGTTAGTCAAAATTTTTTAGCAGACATGCATTTTGTATTCAATTTTTGAATTATTTATATTAAATAATATTATATATTTATATTTCAATTACTCAATTAGGTCCATTAAAGCTTAAAGAAATAAAAATTAATTTATTGGCAGGGATTTCCAAAAGTTTTTAGGAAAAGTGGGGGATTATTTGCAACACATTCAGTTTATGGTATTAGGGAACTTGAATTTTTCATGTTTGAAAAATTGAATTTGTGTTGGCATTTTGAATGAAGAATTTTGAAGTCTAATTAGAGTTCAGATGTTTCCCTGATTTTGGTGGTTTTATGCTTTGGAGAACAGAAGAAGCAGAGTGAGTTCATGGTCATTACAAACATCCTCACAGATCAAATGCATTACTAAAGGGACTGGCTATCTAAGGTACTAAGATTTTGGAATCATGAAAAGAGTTTGAGCATGAAGACTGCTTTTTCAAGGAACTTGCAGAAGATGAGCTTCATGATAAAAAAGTCTGTAACTGGATGTGCTTAGTATTGAGACAGCTTTTGTCAGAAGGACTTACACAATCAGTTTTCCTCTTAGTTTTGGAAATATTGTCTGAGCTATATTTTTGGGTTTATAGGAGCCAAGTTACACCTGGTATTCACTGCAAAAGTGATAGTAAAAGTAATTACTGGATGACATGAATCTAAGAAAGCCTTATTAAGAATAATAAAATGGAAACATAATTTTAGTCCTCCCAAGAAATCTGGGAGCTAGAATGTATTATTGACTATTAACTGGCATAGTAGTTCTGCCTGAAAAACAAATGCAGATGTCTGTTCTGCTAATGCGCTACATGTTTACTTAGAGGACAGACAGGGAATAGGACAGTAGCAGTGGAAGGTTTTTCATGCCCTGAAGGACTATTTATGTCTAATGTGTCTCACTGTGAGGCTTCAAACTGAGGTCAGGAATAGAATAAGGCCGTGTTCCCGTCCCCACTACTGAGTTAACAAGCAACTAAACCCAGTATTTACATTCCTTATGTTCTTCTGAGTAACCAAAATGCCTCAGAAATCCTATGTTAATTAGCAAATTCAAGGATGACACCAAATTGGCTTAGAGTGTTGATCTGCTGGAGAGCAGGAAGCCTCTGCAGAGGCACCTGGTCAGGCTGGATCAATAAGTCAAGGCCAGTTGTATGAGGTTCAACAAGGCCGAGTGCTGGGTCCTGCATTTGGGTCACAACAACCCCATGCAGCGCTACAGGCTGGGAGCAGAGTGGCTGGAAAGCTGCCTGATGGAAAAGGACCAGGAGGTGCTGGTCAATAGCTGGCTGAACATGAGGCAGGAGTGTGACCAGGTGGCCAAGGAGGCCATTGATATCCTGGTCTATCAGCAATAGTGTATCCAGCTGGTCCAGGGCAGTGATTGTACCCCTGTACTTGGCACTGGTGAGGCCACACCTTGAATCCTGTGTTCAGTTCTGGGCCTCTCACTTTGAAAAGGACATTGAGGTGCTGGAGTGTCTCCAGAGAAGGGCAACAGAGCTGGGGAAGGGTCTGCAGCACAAGTCCTGTGAGGAGTGGCTGAGGGATCTGAGGGTGTTTATCCTGGGGAAAAGAAGGCTCAGGGGTGACCTTATCACACTCTACAACCACCTGAAAGGAAGTGAGGGGGAGGTGTGGGTCTGTCTCTTCTCCCAGGCAACCAGCAACAGGACAAGAGGACATAATCTAAAACTGCACCAGGGGAGGCTTAGGTTGGACATTAAGAAGGATTTCTTCACAAAAAGGGTGATTAGATATTGGCTGCCCAGGGAGGTGGTGGAGTCACCATCCCTGGAGTTGTTTAAAAAAAAAGATTGAACATGGCACTCAGTGCCATGGCCTGGTTGACATGGTGGTGTTCAGTCATAGGTTTGACTCGATGATCCCAGAGGTTTTTTCCAACCTAATTGATTCTGTGAATCTTAAAACTGGTGTTAAGAGCATAAGCCGAACTTTGGATCAGTGATGAAAGCATCTTGCTAGTGGTAAGTTGCAAGTGTCTCCAGCTGTATCATCCTTGCACTTTGAAATGCCTTGGATGGTATTCGCTATGAGCACAATCTATTTTGGAAAGATGCATGATGAGTGTATAATTAAATGTATCTATGCCACTGATGTACTTATGCAACCCAGAATTCCAACTGTCTTCTCGATTAAATTCAAATAATTAGAATGCCAACTATTAGCATCCTGTAATTATGCCTCTTACCAATTCCATCATTATCCACTCCTTTCTCTACATGATAATACCCACCTGGAGAGAACCTTGGATCTACAGTCTTCAGTAACCTGTAGGATATTGGTTTTTTTCTTTATTTGATAAAAGAATTGAAATTTAATAATTATCCTTCAGACATGGCTTGCATGTTTCAATTTCAGACACTGTTTCATTCTGAAACAATAAGAAAACATGTTTGATCCAAAGCTGATTGAGTGAATTTTAAGTCATTTTACATATGATTTAATAAACTATAATTTCAACAAATTCCTATCCATTTTCACATGTGCATATTCAGTATTCAGAGAGGCTTATTATACTGAGAACGATAGGGTATTTTTCACTGATGCAGTGGGTGGTTTAAAATTAAGTACATTGGATGTAGTTTTATGCATATAAAATGATACTGCAATCACTACAAATGTTTAGCATAACCTGAAAAGAACATGGTTATTCCTACCCCCACCTTTGGTTAGAATGTTGATATTTAGGGTTTAATTAATATTGCATTTGCTGTAATTCTGGAATCTGACATTTTCAACTGAAGTTGCTTTCTTGTCTGATTTCAAGTGTTCAGGTGCTCTGGTGGAGTGGAACTTGTTAGGGTGCTGCTTACTAATCAGGGCCTGCTGACCAGGGAAAGGTCACATTGACAGTGCAGAAAGTTGTCTAGTTCATCTGCCTAACAAGCCATTGAAAATATCAACCATCAATCCCAGCTTCAAACTCCTGTGTGCTGAATTTGAGTAAGAGACATGGCCCTACTGAATGTACTGACCTTATGGGACCCAAACAAGGGTTACCTTATTTCCATCTGCTTATGCAGGTCCTTGGGTAGTGCTCGTCACTTCATGTCTCCTTTTATAATGTCCACCTCATGAGTGTCACATGTGATATGCTAGAATTAAGACTCTGAATTTGCCATTCAGCTGGGACAGTTCACACCTGGAAGAAACTGAATTCCTTGTTCTCCTGCATGATGTAGCCCATGTCATGACATCCATGTGCCACCTTTACCTTTCATCAGGCTGCAGTTGCTCCAAGCTGTGACATTTCCCAAAAGATCACGAATGGTAACTTCCTGGCAATAAGTCAGTCTCAATATAAATTCTCAAATTTGCAGAAAAAAAAAAGACAACTGTGGGGACTCTGAAGGTATATTGGCATGAAGTCAGGAATGACCGTAAAAGTCAGTAAGAGCAAACAAATCAGAGCTTTTCTAGGGCTGTATCAGCAGGGACCTTTCTCAGGGGAAGTTTCATCTCATCTGCTTAATTACCAATATCCACCTTATCATAGCACACGAAAGGTGTTAGGTGATCCCACCAGTGGACACTACTGAAATACACCTAGAACTGCCAAGGGTGGGGTGAGTTCAAGCTTTTACTGTTATTCTTCTATAGAGACTGGTGTAGCAGAAGTGGAGGAGAAAGCACAGATTGGGTAACTGTCCTTCTCCCAAGTGTGTCAGTGTTTGTGCATCTTCTGCTGCCCCTCTCTGTTCACTCTCCAGCTGTGATCTAGCAGGTCCACAAGGAGCACTCACAGTGCTTGTGTGCCAAGTGGCCCCTATGGACACAACAGGAAAGCAGTCAGGGGTGGCCTTTGTGGGGATCTGAATAGGGGTGGGAGGGTTGTGTTAGGTGTAGACAGATGGATACACAGTAGATGCTCCAGGGCTTTCCTGAGAGTAACATGTATGGTTATAGGGTAACTTGGTGATGATTTGGCTTTCGGGAGAGGCAATTTAACACTGTAGGTGAATGTGGGATAATCCCACCTCCAGCTTATGGCAGCTCCCAGGAGAAATCTAGTACAAGATGAAGACAATTTTTATGCCACAACTATTTAAACAGGAGTACTTGAGGTATTCCAATATTTCCCTTTCTTGACAGCCATAAAATTGGATAAATGCATATCTACATCTATTTATCTATAGGTATGTATCTCCCTTCAGTTCTTCACAGGTCCAAGTGAAAGAACTTGCTGTAAAAAATGAGAGTCTGGGCTCTTTTCGTTATAGGAAAGTGAGTAGATTCCTTGACCTTTTCTGAAAAAAATCATAGAGGAAAGGAAGAAAATTTACATACAAAGGTGCTGAAATTTGTAAATAGAAACAGAGAGCTTGTGCTTCTTCCTCCAATTCTTTCTCTGTTTCTTATTGTCCCTCCTTCTCTCTTTTTTCTCTTTCACTGTCTTCTAGTTTCTTATTATTCTTATTCTTTGGGTCCTCTCTAGAAGGTGCATTTCAAGTCATTGCAAATGTTGAAAAATCCTAAAATGTGGAATGCCTTGTTGAATTCTGGGAAAGCAAATAAACATTTCTGTAATAGTTGGACAAATGACTGTATAAAGCTTTAGTGTCATAAAATGTACTTTAAAATTAGTATCAAGTGATATATAAATGCCACAGTTTCCTAAGTGTCTCAGAAAGCATTAATCAGCACAGCCTGAGTAGGAACAACTTAATTTTTTTGTCAGCAGTGCTTTATCGGCTTTAATTTGCTCTGTATATATTTCTATGACAACCAAGGGAAAATAAACTCTTTACCAAAATTCAGTGAAAACAAGACAAAACAACCTGCTTTGATTCATGCTGCTCTGATAAATGTAAGTTTGGCAATCAGCTGTGAATATTTTCTTTTCTTTTGTAACAGATAGAACTTCTATTTATTCTCTTCCTTTAAAAAAAAAAAAAAGGAGCATTTGTGGATATTTTGGGTTTTCTTTTTGCACAGAGTTTTGTTTTGAAGCCTTTACTTTTATAGATTTTTATTCTTTTTAATGCAAATGATTGTTGCCTTGGGTTTAAAATCCCTTCTGCTATATCTGTTTTTTTAATCTGTCTTGACGAGATCTTTAAATATAACTGAGCTGAAAAGATAAGACATAAAAGTAGAAAGTTTTGTGCCCTGATGTTATGTTTCCTTAAAGAGATGCATTTTATCTTTTCCTGGGATGGCTTACATTTCTCCCAAATAAGTAGATCAACACCATCTGGAAAAAATGATGATACTTCTGACTGGGAGCATCAGATCTCACAACTCATTGGCAGACTTACTATATTGTGTCTTCATACAAGCTAACAGCACATGCAAATCATTGTGGTGTTTAATCTTTTTTCTCTGTATTTGGTATCTATTTAGCAAGCTTAAAGCTATAAACTTCTCATATAAATAGTTTCTAAACATGGAAAAAAACAAAACACAAAAGTGGTAAGGGAAGCTAGAACCCAGGTCCTGACTTTAGGATTTGAAAAACAACCCATTTTTCAAGGTAGTATTGACGTGAACTATTATTAGTCCACCTCTGCCACAAAATCATTGCTACTGGCCTTTTAGTTACATTTTTAAGTTATGTGATTTGGATACATACTATCCCAGGAAGAGAATGTTGCTGGTCTGTGAAATTAGTCGTCCTACTTGAAAAACAGAAAGCCACCAATAAAACCAAACCAGGTAATTTGGGTATATCTTTTGACAAATAGAAAATCTGATATTTTTGGGATTGAGAAATATTTTTCTTTAAAAATGTGAATTACTACTTTCCCAGATACACTTATTATTAAAATCTACTGAACATGTATTTTTGTGAAAGAATTTTCTTTCTTCACATAAATGTGAGTGCAAACAGCTTGCTCTGAAAATGAAATATTGACTATTTGCCATCCTCATTATGCTTGTTAGTTCTGGCTTCCTGCCTAAATCATATGGTACTCCTCCTCTCTAGTTACCTGATGACTTCAAAAAGGACTTTAGATATTAAAACTCTGGAACACAGAATTATAGAATTTTGTACTGCTTTTTACTGTTCCTTGTTTTCTGACCACAAAAGTATTTAAATTAGACTGGTTAATTATTTAATTTGTGAACAGATAAATTTTAAAATAACTTTTCTCAAAATAAGTATACTTGCGTGTATAGCTATCTTATTGTACAATCTGAGGTCAGATTATTTTTTGGCTTGTTCAATCCTCTATGAATATGTGGTGTCTTCCCTCACTAATTTACCATTATACACAAGTATCTTCCTGACAAAACTGCCTTATATGAATAAGGCACATAGATCTATCTGGGTTAAAGAGTTTGCTTCCAAATGTAAGAATTCATCCAAGAGGCAGTGCCTATTGTAAAGGAGACAGAGTAGTGCTCAGTGCAGGAGGCAAAAAACAACCCTAAGTTGTTCTTCAACATTTAGATATTTTTTCCTAGAGGTAAAACTTGATGAGCATTTTGTTTTAAAGAATTAAACAAATGAGATACAGTCAGGGACAAAATGAATTAATTGTGAGTGCGGTAAATAATTATTGTGTGATGTTGTTCACTGAGCTCCACAGATTAGTTTGGCTGACTTGATCTTTGAAAGTATTTTTCAATAGCCTCTTTTTGCTGTACTTTCTCATTCCAAAAATAGCTTTCTAAAATAGTTCATTCTAATCCATGTGAAAAGTCAGGAAATACAGTTTTGTGTTAGCAAAAAGTAATTGCAGACCTACATTTGCCATACATTTGAAAGGCAAAGCACAGCTTTTGCATAAAGCTGAAAGATGTTGAGCACGTTGACCTCCCACAGCAATGTTCTTGATCAACCAAGGGATTGCAATCCCAGTCAAGGGATGATCTTGAACATGTGGATGGTCTGACTGACTTTGGGGGAGTTTTACTCTGTTTCTGCAACAGAGCAGATTGCTATGCTTAATGGCACCATAAGATCAAGGCAATTTAGATGTAATGTGTTATTAAATGTGGGGGATGAGAATAAACCTTTGGCTGTTGATTGGATATTGT
Source organism: Climacteris rufus (assembly GCA_013398175.1). Lineage (NCBI taxonomy): Eukaryota > Metazoa > Chordata > Aves > Passeriformes > Climacteridae > Climacteris > Climacteris rufus. The sequence goes on from VZRZ01001115.1 coordinate 84,790, forward strand.
AAGGAGATGTTGCCTGCTGCAGGGTGTGTTGCAGTCTATATACCATGTAAAAATAAACTGCTAGATACTAAAAACTGTAAATCCCTATTCATGGTGTCTTTTAGGGCAATAAGACCGCATGCCACAGCAGGTTAATGTGTAACTTCAGTCTGGGTTTTGGGCTAGGCTTTGCTTACCTAGAAGGCTTTAAAAATAGTAATTGGGAGCTGGGGGGGCACATGGATGGCGTTCAAAGTATGGTCATCCTTTATTGCTTTTAGTTTGTCCTGGAATTTTAATAGACATCCTCAGAGTGTTTATTTGTTCATTTTAACTGAGAACAAAAGCCTGTATGTTTTATTCAGATTATTGCAGAAGATAAATATCTATGGCTGTTTATAAAATTCTATGTAATTTATATATTGGTTTGTAGGTAAATAGTATTTTATATCTTAAAAAATGAAACACATACTGAAAAGAAATCATATTTCCTACGCACTTTCACCTTGTAATGTTCAGTGGTCATAGTAAATATCTATAGAAACATTATGGGCTGACATAAAGTTAGGCAAGACACACCTATTAGTTCTCACTATTTCTGCTACAACAAGTATTCTTACAGCAAGTCCCTGCATGTATTAGGTAGCCTTCAACTCTGTCATTTGTGTTCATGGAATTTAGCTTGGGCAGCCAACCTGTCTTTCACAGGACATTGTTTTGATTAAGGGTGTGGTTATATTTAAAGGAAAAAGCTTTACCTGCAGGTAAAGCGGCATCCTACCTTTTGTTTTAAAATCTGATTGAGACTCAAGTGGTGTGTAATCATACTGTACTTATGAAGATTGCCTTGCTTTTAAGTTGGGATTTGTGGAAGATAGAAATTGTACTTCCTACACTATTATGACGCATTTCTGGAGGTTTTATTGCTGGCAGCAAGACTGGTTAAATTCTTCTCTTACGCTGTCATGGCTGTGATTCCTGGACTGTATGCATCTAGTTAAAAACAAATAAATTGTACCCTAATCAAAAACCATAGCTTAACATACATTTTATACGTATGGAATTAATAGAGTGCTATATGCAACTCTCTTTTCCCTATTTTGCAGGTGTTTGGAATTAGGATTTCAACCATAATCTGGCCATAGAAATAGGAAGGAAGTTGAAACAAATCTCAAAAATCTCTTGTCTTTCATAAGGTTTTCTGTAAAGGATGAAGAGTGTCCCCTGTGTGATGTATAGCTAAAAAATTATTGGGAAATTTTGGTTTGAGGTTTGAATTGCCTTATTATAGTGACTTGTTGTGCAAAATAAATCTAGACTTAGAAAATTATTGTGAGCTGTATAGTAGGGAGGAAACAATAGGCAATGAAGCATATGTGTTCTAAAAGGACATCGAATTGGAAAAATTATGACTACCAATACCTACAGAAGGAGAAAAAAATTAAATGCCTAACTGGTTCATCAAGAAGTGAATTCCGTAAAGTTTTAAGACTTAGTACTATTTTTTTTATAATTGTTTTAAAAGGTCAAATGATTCTGGCCTCTTTGTTTTTTTTTTTTTTTTCCCCTGCTGTAAGGCATAGCTGGCAAAATGTCATGCAAGTTATTTTATATGTGCAAAACACTATTTAGAATTTCCTGTGCTGCAGCAACATATGGACTTCTATTTTGAAAAACAGGGAAAGATCAGCACTGATATTTGGAGAGAGCACCACTGATATTCTCTATGATTGTTAACGTTAGGATGGCTAAAAATACCACCAGTTGCTATAGCAACTGGAATTTGAAGGCTCACATATTCTTGCTGCTTCTACTCCCTTTCAAAAATGTATCAAAACAAACCTTTTCTTGCCCATAAGTTATAATCTTTAGCTGTTGTATTAGCTGGTTTACATAATGCTTATTTCCTGCCTGCTCAATTATGAGTTACTTTAGGAAAAAAGCACACTGGAGCATAGTTGAGTAAACTGTAAGCATACATAGATCACTGATAAATGTTAGGGTTGAGTACTAAATAATTTCAACAATCCAAAGAATTTCTTAAGCACCATAATAAGCACATATAAATGGCTTTTTTCTATTATAAATATATTTTTAAATGTTTAATATTAAAGGTGTAATATAAGGTAAGTATGAATATCCGATATCTATTATCTAAGTTTTACATCTGGCTGATTTTTATTTTTCAGCTCCACAGATTCATACAAGTTGTCTTTGACATTCTTCAGCTTAGCAAATTCTGATCCCTTGTTTTGGGTTTGCCTATCACTAGCTGTGTCCTGGGATAGTTTTCTTTTAAATTTCTGTCTTAAGGCTTGACAATATTTATTTAGTATCTTTGGCAATTTCTTTCATTCTGATTTTTTCTAAGGCATGGCATTATATAGTAAACTAAACAGCATCTCACTGAAAGGCAAAACCATCTTTATGAATTAATAGCCTTGTTTTTTGTAGCCTGCCCATGTCTGTGGTGTCACATCTAGAAAAACAATTCTCCTTGAAATGTTTCAGTATTTCTTACTGATCAGGTTTTTCCTCTGCTAGCTGTTTCTACTAGTGGTGTCTGTATGGAATTTCAATCAACTTCACCAGATGATTGGTGGCAGTGGGGCTTTGTAGATTGAAGTTGGCTGTAAAGGCAAAATCTCAGGCCAGTGCCTAAATGATGACATGAACAGTCCAAGCCAAACAAAATTGTCTCTTCTGTGTCTGAGATAAATCAATAGTTTATGCAGTCCACAGTAGGATTCACATTTTAGGATGTGGATATACCTACCAAGCATATTCTGAGACCAGATATCTGGACTTAAGGTATCAGTGTGGGCTTGAGAATTGTGTCCATAGATTTGGATAGGTTCATAAATTATTTTATATTTTTTTGGCTGAATTTTTAACAAATGCCAATTTTATTTCATCCTAGGTGAATTAAACATAAAACTGCAAATATCCAAATTTCCAACCTTAAGCAAAATTCTCTGTATGATCTTTTTAAATGAAATTTTTATTTTAGTTCTTTCTATCTGCAAAAGGAACTAATGAATATGGTGCCTGTTTAAGGTATTAGGCTCATCCCATGCATAAGAAAAACTCAGGCCCTTTATCTATATAAAATTCAGAGGCATTCTATCTCCCTGCTACTGACATCCAGTTTGCTCGGTATGACAGAATGAAATTTGCCCAAGAGCTCAAGCTTGACCTCATGCTGTCCCTACTGAATTCAGAGGTACTTTTGCCACTGAGAGACAGGATTAGGGGCAGATATTATCAAACACAAAGCCCCTTAGAAGCCATTACAAAACCTGTTTCTGGTTTTGTGCGCAGCCTCAGACGGTGTGCCTGGTAGCAGGAGCAGGCTTGCCGAGGCTGATCTCATTGTGCTCTGTGGGTTGCAGCAGCAGCAGCGAGCAGGGAGTGCTGCACTGGGTGGGCAGGAGGGGCTGGGATGTGCTGAGTCACTGCCCAGCTCTGCTGTGCCTGTCCTGTGCCTGTCATGTCCTGTGCCAAGTACTAGCAATTCAATTTCCGTGTTAAAGCCAGTACGTTGTACATTTCTGCAGTACTGGCATGTCATGATTGTGCTGGATAAACATAAATTACTGCTGAAAGAGCATTAGGATTAATTTTGCTATAATAATGAGGAGAAAGCACTGAGAATATCATTTTTGTGATCTTTATTTGCTGCTGACTGTTTACAGAACTTGAAAGAGATGTGCCATATAAAAATGGTCCACATCCTGTGCTCTGTTTGCAGGACCGGTACAAAAAAAAATCAAAAGAAACCCAAAGCATTTTAATTAGCTTTTGCTGTTGTCTTAGAAATGAAATGTTTAAAAGACCTGAATGAATGTGGGGATCTTAAATATTTTATTGATGTGTAGGAGTGTATTTGACTTATATTGATTTAACATATGTGGATAATTCTCTGCAAACGTCAATGTTTATTCTTTTCTTCATATATTGTGACTGAGCAATCATATAGTGCTTGCTTGCCACTAGAGTAATTAGCATATTCTTCACCTTTCTTTTTTATAAAAAAAATTAACCTGAATATACCAAACCTCTATCTTAGAAGTTAAAATGTCCCTCCTCAGGCAAAACTTAGTTGTAATTTTGAAAAGGAATTTCTTAAATTGTTTTTTGTTTAGCAATCAAGGGCTAAAAGAATTATTATTTTTTTATCCCTTAGAATGGAATAAGTGTGTAGTTCATTAGCTATGGTTCTCATTGGATGCAATATGTTTTAGAAGTTTTTAAAGAAGTTTGTGTGTCATCTGGTAGGTGTTTTGAATAAGTTGATTATATGGTTTAGAACTATATCAGATGATATTGAATCTGAATACCTCCACCATTGCAGAAGGAAATTGATCTATCCAAAGCCAGAGGATACATGCATTTCAGCTTCAGAATCCCAACCACCTATTTCTATAATTTTTTGCCCCAAATTAGCAATGATCTATTCGGAATGGGTTCTTTTAATGACTAAGTCTAAAAAGTTCCTCTTCTAAAACAAATAGATTGATACAAATTTGAAAAATACATCAGTGAGAAATTCCAAAGTGATAAGTTAGTCGTGGAATATAATCTCTTTTCTCCAACTAATTCAAATCAGTAAGTTAAATTAAAAGAAAAGAACCCTACCATTCAGATACAATTTATTATTTCCCTTTTTAGAAATTTTCACTGTTATGTGTGCAAATTTATTTTGTGTTTCATATACTCTAGAGCACATATGAACTTAATTTGTTTGAGGGTTGAGTTTCCATCATCCAGCTGATATAAACCAAACAATATTTTAAATGTTATTTGACTGAAGAATAAAGTACCTTGCCTATTTTGAGGACCACAGTGGTTTCCATAGTGACAGAAGAGAAGCCTATCTACATGCAGAGATTAATATTCCTTTCTATTGATCTTTGGTTTATATTTAATAGTAGAACATTTAGAATTATTTGTAGCTCTTTAAATATAGATGTCAAGCAGCTATTATTTGCACTTTTAATTACTATGAGAATCAAAACTGTACCTGTAAATTGCAGATCAAGGTGACAATCATCAATATATTGATACGTAAACCATTGCAATTTGCATTTCTTACTGAACCATGTGACATCTGTTTTGATGTAAGAGAAAGGGTCTTTAGTTTATAATTTTATCAGTGTCATTCAGTCCCTGAGAACATGTAGGATTACCTTGACAGTGGATAGATCATTTGCATGTACAGTATGTTAGATTCTATTACACGAAATTAGAGATCAGGTTAATTTCATGTGATGAGACACATAACCTCTCTCTAATTGGCCAGAGGTACAGAATGCACTACACCAACAGACTACAACTTGAAAAGTGAAGAAGTTTGAATGAAATAGGAGGAAAATTATTAGAGTTCTTCTTAGAAGGGAGAACTGAGTCAACTGGGCTTATCTAATCTAAGGAGAAGACAAAAAGGACATTCAGGGAACTATATTTTTTTCAAATACATAAAAACCAGCAGAAAAATTTGAGGGAACTGTTCATCTAAGTGATGTAAGATTGGGCAAGAATTAAAGGGTTGGGATTACAGCAGGGAAGTTTTCTACTACTTATTATTGGAAACTTGCTAAGGGTGAAGGTAATAAAGAACTAAAATAAATTGCCTATAAGGCTTTCGAGTTTCCTCTTTGGAAACCTTCAAGAAGTGATTGCTTGTAGATCTGTCAAGTTGATTTCTGCCTTCAGGCACGGTTAAGGACAAAACAAGTCCTTTAATTCCTATCTGCTACAATTCCTGGATCATTTTCTTTGATACATTAACTGTGAGACTTCTAAATACAGTTAATATATATTTCATCACTGAATGCTTCAATTTAAGCCAAGGGAAAACAAAGAAGCAATGTTAACGAGATGAATGAAAGACAGAATGTGTTAGAAAATAGGATTTATCTCAGAGCTGGTGTTATACTAGTACTGCTACTACAAAAATTGTTAAGGTTTTGCCAGTGAGTTTTATGGAAGATAGTACTAGTACTAGTGAAAGAGTACTTTTGAAATGCCTGTTTCTGACAATGTATACTGTAATTCATAATAATAATAGAATATAAAAGAACCTGAATATCTTTCAAAATCAAATTTATTAGACAGCAAATCTACTATTTTATTTAGAGATACCTCCCAGTTTTGTTGCTGTTATATACTGTAAGTTTTGAGCAATATATATATTGAGGTACTTCAGTAAAAACAGTTCTCTCTCCTCCACAGGATCTTTGTATATAAATAGATTCAATGTGTGTCACAAATTACTCCCAGATTGCACTGGAAGGCAGCATTACTTGATTTTAGAATACACTTCTGTACAGCAGACATTGCAGGTCTTGAGAATGAGCCATTTCAGATGTCATTTCCTAGTTATTGACTTCTCCTCTGCTTCTGAAACCTATAAAGAGATTTCTCTATGGCTGTTTTTCTCTATGAGTATTTAGAACAGCACACTAGGATCTGAACATGCATATAATCTCCAAATCACTGTTGCCTCCTCATAAACTCAGCTAAGCTAGGTAATAGTGCACCTCTTAGCCAGTTCTGTCCTGCTTAATAGCCCACAAACAACTTATGATAACACAGTTGAAGCAATGAATAATAAAATAGTAGATGGAAATAAATGTCAGTGCAAGAAGAGTAGTGCACATCTAGGTGATAAAGTGTAACTGTCTACTTTGGAAAGAGGTGCTTCTAGAACATCCTTTTAGTAACCAGAGCAGAGCTATTCAGCATTGTTACTAGTTCTAGTTTTTGTGTTCATCAGAAAACTCAGTCCCCTGTGCTTGTTTTTGTGCCTGGTCTTCAAATGATCTTCATGTCCTCTCTCGTGACTGATTCTCTATTACCTTGATGCATCACAGACATGAGAGAGCAGCACAAATGGAGTAAAGAAGAGAATGAATGAAGTATGTACAGCTAGGGAAAGAGTTTTCTCCCAGTCACTAAATTATCATAGTTTCAGCATCCCTAGCACTCCTACAATTCATAATTTTATGACTCAAGCAATGTGACACACATACACTGAACATGTTATCTTCTTTCTTCCATCCCAAAACTTCATGAGTGGTTTGCCTTGGTTATGTGATTTAATCACCATTTCACTTTGCTAGCCACTGATTTATAATGGCCATGTTTTCTTCTGTTTTGGCCACTTTCTCTAAGTTTCTCAATCCTTCTGCATCCTGCATTTTGAAGCTGTGGAAAAGTTGTATCCAGCAGAAGTAGCTAGAAAAGAGGGGCCAGGTACCTAGACAACAATTGGTATTACTATTAAAACTGAGGTAAAGAAGGCATTAAGTACCTTTTCCTCATCCTTTGTCACTGTGTTTCCCCCTGCATCCAATAAAGGATGGAAATTCTCCTTAGCCCCCCCTTATGTTGTTAATGTATTTGTAAAAGCACATTTATTGTCTTTTATGGCAGTATCCAGATTAAGTGCTAGTTGGGATTTGTCCCTTCTAATTTTTTCCCTGCATAACCTCTCAATGTCTTTGTAGTCCTGAGATGCCTACCCTTTCCTTCAAAGGTCAAAAGAACCTGCCTTTTCTTTTCCTGAGCTCCAGCCAAAGCTCTCTGTTCAGCCAGGCTGTTCTGCAAATCATCCCATGCTTTGGCACATGTGGACACCTTGGTCCTGCGCCTTTAATATTTCCTTCTTGAAGAATATATTTGAAGAATAAAAAGACTCCTTTGAAGAATAAAAAGAGTCCACCAAAGACTCCTTTGCCCTTCAGGACTTCCTCCCAAGGAACTCTCCAAACCAGTCTCCTAAAGTCTCTGGCAAAGTCTGACCTCTGTAAGTGCAAGGTGTCAATTCTGTTGACCCTCCTTTTACTTCCCTGAGAGTTGAAAAGTCAATCGTGTCATTATCATTGAGCACAAGCTGGCCTCCAACCATTACATCTCCCACCAATCCTTCTCTGTTCACAAACAGCAAGTCCAGTGAGGCACCTTCCTTACTTGGCTGCCTCACCATCTGAGTCAGGAAGTTATCTGCCATAGGCTCCAGGAACCTCCTCAACTGTTTTCTCTCTACTGTGTTGTATTTCCAGGTCATGTCTGATAAGTTGAAGTCCACCATGAGAATGAGGGTTTAGGATTGTGGAACTTCTCACAGCTGCTTATAGAATATTTAATCTACCTCTTTGTCCTGGTTGAGTGGTCTATAACAGACTCCTACCAGGATATCTGCCTTGTTAGCCCAAAAATACTCATTCCAGTCATCACCATCATTATCTCTAGAGAATTAAAACACTCCCTAGTATACAGGGCCACACCACTGCCTCCTAGAAGGTAAAGTTTGGAACAGAAAGATGAAATGGTAGCTTGAGTCTAAATTCATAAATGTAAGATTCTGATTGTATTATGCTTTTATTGGAAGTGAGTAGATTCTGGATTTGAGAACAGAAAAGTTTATCTTATCAATAACCTTTAAAAGTGATTAAGAAACTACTTAGAAATTTAATTTGTTTTCTTGTTAAAACTCAGTATTCTTTGTCTTGACTAACTTGAATAACTTGGTATCAGTGGCTACTTTTTGAACATACGATTCACTCTTATTTCTAGAGTGATTCAATTAATGAATATTCATTGATAAGTATGCTGAACCACACAGACCCTCTCAATTTTCCAAAGGTTACTTCTCTCCACTGAGAAAACTATCAATTATTCCACATTTCTGTCTTGAGTCTTTCCCTTAGTGATTTATTCAAGTACGTATGACAGACCTCGTTTGACATGAATCACTGAAGCAAGATGCTTATTAGTATAAAAAGCATTGCTGCTGTGGCAGAGTTTATTAGAAGTACTGACCCTACCTTCTCATTATCCACAGAAAGGATTAATGCAGATTTGCATATTATGAAAATATTGTGCCAAGATCTTATAAGGAAAAAAAAAGTAAAATTCTCCATTAATGTCTTTAGTGCAATGTGGCTTAGAGAGATCTCAATAACATGAAAAATGTCAAAGTGACATTAGAAAAGGTAAGTAGATGGCAGTAGTTATACACTAAACAGTTTTGATTTATCCAACATCAAAAGATTTAGCAACAGTTCTCCCTAGGACTATATGAGCCAGGACAGCTAAGGTACTTGTTCTTTAGTATTCAAGAATAGCTCAGAGATATGTCTGTAAAGAATGCTACTTTGTTATACACTTTTGTCTTTTGGCTACTGCTGAAAATGAAGAGAAACAAGAAACCTCCAAACTGAGACCAATGCAGGTTTTGTCACGTTCATTTGAATGAGATGAAATGGGCAGAAGTCCCAATAGTATTGTGATAAATAAATTAATGCACCATTAATGCAAGAAAACCATGTGGGCTAAAACATGACAAAACTATTTGTTGCTACAGTTTGATTTTTTGTTTGTTTGTTTGTTTGTTTGTTTGTTGTTTTAATCTAAATTGTTGTTTTGGTTTCTGAGACTGCTAGAAATACACTAGCTTTATTGTGGAGTAAATGTCTTACTTTTTACTTGTTGCTCCTGGGTAGTAGTGGGGTAGGGTTAGAAGTAGGGTTAATGTTAAACAAAAATGTTCCAAATCTGTGAGTGTAGATGCTAAAAACTTAGCTTGAGTTTATGTAACTTACTAAATCAAGAATTAATTCTCAACATTGAAACTAAAACCGTGGTAAAAATAAGAGCAAATTATTTCATTACAATTATAGGCAGAATATTAAAAAAAAAGAAAGTTGAAGGACTACTTTTACAAACACACAGGTAAAATTTGCTGTGTAAATAACTGAGAATGTAAGGAATCATTCATAGAGAAGCAGGAAAAGCTCTTGATAGTAGAAGGTAGATAATTGTAACAATCTGTGCAAATATTTCACTACAAACTAACTGAAAAGGAGTTATAATGAAGAAAGACGAGGATCACAGTTCATTGAACAGTTCGATGTAATTGAGTTTCTGAAGTGATATGGTATGAATTAAGGGCTCAACTTTATTGGGTCAAAGGATTAATTGTCCTTTTAAGGTGAAATTTCATGAGGTTGTTGAGCCAATTTAAGAGAGTGGGTTGGGGGAATGAGTGACACTTTTAGCAGCTGCCATTGCCTGTTGTCTAGTGAGACCTCCCCTTTCTAAAACTTTAGCTATAATGCCTTACAGTTTCTAGAGAGAAATGGGAAAACTGTATAAGTCAAGAAAAAAGTCCCCACAAGATTCTGAGGGGGTAGAAAAGGGAAAAAAAATTAAAAGGAGAATTTATTTAGCCTGAGTGGGCACCACAGCAGTTGAAAACTTCACTTATTGATTACTTAATTATTTTGAATTATATTCAAACTGAAACACATGAAAGTTCTTGTTATGTTTATAGGCAAAATATATTTGTAAGTGATTTAATTGTGTAGAAAAAAACATGTCCCAAGTATCTTTCTTAAGAGTACTCTGACATTTGTAAGATGCCTAGCTTATTTTTAGGTTCTTTCTTGTATTTGACTCCTTATTCAGAGAGATAACCATTAGAGAGTTTTAATAATTGAGGGGAGTAAAACAGAATACAAGTGACCTTGCCTAACACCACCTAGTTGTCACGCTGACAGTGGTCTTCTGTCAGCCAAAAGCTGTATTCCTACACTAGTTTGCTTCCAAGTAAATTTTACAGGACTGTTGGTGTGAATAATGCAGCAGCTGCAGAAGTCTGCTTTTTTAAAGAAAGAAGTGTAACCCCTACAGAATATTGCAATTGTTGATAATGGGAAAAGAAGTATAGCTTGCAAACGTGAAATGCAGCTTTTAACATTATAAAATGTAGTTCCAAATGAGGTTTTTAAAAATTACAATTTATATTTTTACTTCTTTTTGAAAACTTAATCTTGTTTAGTGGCATGTATCTTGTGTGTCAGAAAATTCTCTAAGCAGTATCTGGTATTTTCAGATCTCCAAGTTATGATTCCAAGAACTTAATTTCATACATTTTTCTAGATATGAAGCTTGTATGTTTTGGTTCATGGTGGAGCCTTCAGTTTGTCTATTTGTTCTGTTTGTAATTTTTTTTTCTTATGCTGTGCTATTGCTTCATAGTATAGTAGTATTAGTAGGGAAAAATAACTTTAAACTCTATTTTGCCTCTCTGAAGTCTATGCCATCTAAACAATCCATTTTGGCTCACATCTGCTTAGTGTTTTCACCTTTTGGGAATAGGTTATTAGAGCAGTTACAGCATATAAATGTCATTTATGGAGAAACAGGGGAAAATACCAGATGGCATTTTGCTGTAACAATGTGGTTACTTCAAAGCTTGTGGCATTACTGCTACTGTGTAGTATCCTGGTCATGTAAGTAATGACAACAGAGATCCTGGCTGTGCTTAATTTCTCTGAGGTTTCTATAAATGGTGCAAAAAACTCCTTAGAATTATAATTCTTTATGCAGGCCTGAAACTTTTGTATACTTTTTGTTTTCTTGATAACCTCTTTGTGGACTGATTTTTAATACTAGACATACACATATGTTTTTGATGTGTGTACTGTCTAGTGTATTTACATTACATGCTTCCCAAAATCCCTTGGGAACACTGCAAATCAGTTAGTACCCATATATACATTTTATGATTTTTATATTATTGTAGCAGAATAGGTATCTGTAAACTCTTCTGGCATGTAGTGTAATTGGGATGTCTGAGTAAACAAAAGATGTTGTCAAAACAGAGGTAGTGAGAAGTAGTAGAATAATTGACAGCATTTTTCTCAATTTCAGACAATGCAAAAGTGGGATGAATGGTTGGTTGGTAGACCAGAGGGTTGTGTTGCCCTTCAGAAATGCCTTGACAGGCTGAATAAATGGACAGAGAGGACTGTAATGAAGGGAAGGACTGTGCTTATCTGGGGGGGAGCAACCTCCTTCACCAGTGCAGGTTGGTATCTGTCTGTACAACAGCTTTGCAGAGAAGGTGCTGGGGACTAGCTGCTGACTACGAACCACACTTTGCTTGCAAACCACTCAAACAGCTCTTGGGCTGCATTAGGAAGAACGTTGCAAACACATCAAGTGGGGTAATTCTTTCTCAGGAGAGTTCCTTTCAATTTGTATAAATACCTGGGGGAGGAAGTAAAGACAGGAGAACCAGATTCTTCTCCATGGTGCCCAGTGACAGAAAAAGGATTGCTGGGCACACACGGAAATGAAATTAAATCTGAACATGAGAAGATGCTTTTCTGCAGACGTGAAATGGAAGACCAAAGGAACCAAGTTTCTCAATGATAGAGTTAAAAGCTGATTTGATAATACTTACTGACAACTCAGGCTCACAGTCTCTGTTTCATGTCATTTTCTTCTGTATGCTCTATGATACTCTCTGTGCTCAACTATTAAGAGATATACAAATTAGTTATTGATGCTTTGAAAACTGTCTATTTACAGTAACATATTGAACTCTTTTAGCAGTGGAAATATCAAATATTGTCAGCCAATATAGTGGAAATCATATTCTAATACCATGATTGTAATCAGGTTTAGGAAATAGCTCCAAATCATCTTTTATTAATACTTCAAATATATTACACCTTAGAAGGATCTCTGCCTATGGCTCTAGTGATAGAACTGTTTTAGAGAGAGTCTCAAATATTCAAGGGACTTGAAAAAGATTGAAGCACCCAATGTAAATCTCTTTAGAAGCTACATGTAAACTCTTCAGTTCTTTTTAAGATTTCAAATACAATTTTTAATATATTTTTCAGGATATTGTTTCAAATGCTGATTAGATCTAGAAGAAAAAATGCCTATAATTTTCTCATTAAATCACTGTGTCTTCTTTCTGTACCTTGAAGGAAGACACTGGCATTTAAAGTGAGCTACATCTCCAGGAGGCAATTTGCTTTTCACTTGCACATAATATTACCTTAAAAGTAATTTGATATAGGCAAATAAACAATCAAAAAATTTCAAGTAATTACTGTACTTACTTTTGATATTTCCTGTTAATTAATAAGACATAACAGGTTTCCGTTGGTTTAATTATATTTAATTTAATAAACTTTTAAAAACCAGAGAGGTTTCTG
>VZRZ01001115.1:100514-112114 GCA_013398175.1 Climacteris rufus
CCCCCCCCGTTTTTAAGGTCTATTAAGTAACTTACTGGTGTTATAAGTGTTTTTAAAAATAGTATTTTTTTCATCTATAACCTTACAAAGTAATATTTGCACCTATATAATTATGTGACCAGATATATTCAGGTATTAATTTAATTTCTACTTGTCTCAAGGTCTAGTGAATAGAAAAATCAGTGTTAGCTTTGAATTGTCTATGTGTTTACATGTGTGTCCTTACTTTCTCTGAAACCCATCCTGGACAGTTTAAATATGTGTACCAAATGATTTATACCAAGGACTAGAACTAGGACTTTGAACTAATTCCCATTTGTCTGCTAAATGGAAAGAATAATTGGGCAACTTGGTAAAATATTTTTACCACTGATGCCAAAATTTTGCCTCTCCAAGGTGAACAAATCATTAGGTTGCTTTGAAAAGCATCTATTTTACTTGTAAATCCTGGATGGTAGTCTGCTGTGTAAATAAATTAATGGCCTTTCTAGAAGCATGCACAACGCAAGTTGTGTCAAAGCTCTTGTGTATGTTGTGTCAGGCTGTCTCATATTTATAGATGGATATAAGATGATGGAGAGGTAATAGCTAACTTTGTGTACGGTCCTTTTCAGTATGAAGTTATTGATTCATTTTGATTGAAAGAAACATTAATTTAGCAATCCCAGCTTTGTAGAATTGCTATTTTTCAATGGTTGCAGAGATTTTTTCAAAATCTCAGCTTTTCACTTCTCAGCTTGCCTTGTCATCTGGTACTTATTTGCAAGATACCCATTTTTCTTTGTCTCATTCTGCACTAAATTCTCCTAAATGTCTAATTCTTTTGAATGTGATGGCATACATAGGCTGTTACTATGTTCAGTTGCTGCATGACCACTTGTTAAGTTGTGGCATCTGAATTACATGCCTTAGTCCTCAGTTTCTTTAACAATTGTCTTTTAATCAGTCTCTGGTTCTGGATTTTCGGGAGTTCAGGAGTGGTATTGCTACCTTTTAGTCATGTGTCTAGAGAAAAGTGAGTTTTTTTCCAGTGTAAGGAGAGTACTTGGGTACTGCTTGAATACAACTGGGAACAGTGTTTTTTCCTGGATCACATATATTTATTTCTTACTTATATGACACATACTACAGGGATGAATGTATAGAATCAATAATGTAAAGACAGAAATTGTGCAGGAAGGAGTATGTATGCAACTGAATTCTATGGGGAAAAAATAAAAGGAAGATAATAAATACTAAATTCTCTTAGCACAGTGTAAAGAATTAAAAAGGGTTAGCATAATTATTCTTTTTTAAATCCCTTTAGATAAACAGCATATTTTACTCAGTTTGATCCCTAAATTTGACTTCTCATCCGTCTGAGATTTCTTGGATATTGACAGATATTTTTAGCAAACTTCTATATAAAATTTCACACATCACCAGCATCTCAAAGCTATTGAATGATGGGCAAGCTGGTATAAGGTGCATAGTAGATATTTTGCAAACCAGATGATCTCCTGCTACAGAACAGCAATTTTGGGTAATAATAAATCATATGAGGAGGAATTTTCTAATTATTATCCAGATTATAGTAACATTTCTGGTACTTTCCAAAAAATTTTTTATGGTGATGCATGAAAAGAAAGAAGACATACAGGAGGTTAACAGTCTGAGACAAACTGACATACAAAGGGAATAGCTGATGTCCCTTAGATGATGCAGCTGAATGCACTTAAGAAAAGAAGAAGAGTGATGGATTACATTTGATCTTTAAAAAGATTTGACAAGCTGAATATACAGGAGCCATATACTATTTGTAATTGCAAAATATCACATCATTTATAAATGTTTAAGTCTTGAACATACGATCTACTTGGATAATAATTCAGTGAGAGCATGCCTTCTTATTGTTTCTGTCTGTTACACAGCTGTAAAATTGGACGAGAAATGCTATTTAGCAGACATGAAAATATTCTTTTGAAAATGAATGAAGCAGATAGCGTAGACAGCACATTCAGTGTGAAAATGAAACATGTTTTTCCTTCTGTGATTCTATGGAAATGGAAGAGATGAATGGAAATATTATGCTTTCATAGTGCTAAAATAATTTCCATAATTGCCTAGGATAACTATGTTTTTGAATATCTGTATTCCTCAAAGCTTTTTAAAATGCAGAGAAGTTGAAACCAGGGGTCTAAAATTAGGTTTTGTGAAGTTCAGGATACTTAGCTGAAATTTTACATTCTATTGTACTAGTAAAATATTACATCATATTGTTATGTTCTGTGAATTATATTGCTACCCATATGGTATTGAATTTTCATTTAACATGAAAATGCTTTTCAAAAATTGCTGAAATAGGAGTTATAGTTACTTATCTTGAATTCTCAAAATAGTAAGGGCAGTCAGCCTTACTGTAATAACTGTAAAATTTGTGCAATTGATTGAAAATTAAGCTCAGGATTTAAATTCAGTCATAGCCATAAATAGTGGGATAATGTACTTCATTCAGAAGACAAAATAGTGAAGTTTTTAATAAGAGTTTCCCTTTAATGGGTACGTATATCTGTACATTCCAAATGGGATATAAAATGCAGTATTTGAATTAAAATTTGCTGCAGAAGATGAGTATGAATCATAACCCAAATAAATAGGGACAGTGCATCTTGAGAGTTTTTGCAGTGGTCAATACTCAAGTTATGTGACTGAATATTTGGTGTCTCTTTGGCTGAATTTGTAGTCACTGTAAGTCACTGTTCAGTGTCTAACAGCTACATCAGTTTATTCAACTGCTGACCTGCATGTCTGGTATTATGCACTACTGCAGATTGGATGAATCTGGAGTTTTAAGTGTAGCATGAGCTAGAGTGCTTCCCTTTATGACTTCAAAATCTTCTTTGCATTCATCTTCCCTGACAAATTTCCTGTTAACTAGTGTAACAATGCTGCCTGGTCTTTCTAATTCACAGAAACCTACTGACCCTTGTTCTCCTTGAGCCCTGCAGACATTTTCCATTCAGTGTGAAGGTGAAGCTTAGTCCATGCTTTCTGATTATATGCCTCATGGAAGTACTGTAGTGATTTGTCACATAAACCCTGACTCCACAGAAAGTGTTACAGTCCTTTATACTCCTACCGGATGTTCCATACATACTTTTCTGGAAACTAATGAAATAAAGTAAATAAAAAAGATATTGTCAGTTATAAAAATCTGTTAAACCATTTGCTGGTTTCTGAGTTTATGGATTGGAATGATCCTTGTGATGTTACTAAACTAATTTTTCTTGTTTCTTGTTCAGCTGCCAGTTAAGTTGAACAACCTCAGGTACTAAGCAAAAGAAATAGGAAAATAATATTTAAATCCAGGCTGTCTTCTCTAGTTGGGCACAGCTTGTATTGTCCATTGGACTATGACGCGTCAATTAATTTTTACTTATCTTAGGGATCTGTTGATTAGATTTACTTCAGATGCAACTTAATTCATTAAATTCAAACATATATGTTGTAATGATGTCTTAAGGAATTTTCCACACAAGTTGCTCTAATGCTTTTTGATAGTGGTGTTTATTACATTGTATTTGTATTGCATTAAAAGCAAACAGTCTAGTGTCTTTCTGATAGTTGAAGAGTTCCACTGCAATAACCTCTGTCTTTGCTATACAAATATAATAATGCTTGGGACTAATTCACAAACCATTCCTTTAATCTGTAGGGTGCCCATGGTCAACATGCACATGGCTTTCTTCTTATTTTACTGTGTTACCCTCAATCATATATTAAAATAGTATAGCTGGTAGTGAGCTGATGCTAAGCAGCCAGTAGTTAAGTGATAATACCTTGAAGAAAGAAGTAGGTTGTATTTTTTTAATCTTTTAATAAGACAGTCTTCATAGAGTTCTTTGAACTGTCATTATTGAGTGATTTTAATGCAGGTGTCTGCCATCACAAGATGATATGGATGTTGATGCCATGGCAAGATGATGTGTGGTCGTGCAATGGGGGCTGCCAACCCTGCTAGAGGTAGCAGGAAGGTGGCAGAAAGATTTATTCAGATTGCAGCCTGCTATTATCTGTAGTGCCTTTGGGAAGAGAATGACAAGCAGGACGTTGTGAGCTGTATGAATTGTTCTGATGACTTACTGCAGTTTTCAGTTAGGAGACTGTGCATTTCTTTTTTCGTGTAATTGTGGTACTCATCTGTCCATCTGCAATTCAGCTATAACTTGGTCTTTGAATTTTTTTCTGCCACTAATCTGCTCTGAGAGCATATTATGAAGTTTCTGTGTTGGATGATTCCTTCATTATTCCTTCTTGCCAAGAGCATTGTTCTCATTGGTGTCTATATTATGCTACTTTTTCTCTCATTATATAATGTTCCAAATATTCCTTTCTCTTCATAATGTGAGAAAGGTACCCAGGAGTGTGATATCTCTATGACAGTAGAAAACGTAGATGTGAAATAAAGAGTTTGTCTGCATTAATATCCACTGGGGGAATAAAGTCTGAACTAGGGAAACTTGTGACTTGTAATGAAAATCACATTGTTTATGTTCATTTAAACCAAATTCAGCCTTTTGGCAATGAGAACATCCGCGATTGCAATTTTTGTGTACTATAAATAGCTGCTTGTGTTATCATCTTCGCTCTTAAGGGCCCATTTCCATTTATTCTCCAGAAAATATGTTGGTTTTTGAACTGAAAATTTTCAAGCTCACAGTTTCGGTCTTATATCCTGAGATGATAACTGGACAGAAGGCAATGGAATAATTTTAATATTATTTGTACTAAGTAATACTTTACATATTTATCTGACATTTTGTATTCTGAACGTGTTTTGAAAACGTGATTTCCAGAACTCCTTTTTGGGAAATTGTTTAGTATTATTACTGTTATGGGAAGTACAACATTAAAACAGAAGTAGACATTTTCTCACGTAGAAATTGCTAAACTTCTTAGCAGGTGGTGAGTTTTGAACTCAGGGAGTTGGTAGTCTGAAATCCCTTTCAATAGATTATTACATCTAACAGAATCAAGTTTGAATAAAATAAGTTTCTCAGCATTCTCTTGTGGCAGAAGTTAAAACTATTAATTTGGTGGCACTTTAACTTGACAAAGAAGGAGTTGAGATACATCTATAAAGTCAAAAAACACACAACCTGAAAGTGGCTTCAGATATATTTCAAGAGACTGGGATACCAGCCAGTTTTCTTCTGGCAGCTGTGTAGGACTGTACAAAGCCTGAGCTAAGTCATTCATCTTTGCATCGTGACCGTGTAGGCATGTCTACAAAGAGATGGGCTTGTTTACAGGGGAATAGATTGTACCCAGAGTAACAACTAACTCCAGCTATGATCAAAGGAATTTCATATGTGACATTGAGAATCATATGTGGCAGAGTTAGTGCTCTAGAGAAATTAATGTCCTTGTCAGTTCATCACTGCAAAGCCGTTCCTGTGTACTTTTAGATGGCTGCATACTTTACTGCTGTTACAGGAATCTGCTGTATCATTAATCATATTTGGATTTTTTTTTCCTGGAGCCTTGTCTGTCTTAAAGTAATGAAAATACCTAGTAAAATATGAGCACACCATCCATTATTGTTGTAATATAAATTATTTTGATAAGGTTTGAAAGCAGGTGAGCCAAAAAACCCTGCTATATTTAGCAGAAGTGCAGCTTTCAGGTAACTCTGGAAAGAACACCCGGGGTTTGCTAATGGAAAGAAATGGTCTTTGTCAGCTTTCAAAGACAGGCATGCAGTTTTGTCAAATGTTAGTGACAAGCGCCTACCTAAGTCAAGAAAGTAATTTTGAACAAATGTGTGTTTGTGTATGAACAAATTGTTCAAATTCCTTTTTGTGGAGCAGTGTTTATCTAAAATTTGAATTCCATGAGCCTGGGACTAAATGTCGATGGTAAAGTGGTCTCAAGATAAAACTTTCTTCTTAGAGAGTGGCAAAAGATATTTGTGTTAATTGTGACAAGTTAAACCAATTATATATGTGCATTATTTTGAGTAAAGACAGCTTCTACCAAAGATGTTCAAATTAAATACAAACAATAATAAGTAATTTTTTCTCTAATTTCTTGTCTTTAATTAAACAGATTTATTTTGAAATCTTCATCTGCCTGCTAAACCTTACATCTCTGGACTTTTCATTTCAGGTAAAATCTGACAGATAAATACACTTATTTTTCACATTTTTATTTCAGAGTAAAACTATGAAGACCTGTAAAGATGGACACGAGACGTAAGTGTAAGTAGAAAAGGGCAAGGAGGAGACTGGAGATGATCACTTTCAAAAATCAAAAGGATTTCTCTGCTAAATTATTTATCCATTTTCTAAGGCAAATTATAAATATATTACCAAAACCAAAGACATAAGTGTCTGAGGAGAGAGTTCAGCCAGTCATCAATGTTTGCTGCAGTATCAGTGCTGTTAACAGGTTTTCAAAAAAATAATTTCCTATTTAGTATTTCATGAGTTTCTTCTTAATGGGATTCTCAGAGCTGAAGACCTTACAAGTATTTCCTTTTTTTTTTTTTTTTCTTTTGCATTTTGTCACCTACCTCCCCTCTAGTAAGTTGCAAATCAATAGTAGGAACATCTTGGTTTTGCTCCTTTCTTTGTATTGAGATAGACATTTTTGTTTTGTTACATTTTCTTTGCTTTCAGATCTTTGATTCTCATTTTCTCGTCCTGATATAGTAGCATATGCAAAAGTTATGTGAAAAATATTCTTTCTAAAAAAATTTACGCTCTAGAACAGTAACTTCTAGCATGTAAGGCACAAAAATCTGCTATCAAAGACCAGCCCTTCCTTTGCTGGGAAGCCGTATGAGGAGTGGCTGATGTCACTTGGTCTGTTCAGCCTGGAGAAGAGGAAACTGAGCGGAGACCTCAATGAGGTCTTCAACATCCTCAAAAGGGAAACAGAGGGACAGGTACTGATGTCTGCTCTCTGGTGACCACTGACAGGACCTGAGGAAATGGCCTAAAGTTGTGTCAGGGCAGGTTTAGGTTGAGTATCAGGAAGAGATTCTTCACCTAGAGGATGGTTGGGCACTGGAACAGTCTCCCCATGGAAGTGGTCACAGCAGCAAGCCTGACAGAGTTCAAGAAGTGTTTGCACAATGCTCTCAGGCACATGGTGTGACTCTAGGGGTGTCCTGTGCAGGGTTAAGAGTTGGACTTGATGATCCTTGTGGATCCCTTCCAACTCAGTGTATTCTGTGATTCTATAAACCCAGTCAACTTGATGCAAAAATTAGAATTCATAATGGAACTTAAAACTCAGGTTCATAGTCTCTGTTTCTTTAGAGCCTCTGTCCTGTGAGCAGGAAATGGGAAAACCTTTAATATTTGAAATGATAATATAGGAGGTTTTTCTTTATATGCTGTACAAATGGAATACTTGAAGACTCAAGTTTCTGTTAATATTTAATTTTAAGAAATCCCACAGTAAAAAGCCATATGCTAGGTTTCTTCCAATATTTCAATTGAAATACTGGTAAAAAATAAAGTACATAAAGGGAATAAAAATAGGGAAATGAAATTTTGTTCCATGGGGATGCCTTTTTATTTTATGTGCCTCAAATACCCAGTCTCAGAAGCAATTAAAAGAGTCAAAGAATGTGGTTAATTCCTGGCAGTTATATAAAGGCTATGGAAACAGAAGTTCTGATGCCACTTATCAAAAACATGAAGACACTGATATTTTGGATAGAAGCCCATAAAAATGAAATGGGTTTAGCAACCTTAAAGGACAAAAAATAGCATTTTCTTCATGAGAAATGTCACCATTTCTCATTAATACTAATACAAACCAGAGGCATTCTTTGCCCAATTCCTAGTTAAAATATGTATTTTCTACATGCTGGTAGCATCATACTGGTTGTGTGTTACCTCAGACTGCTCTGATTGATATGTTTCATGCTAACTCCTATTTATTAACATATTTAAATATTATTTTAATATTTCTGTGATGGAAACTCCAGCAGACTCCATATGGATGATTGTGTCTAAGTGTGATGTATCTATTTGTCCTAAAGTGAAGAACTGAATAATTCATTTGAAATCCATGGGAATTCTTGTATGGTGAAAAGGAAAAACAGGATCCAAAGAATTCAAATCTTCATTGCTAGGATCAATTAAAGAGTTGGATGTGAAATATGGTAAGGTAGAGATATTGTACTAAAATTAATAAAGGAGACCAGATCTTCATTGCTTTTTATGCAGTTGTGGTTACTACAGTTTCAGTTTTACTGTGACAGACTTGTTCTCTTATGCTGTGTGGATTTCAAACAAATCCAAACAAAGTCTCTAGACAAGCTTTTACTTTGAGTTCTGGAATAAGGCACAAGTGAGGCAAATCCCTGCCCAGGGATATGCCACTAAGGGAATTTTTAATAATCAATTGACTATTAAAAGCTAACAACTGCCATCCAAGTCAAGACTATTGTATGACAGAATAAATAATTCTATTTTGACCTCAGATATAGCAAATTTCTCAAGTTCTTGTGCATCTATTTGAATTTTGGAAACAGGAAACACTAACATGAGAGTTAGTCCAGAAGATGACACACCACACCACTGCCTTGCCATGTTTAAGAAGAAAAGTCACATCTATCTATCTATCTATCTATCTATCTATCTATCTATCTATCAATCAAATGTAAAGTCAAATGCATTAGCCTAATCCACTCTAAAGGTGATTTCTACTAATCTGAATTTAGTTAGTGGTTTAACAGGCCAGTTTTTGTGACTCCTTTGGTTAAGTATGGTTAGGCAACATAGTTTTCTATTGCTTGTCCAAACCTTAAATGATGTAAAAGTAAGATGTTTAGGAACTGAATCATGATGTACTGATATTCCCTACTTTCATTTTCTCTTTTGAATTTAAAGATTGAGTGATAAATTTGCTTGAATTTGTGGTCAAATTTATTTAACAAATACAAGCCTAAATATAGCTTTTGTAGGTTATAGATTTTTCTTAAAAATTAGGTTCTGTATAGTTCAATTTACTCTTAAACTGTCTTATGGTGTTAGACCCAGTAGTACCTTGTGTTCCTACAGAGTGTCGTCAATTGCCACTGAAGAAAGAGTGTAGGCCATAGGCAGTGCTATCAACTGTGTATTCCCCAACACCCACTTTCTCTGGACAGCTGCTGCTTCTTCCCAGCTCTCAGAATCACCTGCATTCACACAGGGCTCAAGGCAAGTGTTTGGTGCAGGTCTCATTCCTAAATTGATTCACCAAAATGTGCTTGGTAGGTGGAGCTGAAATGGAGTTGGGCCATTGCATAGTATCTAAGTTAGGAGATAAGGTAGTGGTTTATTGACATGAGAGAAATTTAGAAAGGGGAGGATGATTTTAATTTATCTATTATTATTTTGTTTTTATGACATTAATTAAGTTTAATTCCTGTCCTTGTAAAAGTGAAAATCATCTTAGATTTCCATCTGGCCTGTAACTGGGGTGGTGTGATAGTTAAAGTATATGGCTTCTTACCTCTGTTGTCTTTGAAGATCATCTTGCTGCCCACCAAATGCTGGGTAGGGGGAAGAGTGAATAATGAACATTGCAGAGTTAACAGTTTCCAAAGAAAACAGACAGCATAGTGATAAAGGAAGCAATTCTACTGCTGCTTAGTGAGCATAATGCTACCCCTGGAAATGCATATTTATGACTAATATGTAAATGAAACAGCCATTGTTGGCTCTGACTAGGTAAAAAGCCTGGACAACTGGAGAATTAAAAATGAAGACAAATACTCCTTATATTACAAAGTGTCTTTTAAAAAATCTGGCAAAAATACCCTAGTATAGAATGGAAACATTAAGAGAAATGCTATTTTTATAGTGATTTACTGGAAAGTTCCTTGAAGAAAAACAATTCCTTTGCATAGAACATTTCATGCTCATGCCACAAGAATTTTCTTAACTATGGAGTTTCCATTGAGGTAACTCTCTAAAATGTTTCATTTCAGTTAAATTGTAGACAACCCAAATATGGCAAAGGAGATTATTTCGATTTTATTAATAACTCTAAATAATGCTCAGAGAACAGGAAAGATAAATCTGAAGGCTAAGCAAACATTATTGTAGTGAAAGATATTCAAGGCAGAAAATAGTCTGAGGTAGGATGCCAAAGACAAATACTTCACAGGGTGGTTATTCAGCAGATGGTGCATAGAGGACTAGACTGGTTTTCGTGGCACAGTAAGTATCATACAGCACATGTTGCTCTAAGAATGATGAAGATGTTTGCCATCCCCAAAATTAAGGGAAAATATATCATGCTATAACTAATGATCTGTCTGAGTAATTTTTTGACTCAGTTTATTAAGAAAAAATTGGAGCAAACCACAGCAATAAATCTCTAGGATACATACATCCCAGACTAATTTGCATTCAAAGTCATGACAAAGTTCAGCAAAAATGCAGATCTGAGCAGAACAACTCTTCATGTATCATGGATTACTGTGCTTCTTTTCTTTTTAGGAAACTCTAAAGAATAATGATGATTATTATATCATGGATAAGATATTAGGTACAATATGTACTTGTGCATATTTGTCTTCCAGTGTTTGTCACATGCCCACTTGTAGCTTTCTAGTTAGAGTGGAAAACATTCCGTACAGTTTATAAAAACTCCTAAAGTAACTGTTGAGTCATAAGGAATATTTCTTCTGAGGAGACATTCACACTGCTTGATTTTATACATCAAACAAAAATGCCTCACACAGAACCTTATCTTCCTGAGTTATGAATGAGAAAAATGATGTTATTTGTGGTTCTGGTTTAGGACCTGGGAGTTCATCCTGTATCTGACTCTGGTGTGCATCTTCACTAGATTCAAGCTCTGTTTCAGTGATCTGGTTTCTGTGGAAAAATCCAAAGTATTTAAAATAGGCTTCAGCTCTTATAGGATCTTAACTTTCTCCATTAATTTTATGTGGAGATAAGCATCCCACCTTGGTAATTTTATTTAGATTTTAGAGTTAATCAGTTAGACATTTAGATACCCTCTGAGCAGTAGTTTTCTGTATCACAAATCTGGACAATTTAATTTACGTGTGATTTTTAGATGGCATAATTTTATATCTCTTTATAGTTCAATCAGGAGATGAATGACAATAATGTAGATCTACTAAAAAGTAAAATGTGGAATATACCACATCTTTGATGCCTAGAGTGAATTTCAGGGTTTATTTAAGTAAATTGTCCAATTTTTAACAGGAAAACCCTAACTTATACCCTGTGGCTAATAATTGGTCCCTTTTTCTCTCTGGAGTTCATCGTTGTTGTCCCCTTGCTTACTCATGCTACTCCTGTTGTGTGATAACTACACTGCGTGTCCTTTGCTTCTATTGTATTTTTATGCCTGGCAGTATGTAGCTTTTGCATTCCTGAGATTTTAGTCTTTGGATAACAAGGTTGCAGGGGATGAGAGAATTAGTCTTCTCAAGTCAGAGAATCATTTCCTACATAGATGAAGAAACAGTGTTGCAGAGAGACCACTAATCTGATAGTTACTGTATATTTTTATATAAATATAAATATAAATATAAATATAAATATAAATATAAATATAAATATAAATATAAATATAAA
>VZRZ01001120.1:13733-51165 GCA_013398175.1 Climacteris rufus
CCGCGGCCGCCGGCGCAGCGCCCCCGCGCCATGGAGGGATTCCCCGCCCGCGGGTACGGCACCGGCGGCGCCGACAACCGCCCGCTCTTCGGGGAGACCTCGGCCCGGGTAAGGGACACCGCTCCGCGGGCACCCCCGGCACCCCCTCCGCGGAAACTCCGCTGCCAAAGCGAACGGCGGCGGAGGAAGGCGGCGGAGAGTCCCGTAGCCCCCGCCCGTCCCCGTCAGTGCCCCCGGGAGTGAGGAGCCTCCTGCCCGGCCGGCCCGCAGCCCGGCACATCCCCACCCCCTGCCCCCGAGCGCCGCAGCAGCCCAGCGGCCCGAGCGGGGAACCTGCCCGAATCCTGCCAACAAATTTAAAAAACCCCGTGAAATAAGAAAGAATCCTCAGTCCCCCACAAGCCGGTATCTAAAATGAGAAAAGCGGTACCCCAGTGGAAAAATATAAAAAGAGCCCCGCAAATTCCAAAAGAAGGAAGCTTGAAATTGGCATAATTATAAAAAATCCCCTGAAATAATACAAAAATAACCCTCTCCCGATCAGTGCCCCAACCAAAAATAATCGATCAAAAACACCCCAAACAAACAACACTCCAAATTTAAAAAACCAAACCACATCCCCAGACCTAACTCCCCAGCAGGACCCCCTCCCCACATAAAACCTCACAAGACCACCCCCCCNCAAACCACCATCTCCCAAAACCCCGGCAGGGTGTTGGAGCCCAGGGTGCAGAAGTCCCAGGGTGGGGGGGACCCCTGGAGCGGGGCTGGGCGGGGGTTTTGGCGCGGGCAGGGGCTCACTCAGCCACTGTGGCCTGTCCGGGTGTGTCCGGCAGCCCCACACCCACAGCTTCTGGGCTGCAGCACCCCAGGCTGCCCCTCACCCAGTTTGGGGTTTTTTTTGCTGGGGATGGGGCTGGGGGACAGCGTTTGGTGCCCTCCCGATAACTGATGTTTCTCCTGGGATGGGGGAGCCGGCGCTGGCTCTCCTGGCAGTGGCTGACGTGTGGCAGCGCCGGCTCTTCAGGTGTCAATCCCCGCAAGCCCTCGGCCGGGCACTCTCGGCACGGCTGCGCTGGGGACGGGGCTCCAGGGGCTGCCCGGCATCGGGATCCCTCGGGAATCACCGTGCCTGGAGCTGCACGTTGTGTCCAGCGTGCTCACACCGGTCTGTGACTTAGGGCTGTCCCCTGTTAGGAGCGGTTACCCACACGTGTGTGTGTGTGTGTGTTCGGGGGCACAGGCTGAAACTGCGTGGGATTATTCCCAAGTGTATCAAATGCATCACCTCCCTCCCTGCAAGTGCTTGGAACTGCTGCCAAAATGATAATGTTCAGTGAAAACATAAAGTGATACCAGCCAAATTTTCAGGTAAAAACAGACTGATGTGGAATAGGAGGACAGGCAGGACCCCAGGAAGATGAATTGAGGGGGCACAGGTATCCCCCACCAAGAGGTGCTGGCGCTGTGGGGAGCGCTGGAGGCAAGGGTCCCTTTGTTGGAGCAATGCCCTGCACACGGGTCCTGTTGGCCGGTCCCTGGTCAGGGATTTTGGGAGGCTTCCAGGATCGGGATGTGCCATGGGAGCTGGGTGGCAGTCCTGGCAGGCAAACCCCAAACTTTTCAGCCCAGGTTCAGCCCTCAATCCCTGATCTCTTCTTTCAGCTGCGCCTCTGCTCGCAAAGCAGAGTGGTAAATAATAAACACGGGATGCTAATTTGAGTTCCTGGGCTCTGACGGGGATCCAGGGTCCTGCACACCACCCCCTGCCTGTCTCCTGTGGCTTTTTTGGAACGTGCCATGGGGGCTCAGCAGCAGCCAGTGCTCTCTCGTTGTTGTACCCGGGTCCGACAGACAAGGGATCACTGTGCCGGCTCAGGGTTGTTCCCTCCCTGATTCACCGGGGTTGCTTAGAGACGGACGCTGGTGAGGTCCCGAGCTGGAAATATTCCGTGTCAGCTGAACTTTGCCTTAAAACGGGAACAGGTCTGCCGGGAGAAGTGTCTGCTCGTGCCCCAGCTCTGCTTTTGGGTCTCTGCAAGAGATGGCTGATACTGGCAGACTGGGACCCTCTGCTCAGCAGGGCCACAGGGCAGGACAGGGACAGTGCTTGTGCCCCAGGAAGGCCTGCACCCAAAATTAGGGATCTTGCACCCTTACCAGCAAGTGGAAAGGGATGTAGACATGGGGATGCCCTCTTCTTGCCTTCTTACACTCTCCTGATCTCCAAGCTGGTGACTTTGAGGGTAAAGCCACTTTGTGGGGAGGGCAGAGCTGGGCAGCAGCATTGGCCTCCTTGCCCTGCCATGGTTCAGCTGCTCCTGCCAAGCTTTTCCTCCCCTGCTGACCGGTGAGTGAGACTGGGGGCAAGATGGTACCAAAGAAGTCACTGGTGGGAAGAGGGAGTGTGGCAACGCAGTGCTGATGAATGCCAGGTGCTGTGGATTCAGCTGTGGTTTCCAGGGATGCAGCACTGGCAGTGAGTGGGTATGAGACAAGGCAAAGGCACAGCTGTAGGGTGGCAAGGAGGGGACAGAGCGCCACAGGTGTAGCACTTCTCAGGAGAAAAGATGGAAGTTTGGTTTCTCCATGATGAAGCATTTCAATGTCAGTGGGTGGCAGTTAAGTTGCTGTGGGTTGGAAGCAGAAAGCAATAGACTGAGCAGCTCGAGATGGGAATGATGAGCATTTGAGGACACACCAGGAAGTCCCTGTGTCTTGCAGCAGGCAGGTGGCCAGCACAGCCCTGAGCACAGCTCTTCTGTACACAGCCTGTGTTGCCTGTGATTCCATGAAGCTGAGTCTGGCAGTAGATTCAGGCATCCCCTATGGCTGCAATGGGCGGCGATGGCTGCTGACCATCTGGACTTGCTGATGTAAGGCATAAAAATGGCCTTTCCGTCACTCCTGCAGAGATGGCACCAGGTACCCACCCTCCAGGGGACCAGCCCATTCCCTTGTCCTGGCCAAGCCTCTGCTGGGATCCCTGTGGGCTCAGCCCACAAGCTGCTAACTTGGGGGATGCAAGGATGCAAGGTGCTGAGCTGGAATGGGGCGAAGAACAAAGCTGTCGCTCTGCTAAAGCCTGGGAAGGGACACGGTGCAGATACAGTCTCAGTCCTGCCTCAGTTTCTCTGCTGCTCCAAGGAGCCTTGACCCAGATCCCAAAGGATCCTGGATTGTGCCCTCCTGCTTTGCGAGGATTTGACACTTCCTGACCTTGTGTCCCTTCCCCATGGGCAGATGGGGGGAGCCCTCTGCACTGTGGAAGTTCCCTGGGAAAAGCCTTATGCCTCCAGCCCCTGCAATATCCTCCCAAGAGTAGGAGAGGGCAAACCCTCCTGTTTCAAAATGCAGCTTGTGCAACACTGAAACACGGTCCATCTCCTGTCTGGCCAACTCCATGTTGGCAGCTGGCTGGCTGAACGGGGACCCCGGCGGGTGCGCTGCTGGGCTGTATCAGAAGTTGGTGTGTGTGTGCCAGTACCCTGCGCTGGCCCAGGTGACCTCAGGCAGCTGCAGGCTCTCTGTTTCAGTGTGCAGGCTCTCTGTTTCAGTGTGCACACTGGGGCTTTTTTGTCATTTTACTCTAGCAGCTATTACAATGATGCTGGAGAAAAATCCTCCCTGAATCAGCTCTGCTGGTTGTCAGAGCTGGCTGTGCCAGCTGGGTGACACTGGCATGTAGGACAAGGCTCACCACAGTGGGTTTGTGTGCCTGGTATCCCAGAGTGTCTGCCCGGGACGGGCTGTGCTCTTGGACACGGCGCAGAGGTGAAAGGCTCTGTCATCCCCAATCCCTTTAGCCGTCTTGGCCTCTGCTCGAGTATTTTTAACCTTTTTGCTGTGCTAAGCTGCCTGGGGCTGAAGTGTCAGCGGGCACTGGGGAATACAGCCTCTCACTGCTTTGCCAAGCCCGGGATTTCAGGATCAGTGTCTCTAATCCCCAGATCCTGAAATACCTTCTTCTGCCGGCAGCGCATGTGGAAAATGTGAGTGACCGCAGGTTTAAGCACGGGGAAGGGGATGCCTGCCCTGCAGGGACTGGCTGCCACGTGGCAAAGCTGCTGCACTGCTGGCATCTGTGCCCGATCTGGCTGTGCTGGGAAGCCCATCAGTCACTCAGCAGTGTGAGATGAGAGGTCCCTGTGCTGGGGGATGCTCTCTCTCTCACACTCCATGAAACAGTCCGAGAGAATTGTTCCATGGTCACTGCCAACTCTGACCCCCTTGTTTTCTCCTGCCAGACCAGTCTCTGACCTCGCAAAATGGGCCTCTAGTTAATGAGGAGAAATATGGTCATGGCTGAGTTCCTGGATGGTGGATTGGGATGTGTCCATCCCTCTGAACTCTCTGCAGAGAGCTGGCTGGGACTGTGTCCTCACCAGCTCAGCTCTGCAGGATGGTGACACACTGCTGCTCTGCAGCTGGCCTCCTTGGCATTCCCTGCTATCTCTGCTGTTGGAAACACATCCCCTCATGACACAAGGGACCACCTTTTGCCAGCCTGAATGGAGGAGCCGAGCCTGAATGCAAACTCTGGTTCCCCTCCATAATATTGCCTTGGTGGGCACAGCCGGGTCTGCTGGGCAAGGGCAGAGCAAAACTGCTGTCCTCTCCTGGTATCACAGTGGCTTTTGGGGGTAAGGACCCTTCCATATCCTGTCTAAAGTTAGCTTTGAATTCTGTATTTTAGGTTAGGTGGAGAAGTCCAGCTGAGCTGTCATGATATGCTCACATGAGGCATTTCAGGCTTGCACTTTGCCCTGTTGCTTCTTATTTGCCCAGAGTTATTTCTCTTGGCTCCTTCCTTGGGGTCAGTGGTGGGTATCTCGTAGTTGGCTCCCAGAGGCTGCTGTTGTATTGCTGACACCATGTGTGGAAATGCCAGTGAGAAGGGCTTTGTGCCTGGCTGGTGAGGACCTTGCACAGGAGATGTTGGTGGCAATTTCCTATGGAGATGGGTCATGTCCCGCTGCTGCAGCCACTGCTGTGCCCCCACAGCCTGGGGCCTCTGAGCTGTAGGAGCATCAATGGTCTCGTTTTACATAGAAGAGTTGTGGACTAACAGAAGAGGTTTCAAGGACTCTGCTTGCTGTGGCCCCTTCCCTTGGGGATGAACACAACCAGGGCACAGCATCCACCTGTTCCTGAACCACCTGAACCTGAGCTCCACAAAGCCTTAGGTCAGGGCTGGTGCTCTCCCACAAAAGCATGATTTGTTGTCTGCCTCCACTCTGCTTTCTGCTTTCTCCTCACGCCCTGCTGCTGCCATATGTTACTTCTTCATGACCTAGACTTCTTTCACTACAAATCCAAATTCTTGGAGGGAAGAAGAGTGCAAGACCAGGTGGAGGGAAGCCCATGTTGCCCTGCCTGCTGGCTGTGATGTCTTGGGCAAAATGCTTTCACTGCTCAAACTCTTTTCTCACTTGCCTGTCACCATATTTACTTAATGACTCTCAGTATAATTAATTGAAGTTCAGGGAGTTTTCTCTTTGCACATCCTTCCTGCTGTAGCTGTTGTTTGATTTGAGGAGTCGGCCATGTGGGATGTTACAGCTGGCTGTGTGCAGCCCAGTCTGACTGTGGTGATACATGTTCGTGCTCAGAGCAGCACCAGGGAGGAGGCAGTGTCCTGGCAGGGGTGGAAATGTTCTCCTTTTCCTTCAAGTTGTTTTTTATTCCAGAAAGTGCATCAGTACAGGGTCCTGCCCTGAGGGCTCCTCTGAGACCGTGCTCACGCAGCCCAGTGCAGTCACTGCCCTGATGCCACTGTGATGCCAGCACCTCTTCCCAGGTGTAAAAACGTTGTCTCCTCCCAGTCAGTTGTTTTATACTGATGAGGAGCAGCAGAAAGAAGTGTGGGGGGGAAATATCTGTCCATCCAAGCAGAGCTGCTGTGTAACATGTTCAGGTCTGCTGGTGTTAGGGTGGAATGTTTGGGGTGTGGGCAATGCTTCACCTCCTTCCCAGCAGCCCACAAATTCCCACCTAAGACTCTGTCAATCTATTAATTCTCAGGCAGGAAGGCTAAAATAAGCTTTTTCTGACAACCTCCATCTGTGCATTCCCACTTAAAAAAAAAGATTTAAGAATAATTTGCACAACTGTAATTGATTTGGATGTAGCAGAGAAGCCATTTGCAAACGAGCAAACCTGCTACACAAGGCCTTGACCAGTACAAGCTCCCTGGGGTCCGTGGAGTTGGAGGGAGGGAAACCTTCCTGTGGGGCAGAGCTGACCAGGGAGAGCCTGGTGTGCTGGAGGTAGCGTGGATCCTGGCTGATGCTGTCAGTGTTTGCCGGTTAATGGTTTGTTTCATGTGGTTTGGCGTTTTTTTGTTGTTGGTTTTTTGTTTGTTTTTTTAGCAAGGTGTACACTGAAGTGTCTTCTCTTTCCTTCAGGACAGAATCATCAATCTAGTGGTTGGTGGCTTAACAACCTTGCTGCTTGTAGTAAGTATCTCCCATCCCACCTCCCTGTGTGCCTCCCTGAGGTGACAGGGTGAAAACCAAAGTTCCTCCCCAAAAACGGGTGGTGAAACTTCCACTGACCAAACAGGCTGTACTTTGGGACACATCTGTCTTTTGAAACTCTTTAACAGGAGAAGGACAGTATCTTTCTTCAAGCCATCTTTTAAGAGCTGACTATGCAATAAAAAGCCCAAAGTTCTTTGGCAGATTGTCCATCCTGGCTGAATGTGAGGCTGAGACAACAAAGTGTTTATGTCCCAGGAGAGCGTGTTTGCTTCTATTTCCTTCTATTTATGATTTCCCTCTATTATGGCTTATACAAGTCTTTCCAAAGTTTGTCCCTTCATGTTGAGCTCTGCTTTCCCCAAGCTTTAAGGGTAAACCCAACACTGTTGTGACTGGAGAGCGTCAGCTGGGTGGTCCGTGGTGGGATGGCTGGAGAGCTGAGGTGACAGCAGGTGGAACACCTGGCTGGAGGGATGCTCCTGCATGGGCAGTGTGCACTCCCATGCCCATTGGCTTCAGGGGTACTTGGAGGGTGGTTTCTGGCAATAAGGCAGCATGGCAATGCTTTCCATGTTTTTTTTTCCACCTCTCTGAGTGTGCAGTTGTATCAAAGCGATTTTCCTCCTGAACTGCACATTCTCCTGCAGCTCCTCTCAGGGTGGGAATCAGAGAGCAGGGAGGGTGAGCAGAGTGGGATGTGAGTGCTGTGCTGCCACAGTCGTCGGGCTGAGCCTCCTCTCGTGGCAGCTCTGGTGAGAGTGAAGTCCTCATCTTTGTTTTCCTCCATACAGGTGACTCTAATCAGTGCTTTTGTCTTCCCGCAACTACCTCCAAAACCTGTGAATGTATTTTTTGCTTTCTGCATCTCCTTGTGTTGCATTGCTGCTGGCATTCTTGTAAGTACCGCCACGTTTGCCGTGCTCTGAATAAAATCTGCTTCACGCGGTGCCACCTTCTTTCTTACACTCTCCTAGAAAAGCTTTCCTGCCTCCACAAAACAAGCTGACAGTGAGGGAGTGGTAACCAGTTTTGTACTCACTGCAGAGTAGGTGTGTGAACTGTGCCAACCCCTGCAGCCCAGCTGTAGTGCAAGACTTGTCACCTCTGTGACACTGCCACCCGTAGCTGCCAGTGGAGACACTGAGTAGGGAACCAGGGAGCAGAGCACTGAAATGGGAATGCAGAGGTGGATTGTGCTGCAGAAGACACTTGAAATGGTGGGGAGAGCCAGGCACTTGCAGAAGTCAGTGACCTTTTAAATACGGGATGAGTTACAGGCACAAAAAGCTACAGCAAGTGATAGAGGTTCCTCTACTCAACAGCTGCATAATTCCAAGGGAGTTGGTCCCAAGCACTGGCAAAGGGAACTGGCAGGTCTGAGTTCACAGAATCACAGAATACTTTGGGTTGGAAGGGGCTGTCAAAGACCATCTAGTCCAACACCCATTCCCTGGGGTCAGGGACTTTGGTGGCTTCTTTTTCTGCTGTAGCTTTTCATACTTGGAGCATTCTCCTTCCTCCAGCTGGGACCTGCAACAGCCCTGAACCCCTCACTGCTGGATAAGCTGGGAAGTTGCTCTGCATTGCCTGGTCAGTCCCAGTTCCTGATTCTACAGCCATGACTGCCCAGAATAGACCGTGTTAGTGCAAAGCTGATGTTTGTCCTCATCAATCAGGAGCCAGCTTTGAGTCCTAAACAGCCCCAGCTAAGCCACCCACCCACCCTCCCTCTTAGCAGAGCTGACCAGACAGCGCATGTCCTCACAGCAAGCGTCACACACAGACACACACAGTCTCTCTGGCCAGAGGGAGCTGGATGGTTTTACAGGAGAAAGAAAAAAACCCAAAACCAGACCTACAAGTTGCCAGTTTAGTTATCCCAGAAAGCCTTCTCAAAAGTACCTGCCTTTTTAAAGTAATACAAACTCCTTTTCTCTTCTAGATCTACTGGTATCGACAAGGAGACCTGGAACCTAAATTCAGAAATCTAATTTACTATCTATTGTTTTCTATTGTCATGTTATGTATATGTGCCAACCTGTACTTCCATGAAGTGGGTAAATGAAGGACATTGGGAATACTCGGCAATGATGCTACTGTGTCTGACTGCTTCCAGCTCAGCTCCCAGCTCTACTCCAGACACTTCAGTGAGAACAATCAGCCTGAAAGAAAAGAAGTGGGTTGTGCAAGGATAAATCAGTACATGATTTTCATGTAAATATATATGTAATATCCCTCTTGTTGGGGAGAATTATTGCCATGAGACGTGACATTCTGCTTTTTTTTGAAGAGCTACTGTTGCGCTTAATGAACATTCCAGTTGTACTGATGTTTCAGAATGGCACAAGCTTTTTCATTTTGGAAAAAATGCACTTTTTTAATTACTGTACAAATAAACTGCAGCATTGAAAGATCTGTGGCAGTCTAAATAAATGCCATCTTACAGTCAAGTAAGACAAATACTCTTTATTTTGTTGAAACTGAATATACAATTATTTCTGTTCCCTAGGCAACCATTTAAAACTACAACTTATTTTTCACATTAACAAAACCACGGACTGAAAAAGACCAACTCTTGATTATGAAGAGCTAATTACAGAAATAAATAAAATAATTTATACAAGTCTTTAGTTTCTATAGCTTTTTCTCTTGATTCCTAGCTAACAGGCTGCTGTTCAGCCTAGTGTCTGTTTAAAACAATGTAGGAATTAACTGGCCCCCTTTGCCTAGGGGCCCTATGTCCAAACTCCGAGCTATTCCTCCAAGACTTTGCCACCTTCACACCACTCCCCATCTACTAACTTGCTGCAGAAATCACCTCTGGAGAGGTGGCTGGTAGTGTCAGGTAAACAGCGAGAGAGACAAACGTTCCAACCTACTCACAACAATCTCAAAGAACTTCCAAGCTTGTGGGGGGAAGCTGGTGGATCCCAGTAGCTTCCCTTTCTCATAGCCCTTCCCTTTTTATTCAGCTTGCTGTAGTGATGAGAGAAAAGAAAAATAAACAAGAGATTTTGCACAAGTGATCTTTCTGAGCTCTGTCCGTTGCCAGCAACAGACTCCTCAGGAACAAGCAGACCAGGCAAGTCCCATAAGCTTCTGTGTCTTCTTCCTACGCCACGGATGTACTAACAAGTCAGGTGAGATGGGAACACACCACTGCTTCACGGTACTGCCCATGCTCCCTGAAGTCTTTGATGGAACTCATTCTTTCCTGCAATGTAACAGTCTCTTACTCCACGTATTCCAAGAGTCAGTAAGTGCAGAAATCCTCACCCATTCTTCATGAAACCCGTGCAAACTAATACTTGCTGCGGCACCAAGAGGCTACAGTCCACAGTCCTCAACTTCTGTCCAGTTTTCCACGTGTGCAGGTCAGCACAGCAGTAACAGGTCAGGTCAGAAGTCAGCAGAGGGGTCTGAGCAGCGAGCACCGCAACAGAGGCTCTGCTGAGCGCCGAGCGCCCGGGTGAGACGCGGCACCTCCGGTCCTGGGCGGCTGCTCGGCCCCCTCGCCCACGAGGTAACAGCCTGAGCAGAGAAAGTGCACTGTACTCATTTCACACTGGAAGTTTCTGTTCAAACAGACAGACTGTGACTGCTCTCTTTGGAAATGTGGCACAGGGTTGTAACTAACTTCACAAAGCAAACATGGTCAATAGAAAATGGACACCGCTGCTGCTTCTCAGTGACAGCTCACTAAATCCTCGACATCCTTTGAATCTTCTGAGT
Source organism: Climacteris rufus (assembly GCA_013398175.1). Taxonomy (NCBI): domain Eukaryota; kingdom Metazoa; phylum Chordata; class Aves; order Passeriformes; family Climacteridae; genus Climacteris; species Climacteris rufus. The sequence goes on from VZRZ01001120.1 coordinate 23,948, forward strand.
CAGGACTGCCCAACGATGAGCCAATAATGTGTGACCCATCTCCATGATGCTGTAGGATAGGATCTGTCAAGAGACAAAATATATTAGAACTATTACTGTGCCATTGTAACAAGATATAAAATGCACACGAGACCAGAAATGCAGTCTGGAATTTTAACCAGTTTTAAGCAATGTTGCTCAAACTAGGCAGTTTGCAATTTCTAGTTTCACAGAATAGTTGGGGTTGGAAGTGACCTCTGGAGATCATCTAGTCCAACCCCTTGCTAAAGCTGGTTCAGCTAGAGCATGTTGCACAGGCCCACATCCAGGTGGATTTTGAGTATCTTTAGAGAAGCATGTGAGTGCTGTGCCAACAACCCCCCACAACCAGCCCAGAGGCATCAAGTGCATTGCTGATGCCTCTGGCCTTCTCTCAAAAATGACAAATTTCATTCAAGCACCAGCCATGAAGAAATGCACACTACAGAAAGAGTTTCTCACCAGCCTACACGCACTAATTCAAGGCTCAAGGGTGATGGGAACAGCTCAGCAAACAATGAAACAGCTGCTGTTCTAATGCTTCTCCCACAAGGTTACATGGGACTTTTCTTCCACTTCTACTGGTAACAGCTCAGTAACCAACTTAAAGTTTCACAGCAATGTCATGTAAAATTATTTAAGAGAAACAAGGATCTATGAAGTGTTGTCTGCAGGGACTCAAAAGTGCTATACACTGCTTTAATGACTGGGACTGTCATACCTGTGAGAGTTGTCAGGGGCAAGACTGATTCACTATCTATATCATCTGTTGCCTGGATAAAACCATGGGAAGAAGGAACAATAAGCACAGTCTCATCATCTATTGTAGGCTGATCAACTTGTTCTTCTATCGTTGGAGAACCCAGGTCCTGCACAACACAGAACAGGACATGAGAGTGTACTCCTGGTAGCATAAACAAAATCCTGTGTCCCTCAGCCATACTCCATTGTAAGCAATACACTCTGGATTAATTTTATCTCATTAAATTGAAACGTAAGCATCTGAGATAGTTTACTTCAGCATTTATAGGGCATGTTTCATCTTAGTGCAGGCACCTAAAAACAAGATGAGAAGGCTTTTACCCTATTAAGCAATATGAAGGCAGGGGGAGAGGACAGGAGACACTGCAAGGTGGTGATAAAACTTTCTCTTGCAAGGCAAATATTTTGTCTATGACGAGGAATAATTAGGCTTTTCCACTACTTGCTGTCTAGATGTCCTGAAACTGAAGCATTGCCTATATGTACTTACCTGCTCCACAAATCAAACAGCTTTACCTTCATACCTGATTTCACAACTCCTGCTGTCAAGTTGCTTACCCTGTCACTTGCTGGCTGGAGGTTGGCTCCAGACTTTTTTTGCTGAAGCTCATGACACCAACAGACTGGCAGTACACTGATCCCTTCCAGGTACGAGCTGTCACTACCCTCACTCTCTTCCAGTCCTGCCATAACTGCTGCTGCCTCTTCCCTGGCTCCTGTACTACTGGAATGGCAGTAACACATCTGGCTTACTCAGTGTCACAGCACACTCCTGCTTCCACAGACACAGTGAGAAGCCATCCCACACAGTATTGCCAGAACCAGCAGAGACATTTGGATTCCAGCTTTTGTGTGTAACGTGTAAGGTTTGTTCAAACTTCAGGAATCCCTGATGTAGAATGCTAGCAAGTGTTGCTGGCAGAATGGGAGGCAGCACCTGGATTTATCACTGTTTTCAGAGGGAGCAGGAATTGTTTAGGAGAGGTTACAGCCCTCTATGTTTAAGAAAATCCTGATGTTCCTTCACTTTGTTCTCTTAGGAAAACTCACTTCCCTACATAACTGCACAGCGTTTTTGCAAAGGCAGCTGCCTGAAAGCCCCTTCTGTGGTGCTGCTGAAGAGGAGCTCAGTGAACTGCACTAGGTCCCATCCATGAGGGCACCATGTGCCTTACCTGCACACAGCTCTGCCCACGAGCTGCACTGGGCTGCAAGGCTTGAAACTGGCAAGAGAAGGCGTGAAAAACTAAAGAAGCCATTGTGGCAAATGGGCACCTTTCCCAGCCAGAAATAATAAAACCCTGCAGCATGACTGCCTGCCTCCCACTCCCCACCCACAGTGACAATACAACACTGGCAAGTGCATAAAAATAACACTGACTTAAAGAAAACAAAATTTAGGCATGTTTTTCTAGAGTAACTTTTCACTGAGAATTACTCACAGACAGTTCACTATTTCCTAGAATTTAAGTACACATGTCAAACTTGAATCTGACTAGAAGGGTAAGGCAAATTAGAATTACAAACTCAGTTTATTTTTCTGTAGAAAAACAAGTTTAGTTTTATATCCTGCTAGCCACAAATAATTTCTACAAAGCTAAATTAGGAACTAGGTTAATATCAGAAGTTTATTAATTCTACCTCAAGAATCTGAATTTTTAAACTAAGAGTAGAAAGCTGATGGTCTCCCTCAAATGTTGAAAATTTTATCACAATTATGTCAACCATGAAACAGAAGGAGGAAAATGGAAGAATAATCCCCAGCTTTGGATGTATTCAAGATTCAGATGCTTCTGTAGTAGCAAACTTGAGATGTACAAAGATTTTGTAAAAGCATAATGGATAGGCAGTGTCTGTTTATAAACTTTTTCAAAGACAAAGCCAAAGCACATCAATGATGGATTTTCAAGACTGACAAAGCAGAAATACAGCTACTGTAGAGCACAGTGTTTTAGAGAACAGCATCATCTCTTCCCACATTCTAACCTATTCAAGTTTGTAAGGAAAGAGGCGTTTTCTATCCACTAAAGAGTGTTATCTTCTTTTTAGCACCTCTGTTTTCTGTGACTTAGTCATTTTCATAGTTGCAGCAACTGAAAGATGAAGGAATTTAGGATAAACAATCCAAATACCTGTAATTATTCAGATAAACTCATTTCTGCATCTCAGGTGTTGGAGATCAATAAATCTAAGGTCAGAGAGATAAGAAGCTTAAATGCTTCAAATTCCAATTTAACAGGTGCTTAACTGGAGCAGTATGTTTAATAGAGGTCCTCAAAACAGAAACTGTGGTACACCTTGAAATATATTACTAGATTCATACAGCAAAACCTAAATACTCCACCTCACCTCCCTTGCTTAGTCTGTCTCTCCACTGACACAGGTGTGTCGGACAATTAACAGCAACAGCATCAAACAGTAATCACATGAAGGCAAACACTCAGTGCCACCAATATTTCCACTTTCCACCCTCACCATGCAGAAGCACCCTGAGGAGTGAAGCAACTCCACAGCTTGTGAGGTGTTCAATGCTCCACATGAAGTCAAATATAGGCCTCAGCACCAAATTAAGCGGTTACTTTCCATAACATATTAATGAAGCTCAAAGATAGATGATCTCAAAAGATACCTGTAGAACTGTGACACAGAATCACAGAATTGTCTGGATTGGAAGGTACCTTAAAGATCATCTTGTTCCAACCGCCTGCCATGGGCAGAGACACTTTCCACTAGACCAGGTTGCTCTAACCCTTGTCCAACCTCCTCTTGAACACTTCCAGAGCTGGGGCTGCCACAGCTTCGCTGGGCAACCTGTTCCAGTGCCTCATCACCCTCACAGGAATAAATTTCCTCATCTAAACCCACATTCTTTCAGTTTGAAGCCATTCCCCCTTGTCCTGTCACTACACACTCTTATAAATAGTCTCTCTCCATCTTTCTTGTAGGCTCCCTTCAGGTACTACTATAAATGAATTCACTGACATACTTCATGCAAATAGCTTAACATAAAGGACAAAAATACAATGAAGTAATTCGCCATGCAGAAATGGGGAAAATATCAAACATGTCATGCCCTTCCTTACCTCAGTAACATAAGTGCTGGGTAAATCAGAGTGAGAATCCTCATCCTGTTTCAGGCTGGCATTTGCCATCTCCTCCTCTGTTCTTACCATAACTCCATCCATCAGTTCACGACTGTTCCTGCTGCTGAATTTGGAAGCATCATCCTCGTTGTAGGCTGACTGCTCTTCATCACTCAGCTTGGACTGATGGATATCATCTGGGAAAGTATTTGTTCCTAGGGCATCTGGAGGATCTGTCAGGTCAGCTGACTGGATGTCTGAATCCACAGTCAGTTCTGTCTGGGTGACAGAAGAGGAGATGTCTTCGGCAGCAACGGTGCGGATTATGACACTGGGTGTGTGGCACTGCACTGTGACGTTGTCACTTGTGTTCAACAAATGCTCTGGCTGCAAGCAGCATTTGCACAAAGACACAAACAAAACCCCCAAAATGTCAGAGACTTTACTGTAACTATCTACAAATTTCCAGCAAATGCAAGAAGATTCAAATCGCTAAGTGTAATTTAGAGTTTTATATGTACTATATGTCAGCCCAGATCATCTGTTGACCTTTCCTGGTCCTAAATGAAAAGTCTGTAGACTAAATTTGGTGTCACATGTTAAGTCACAAATAAAATAACTACAGAATAATATGAAAGAAGCAAACATTCAAGTGAGGATCACTGTGAATTCATCAGGTCAGGTTTTTATCCCTTGAATTTTGCACCACTTTTGTGATCCAATCTTCAGTTTGCTTCCCCTTCCCTCCCTCTTAATAAAAAACAATACTTGCCACTACTATCCAAGTTTTGTGAACCAATATCTATTTGTGAGAGTAACTGACAACACCACAAAACAAGATTTGGTTTTGCTGGGGACCAAGCCACTAAACGGAGGCAGAACAAGGTTGCTCAGAAAGTCGTTTTGAAGCAGCCTGAACTCACCTTTTAAAAACAATACAAGCACCCCCCTAACTCTGAGTCTCTAGGTTTGAAGCAAAGCTAGTGCTGTTATGACATAAATACTGCTTTGCAAATGGAACATGCACTGCAGGCCCCCCCTGGCAGCGCCTCCCTTCCCCAGGTCCCGGCCGGAGCAGCCGCAGCCCGGCCGTACCGACAAGGCGTGAACGATGATCTGCTCCGGGGAGGCCGGAGCCGCCGCCAGGGTCACCGTGGGACTCGTTGTCAGCGTCAAGGGGAGGCCCTGGCTCGAGCTGGTCTGCAGTAAGTAGGTGCCTGGTGTTCCAGTCGGCTGCAGGTGGAAAGACTACAAAGACAGCACAGGTTCAATACCCAAACGCGCTGCCCCGGCCACACCGGGAGCACGTGGATTCACATGAAGCAGCCCAATTGGAACTCCCCAGGAAAACAACCACACAAAATCAATCCAACCCCCTCTGCACTGACTGCTGTACTGCACTCGAGAAGCAAAAAGAAACTCATCTACAGCCTCAGATTATCAAGGCAAGTACTAAGGACAAGAGCCCAGGGGGTCTGGTCTGTACAAATCTGTACCACAGCAGGTAAGAAAGGAACGAATTCAACTCACTTTTACATTGAGATGAAAGAGAAACTGTGCTACAAATTACAGGACAATGGAACTGAGACAATCTTTACTTGCTGAGAGCTTTCTCTGGTTCCTTTATGTCAGATTTCAACAATTACAAAATCCAAGCACAAAGGAAAACTTCGTAGCACTAAAGCATTAAAGCAAATTTAAAGCATTTAACTGTAATTCACGTTTACTCTGTAGCCCTAATGGATTACACTTTCACAAATAAGTTTTAGAGGTCTTAACTTCTTCTTTTCACTTGAAAACTTCCTTTTGAAATGCACAGTTCTTCTAAGAAGTAGCTGGTCTTAAAAGAAAAAAACACAGTAACAAACACCAGTTACTTACTGGAAGAATCTCAAAGGTCTGTAGTGTTCCACTGTTCAGTGTTATTGTCTCAGAGTCAACAGTAGCAGCAGGGGAATCAGCTGAGGCTGCAAAAGGAAGAAAAAAAAAAATAAAGTATGTAAACCAGAATGTTCAGCCCTGCAGAGAGTATAACATACTATAATTAATACATGGCAGGGTACTGTTAATTCCACTAAGAGGAAAAAGAAAGCTGGCTGCAATCCTAATGACAAGGTTCTCTAATTGGTACCCGAGATACAATACTATTTAAAGAGAGCATTCTACAATCCAAAAGAGCAAAAGAAAGTAAGTATGGGTTTAGCACACAGAGATAAAAGCAGAGAAATAAAGTTTCTGACGTGATCTAATTACCTTTTGTTATGAGATTTGCAAGAGTTTCTAATGTAACAATACCCTTTGGGGTAATGATATCCTTTGGATCATGCACTGCTTGTTTTAAACTGGTGTGAGGTTTAACATTGTTGTGTTTCCCACAGACTTTTGGGGTTTTTTAAAATTATTTTAATATTTTCTGCCCTCCACACTATGTCCACCCTGATGAAATATCAGATGCTTCCCCAGATATTTGCCTCTCCTGTGTATTGGAGTGCAGTCCATAAGAGCTGTATGTATTCTTACTACAGCTGTGCAATTCTTTATGCAATTATTTCACTGAATTCTAAAAGCAGTGAAGAGAAGCACTGAAAGCAGTTGATGTACCAGGTATTACAATATCACCAGGTCCAAACAACTTGTACCCAAAACTTTATAACTATAATTACAATTTCTACTTACTCTTAAAAGAATCATAAGTTCCAGGAAGCTGAAAGCAAATAAATACTCTGCCTGGAATTATCCAGTAATTACCTAAACACCAAAAGGGAAAAAGATCTTCAAGATGATAACAGTCATCCAAAGCACTGGAAATTGTACCATCTCAGACTCTGTGGCTGCAAAATAGAGTAATTTTGGTCTCTTAAGAAGATAAAAGCTCCAGTTTTGAAGCTTTTATTGTTGTAGTGGCATGTTGAAGGTTTCCTGCTGCAGACTTCCTGGTACCCAGTAGCAGAGAGCTGTAAAGTGTGACCTGTCAGTCACCCAGACAGTTATCTTCATAAAATCTGCAGGAATTGCCCCTTTGAAACCTTGACCTTTCCATCAAATGCAGCTGAAAGTGCCTAATAGGTTCAGCTCTCATGGGAATGGGGAATCCACAATACAAAATCGACTTTGATTACACAACCAGAAATTCTCCAGAAAAGCAGACTAAAATGGGGGCAAAACCTTGTAAGGCAGACAGGGACAAGTGAAGTCCCAAAATAACCATTACAGGATTAAACTCAGAAAGGACTAAAGGCTCCAGGATACCAGCCCATCTTGTCTGCTCATCAAAACCCAATAGCTTTGACTGAGCTTCATTCAAAGTCTGAGATCACTGATGTATTACGACAGATAAAAAGTTCTTAGCTTGGTGTTGTGTGTCATTCTAATTAGAAAAGAAACCATGTAAAATGAAGACAGCACTTAATAAATAGATTAAGATAGGTTAATCTAATGAAATTATAAACAGAAAATTGTTTGCCAAATGCCTATTTCGTCACAGTCTTAAGACTCAGTTTGTAGCCTGATCAACTCAGCTCAGCTGGCCAGAGCACGGTGCCAATAATGCCAAGGTTGTGGGTTTAATCCCTGTACAGACCATGGGGATCCCTTCCCACTTCGAATACTCTCTAACTGCAGTACCTAATTTGGTCATCAGCAAGACCAAAGCACTAAATTTTCCTGACAAAATTTACAAATGACAAATGGTGCAAATAACATACAGTGGAGATGACAGACTGCAGGTGACTGAATTTCCTTAATAAAATTAGTTACAAAATCAAGCAATAAGAACTACACTCATAACAGACCTGTAATAAATGTTTGATAATGAGCAAAATTCATCCTTAAGAGCATGGGAAGCACCAACTTAAAAAAAATAGAGTGGTTAGAGCAGAAGAGTGGCTGAAAGTCAGTGTGACTTTCCAGAGTGTTTGTGCCTAGAAGTAAGTACATAATGAAGAACAGGACTAGATAAAAACATTACATAATATCCCTTCAGTGCCCTTCATCAGAACTTAGGGACATCAGTCTACGTCATTTACAGAAGGAGCTCTTGTACATGATGTTCATTGTTGTGCTCAGGAATGACCAGAAACAACTTAAGGAGTAACCATATACACTCTATCTTCATTAAGACAAAGGTTTGTGTACCTGTTCTTTTTAAAGAAGAGGTTGTGTGGCAAACTCTCGTGTGCACATACAAAGACACTCACAACCCCTGTTGTCCAGGTGGTCCAGATGCAGCTCCTTGGAACTACTCTCACAGCAATATCTACATTTGCCTAATGATCAGAAACAGGTAAACGGAACCCAGAAATCCTTCATGTGAAGTTATGGCAAGACCAAGGGAGAATTAACAGAACTCTGTAAGACATGCCCACTCGTCCCTCACCATCCTAAGGAGAGCAAGCTTTGGGTTTTGTGTAGCTGTTTGTTGCAGTACTCACAGACGTGGGTGATCTGCACTGGGATCTGCAGCGCTGCCATGGGGCTGGGGGCACTGGCCGCGCTCTCCTCCAGCCGCGCCACCCGGATCTGCACGTGCTGCACCCCCGAGCTGGAGCTGTTTGCTAAGCCACTGCCACACTTGCTCTCCGAAAGCTGCTGCCCTGGATTGTTTTTTTGGTTCTCGTGGAGCTGCTTAAGACCCTTTATCAGCACTAAGAGAAAAAAAGACACATGCTAAAGCATGCTCAAGAAGCACATTTGAAAGTCTGCAAGTGATATACCCAAGATAAAAAAAGCAACCAAAATCCTTCTGAATTTGTAATTTAGAAAGATTTATAGAGATATAGAAACTAGAGATTTAGCACATAGACCATGTATAGATAAATACTGCAGTGAACTAGATTTTCTCATGGTACCTGGCATTTTAGGATGCTTGGGAATGAAAAAGCAAAGAACAGCTAATAAAAATTTGGAACTCTTCAAAATGATGTATGGTATATCCCCAAGCTACAATCAAGTGCCAGTATCACTGGTTGTGTAAAGCTGCTACCAGAAGTGAATCCTCCAATCTTCTGCAACACCCAAGCGGATTTGTATTACAACTGTTCAGCTGTTCATGAAGAGGCCCATTGCTCCCATAAAACCACCCACCTTTCTTCTCTATGATTGCTTTGCTCCTGCTGAGGGAGCAGCAGGGGACACAACAGCAGGTTACAAAACCTGAAGCCTCAGCTTTTTTAGCATTCAGTACAGCAAGCTGCCTAAATATCTCCCACTTTATCAGGGAAAAGACAGCAGAGTCTGTTGATTCAGTGCTGCATTTATACGATGAATTATTTGATGCAATAACTGCCTACTAATGTGTGGTAACAGGGGCTCTCCTCCCAACTGCAGCCTCTGGGCACAACTAAGGTTTAACCACACTGATGACCACAGCAGAAGTGTCCATTAAATTGCACCTTTCATTAATTACGACATAACTAATCTCTCTGATTTTTTTTCCTCTCCCCAAGTCAGAGAAGAGGAGGACTGAAGGTCATGGAGACCCCTTTGGCTTAGGCACTGGTTTCTCCAAGCGAGAATGAGAAAACGCTATGAGATATATTTGGGGAGCTTTATGCTCCTGATTCCTCCCCTCCTCATTGCAGCTAGGAGTCTACAGCTAAGGCTCAGCACCTGACAGAAATTAGATTTTAACATTGTAAAGGTAACACATCTAACCTGAGGCCATAATTAGGCTGCAGATACATATCCTCTTCCACCTGAAGAGGTCACTGCCCTCCATACCAAAGATCAGCATCATCTGAGATCTGCCAGCTGAGCTGCTTATATATATGCTCTCACTTTAGCCAAAGTGAGGAGAGATGGCAAAATCTGTCTACTTGTATACATCAGCTTGGCTTGTTTGACTGAAACACTTAAGGACTGCTTGTAGGAGCAATTCAGCCAGCAGATCCGAGGGGCCAGTAACTTCCAGCAAAGGAGCAATGTGCTCTTTGGCCAGCAATGCCGTAAGCAAACAACAAAATGGAGCCTTATTCTTTTGACAGGTGTGAAAGCAGTTTTCAGAAGAGAAGTGCGCAAGTGGTACTTTACCAGGGAATGAAACATCTTTGTGGTTTGCAATCTGTCTTTTAATGGTCCACCATTTACTCCGAAGCCACTGTGGTGAACGGACACTGCTCCATCCTTCAGCCAGTAAATCCCAGTTGATGTCATTTTCATCAGAGACTTCAAGTTCCGCTATCCTGGCAGGATACAGACAATATGGACCTGTCAGAAGCCACCCTCCAGCCTGGCAGGAATGCTGCACGTGGCCGGCCTGTCACACGAAACAGCGCAGAATGACATGCTAGTGACCAGCCCGCCAGAGCTCAGGGATCCACACAGGCTTCCAAGGCTCCACGCTGCCAGAGGTCAAGCAGAGTCATAACCAACAGAAGATGGACTAGACCTGTTACATGATCCAGTCCATCTCCTTGCCATGCAGGATTATTCTCCTTATTTACTTATACATTAGGATTTAAGATTATTGTGAAGCATTCCAAGTGGTGGTACTTGCATCTTTTCTTTATGAAAAACCATTCCCCAAACACATCTCCGAGGCAGGAAACACTTCCTGAGATTCACTCTGAACTTTCCATTAATTAATTTCATGTTATGATATTTACTTCTGTTTTCTCCTAAATAACAACCATCCGTCCTTAACATAAATTTTTGCCTTCTCTCAGATGCTTCTTAGCCAAAGTAGATGAAGTTAACTACAGCATTTAATAGTTCCTCATTAATGAATCCCATCAGGCACCCCAGGTAGGGGACAGTCTTCTCTACCAGAATCTGTCTGAATACAATAAATATCTCTGAATCGCCTCCAGCTTATATGTACATGGAGCATATGAAAGAGAGGTGAATAGTGAGGGGAGAATAATTTTGTGGAAGTTAAGAAAAGGTCTCTTCACAAAGCAATAGCACTGAGCTCTCTTGCTAGCTAAAGAAAGAAAAAAGTGAAAATGGAAAAAACTACCAAAACCAACCCTGTATGATGAGTAAAGGACATCTGGACAGACCAAAACAGAAATACTAAGAATTACAACCAGCACATTTTGAAATGTGGAATCAGGCTCCTCATTTTGAGTTCACGTCAAACAGCTTCAGTAAATTAGTTAATATTACTTTGTAAGTAATCCTTAGATTCCCTGCATGTCTTGTTTTTTTTATTCCCACCCAACCACAAAAATCCACTGGCTAAAAAGCCTGAGTTAAAGGCATTCAAAATGGGAGGAGGACTGGAGAGAGCAAAAGATTTCCAAAGTCACTACCAGGTTGCCAGTTCAAATGTAGTCAGAGATGCTGATATCCAATCGGTGTTTGGTGGCCTACATGAAATTAATTTGTAGTCTCAGTTTAGCTCTTTGTAGACAAGACGTCCACATCACAGAAACCACCACCACACTTGACCCTTGTTGGTCATCTCAGCAGAGAGGCCAAGGACTGAACGGGCAGGGAGACTGAGCTACCCTCCAGTTAAGGGTTAAAGCGCATCGGTGGGGCAACGTGTGGGAAGCTTGCACGGTTTGCTGCCTGTGCTGTACCTTTTCTGTGGAATAAAGAAGACTTCAGTCTCCAGGGTTTTCAATCTGACACCTTTCACGAACACTAACATTCACTAAAAAAACAAAAAACAAAAAATATGTTCAATAATAAATCTCTGGGAACTGTAAACACAGCAGTGATTTTTGGAAGGTTCTAGAATTTTCAGTGTCTAGGAAATCAGCAAAATGGACCCCAACGGAATCCTGCTAGCAACACATACTACAAACCTTTAGAAGTAAGTAAAATAACAAACCTCAAGATCAGATTTATTTCATCTTCCTTGGTCCACTCGGTGCCCCCGCTCTGTTTCCAGTTGAGATAGTTGAGCCATTTGGAGCGGCACTGCTTCTCCGAGCGCGTCCCGACCCGCTCTGCCACGGCAGCCCACGACACCCCTTGTGTGACAATGTCACCTGGCTCCGTGCTGGTCAGCTCATGCACCACTTCTGCCAGTCTCTTCTCTTCTTTCTCTGTCCACTTCCCTGAAAGAGACACGCCCTCCAACTTAACTAGCAGCAGACACCCTCTGTTCTCTTCTGGAACAAGCCAGCAGACGTTTAAACTCCATGTCCAACACCTTATTCCAAATGCAAATACTGACTTGTGAAGATACAACTTTTCTTAATTACTAACAATTTATATCATATCCATTCTTAATTAAAAAATTCTACCGTTCTGCTGCCAAATTTTTCTTTTTCTCTTGGAGATGAATGAGGTCACACAGAACTTGTCAAAACAGTGACCAGGCAAACTAGTCCAAGCTACCTGAACTGTATTAGTTGGAGTGAATTAACCATGCAATATTTTAGTGTACGTTAATTACATGAGGTCTGACTAAATTTTCCTTTCTATTTCAATATATATAGTACAAAATTAACAATACTTTACTGCTGAAGTGCATCGGCCTCTCTCTTAACTGACACCAAACACAGAGTGTAAGTTTATAAACATTAAACACAAGGCACAAAGGTGACAGAATTTGAAGCAGAATATCCATTACTGACACGAGCATTTACCTCACCTGTGTTGCAGGTATCCTTCATCAATCTGCATCGATCTTTCACAGATGAAGCACTTCTCCCCAGGGCAGCTCCTATTGTGGCCCAGTCATTACCATGCTTTACTCTCAGCCTAGAGAGAAACGTGCTCATTAGCATTATAGACAGTTAGGAGACTACCAAAATATCAAATATTCTCTAGTAAGAACAGGATGAACGTGCAGTTTTACAGACTTAAAGACAAAATATGGAGTCACTTTCATACTTCAGTATTAATATTTTCTATTAGAACTGCTATTTTTTCTAAATGTTTCCAGAAGCCTTTTGGGCCAGCTAAATCACAAGACACTTACAAAATACTTAATATCTAACTGTCTTGCAAGAACATTGTGAGGCTTAATGACTGTGTTAAACACAATATGAATGCTTAGATAAACAGCCAACTTCCATTCTATACAGGTTCCTCAATGACTTTCAAGTGGTATAGAGAGCACTTGAGAAATCTAAATAATGCCTGATGAAAATGCAGGCATCCTACAATTTAAATGAAGTTAAACATTGCATAATCATGTTAATAATTTTAACAATAATTTTTCTCTCTCATATGACAACAGGTTGCTTAAAATGTTGATCCAAGATTAGTTCTGACATCTGGAACCACAGGCACCTTGTGAACAACACAAACCAGCTAAATTGATCCAAACATATGCATCAATGCAAGGAATATACTCCTTTCCTTCCTTCAGTCCAACAGTTTCTTCAAACTGCTCAACCCTGGAAATGTGCAGGGGGGAATAAAGTCTGCAGTCTCATCTCCTCACTGTATCAGGCTCCTACTCAAAATTAGCCTCTCTGAGCTGTACTGATAATTTACGTGCCTGTAATACTTTACATGGGAGATCCTAATCTTGCCACTTCCTTTAGGAATAACCTTTCCTCAGATCTCCTAAAGAAATGCAACTTCTATTTCTTATAACTACAAATATTGACTGTGCTTGTAAAAATCTGAAACATTCCTAGTTACAACAGAAGCCATGCTTTAGAACTTTGTTGCATATTGTTAGGTCCTGAATACACACTAGAAAAAAATTTAAAAAAAAAAATCCAAATGTAGTTTCATTTTTATTTATATAGTAACCACTATTTTTGGATAGTGCTGGAGCAGTCAAACTGACTTGTAACTCTTCAGTGATTTCATATAAGGAAGCATTTAAAACCTGATCAAGCCACTAAACAAAAATGAGGAAGAATGACCCTGTTCATGAGACTTACTCTTTAAGCTTTTCAATTTCCTCAGGAGTATACCTAAGCAACAGGTAAATAAAAAGACATTATTTTAAACTGAAAGCATACAGTATAAATATTTTTAATATACACACAGCACACATTTATTTACAACAAGAGATTAAGGAATTTCAGCTGTAAGAAACAATCTGACTGAATGTTTTGGAAGAATTTGAGCAACAAATGGCGTTTTTCAGATTAGTGCATTTCTAAGGTTAACTGGTATAACATTCCTCTCATTTGCCAGAAAAAATCCTCATTCTCCGTGATCTTGCTTCTAAGAATAGAATTAGAATTTTGTGCGTTAGTCTCTTAAATAAACAGCTACTTCTTCCTTTCTGTCCCAGTTCACAATCCCCATAAACCTGACTTTCCATCAAAAAAACAAATCAGCATTGAGAAGGTATTTTTAATTTTCAACTACCTTCAAAAACTAAAATATAGTATCTTTTCTGGATGGCACCAAACCACTGCTTTACAGAGGGGCAAACTAAAGGCATAAGGGGTGAAGATCAATTACTTCCAGGTCATAGCTCTGGGAAAAAGCTACATCTCAGCAGATCCATGCTTGTGTCCAAGTCTTCTCATCATATCAGAATCTGTTATGCACCCTTGTTTTGGCTTTTTGTTTGTTTGTCTGGTTTTTAGAAGTTGTGAACACCATCAATAGAACATAACCACTGTCAAGGCTGATCTACCAGAATTCAGAAGAGGTGACAAGGTTAGCAAGATCTAGGTCTGTTGGCTGGAATTTTCTGTCTCACACAGAACATGTCAAACATAAATACATGACCCTACTCATACCAATCAAACCATGCAGCATTAGAGGGTTTCATACTTTCCAACATGGTTTCTGTCATCATACATGCGAAGAACTCTTCTATAGACAGCAAAGAGAGGCCGATTCAGACCCCAAGCTATTGTCCTGTAGAAATCTTTTCTTTCATCTTTTGACATTTCAAATATAATTTCAGTGGCATCTTTTATTCCACGGGCCTAGAACAAAGCATTTAAAACAAAACAAAACAAAAACAAACCACAAACAAAACACCTTAGATAAAGTCTCCTAGGAATCAAGAAGCAGAACACAAGAACTGAAGCCATTATGCAACTTTCTGTGTATCACAAATACTACAGTCCAAAAGTGAAACTGAGTATTTATGGATTAGCTCCCTCAAACACAAACCCTTGAACACTAGGTTTTGTTGGTTTTTTTTTACGTTGGAGTCCAGGGAGACACAGAAGCTCTAATGCCTATCCACATTTAAGAAAAAAAAAATCTGTCCAACGTATAGTTTAAGATCAAAAATTGAACCATCATCTAGAACATCATGGAAAACGTACTGTGGTGGAATTAGCCTGGAGCCATACAAGGGAAGGTTGTCAAACACTGCTGTATCCATTTATCACATAATTTTAGATATTCCTTATGCAAAAGCAATTTCTTTCAATTAAACTATTTTCCTTGTTCTGATGGAAACTCAAAACGAATTCAATACAAAAACACTGGAGTGAAGTGTAACAGTAAAGCTTTATTTTAACTTAAGCTAAACTAAGAATCACTATATTTCAAATAGTCAAAGCAGTATAAGAAAGCAGATAAATGGGAAGAGAATGAATCAAATGATTTATCAGTAACTCAGAAAAGTTATTTAGCCAGCTTAAAAAAGATTCTCTAGATTTAAAGCATAGTATTACCCATGAATGATTTTGTGGCAGAAACTCTAATATGTGTGTGGGCAGACACACTCTCTACAACTAATACTGAAGATTTTTATTACAATGAACACTAAATTCTTGACATTTTTTTAAAACCACAAGTGAAGAATGGTGAAACTATAATATCCAGGTTATATATTCTCAGTTATAAGGGCTCAGCTCAAATATTCTCAGCTGCAAGCCAACCACAAATACAACTGATGAGCAATTATTACCATCAGTGTGCTCACCACGTGCCTGTTTACACTGAATTCTGACCCCAATATATTAAGGAGAAGACAGCAGACACAGGCATCCTGCTAGTGTAGTACACAAACACAGATTTGGCACCAAGGAAGTCTGGAAGTTGTATTCAATACTTAGTTAGGGAAATTACCTGTACTGATAGTGCAATTTTTTCCCATCATCTTCAACAAAGATTTCGTGAGTCATCAATGTATATTCAGAGAAAGAGATTTAGCCACATAAATGTATCAGGATGTTCAAAATGGGCTATTTTCAGTACAAAAATTAAAAGCAAGGTTACATTCACTAGTACATAAATCCTGTCTATGGATAAAATTTTCTTATGTATCTCAAATGGGTAATGGCCATTTCTACAAAAATCAACCTGAATCACTAATTGCACCTACTGGGAAGCGCTGAAGAAAGTTGTTTCTAGCAGGACCTGCACCACACCAATGAACAGGGAACATACTCTACACTTACCTTTAAATAACGCTCAATGTTACTCATCAAAATGTCAATTTCTTCCTTTGACCACATCCCTTGCTTCCACTTATGGCCTGAAAATAGAAATGACAAACTAACTACTGCAGGCCAGAAAAACAGCAAGAACAGAAGTATCTGAAAACATGACCCTCATACTGTAATTAACAAAGAAAAGAGTAATTTGAGCTACTAAAAAGCTAACTAGCATTAATTTTAAACAGATATTACTTCATAACTGACAGCAACCATCAACTAATGTTTAATAATGTGAGTCAAACCCTGCTTCAAAAACACCCAATTTTTAAAAACAGAACATGAATTCCTCTATGTGCTGTCAAGTCACATTTTCAGGCTTTCTCTTTAGCTGCCACTAGAAAATTTCTGTCTTTAAACTGACAGCTGAAATTTCCATGCACTCAAAATTATTCCAGAAGCTGGAACTTAAAATATGACTCAGAATATTACTTGAGGAATTGGCAACAACGTGGGGTTCTCTTATACGCCTTAAAATTCCTGACCATGTGAGTAGTGCCACCTACTGTGAGTGCTTTTCATAGAGGTAAATACTCCACTTAGTCTATTCTGACAATCTGGTCCTCATCTCTCTCCTTCTTTTTGCATTGGGAATAATGCTCGGTGGTCACAATCAAGATAAAAACTTGTGTTGAGTCTTTTAGTTCCCCAAATAGAAGTGGCAAACTAGCAGAAACAAACAGTGCTTCCTCTCTGTTTATGCCCTTCCTAACTACAATGCCAGCTAAGCTTTAAAAGCAAACCCAACCAACTTTATTCAGAGATAAAATGTCAAACCTGAAGTCTAGCAATAAAACATTCGAACATTCCTACACTGAATTTATTTACACATTATCCTTTTTTCCCCTTATGGTCATACCATACTTTTAATTAAGCTTATGCTGGTGTGACCCAGTTTACACACTGGTGTGTGCTGGCTACCTGCCTACCTCTGCTCAGAAAAATCAGGGTACTTCCTTCTCAGCCTGCTAATTACCAGAGCTGAGAGACAGAACACACCAAAGAGACTGTTTCCTCAAATCCAATTATAATGAAAAGTACAGGCATTATTACTAATTCCATTGGAACTGGTGAGAGAGAACTCCTTCCCTGTGCCCAATGCCTTCAATCTCTTCTTCCACAGCTACAGAGACAGAACAATAAAGTATTACTGTAGCTGTGATTCACAGCTCTGACCAAGCCTCTGAACTGACTTAATGGGACACTGCTACTCCTCACATGGAATAACCTTTAATACCAAAATATTTTAGGAAAGGACATATATTTTGCACTTCACATGTTTGCATATTTATTGTCAAGATTATCACAACCTGCCCACAGGTCAAAAGCATTATCAGCTGAGATTGCTATAAAATGATAAGCTCAGGCAATACACTGAACTCTGAGCTACTGTAAAAGAAGACACACACATTCCTCCACTGCTGATCTCTGTAACAAACCACAGAACTTACAAGAAAAGTTTAACCAGTAGGGATTCTCAGATATTTTTCTTGGTATATTTTACTACAAATGCCTTCCTCAAGTTATTAATCTCTTAATTGGAATCACCAGATTTAGTGCCCTCCTTTAACTGGCTGGCAATGCTGTGCCTTTTCCTACAGGTTTCTAATAAAAAATGGAGTTGCTTTGAATTGACTGAAAAAAAATTATTTTTCCTCTAGAAAAAGTAGAAGAGTAAGAAAAACAGTAGAGAGGCTGAGGAAACTGGAGAGACAACATGTCTTCATTTGTCACTAAGTTGTTTCTCTCGGTTTAGAATGACACTTTCCCTGAGGGGAGGAAAGAAAAAACAAAAGCTCTCAAGTTCAGCAACTACTATATGATTGCACAGACACATTTGTAAAGGCAGAAATGACAATGGAGTGGAAGTTTTAGGAGTAGCAACGACTATTTCAGTAGATCCTGGTCTGCAGGAGCCCTCTTCTTCTGAAGCGACTCTATCCCAGAAACTGTTTACTGTGAATGACGATATTCAGACTAAGAAGCCCTGCTCAGAGGAAGATGCATTAACCTGAGCACAGATTGGGTTTTTTCCTGGTGTACACCCCTCTCCTGCAGCTTCCCATTCCCTGCCCAGGCAAACACAACTCTCTGCCCCATTTGGGCCAACAAACAGCACCTCCAGTCCTTCTCTACCATGGCCTCTCTGTCATCACTGCAGGCATGGCCCATGTCCAAAAAGCTAGACCAGAGATTACTTCATGCTACTTGCAGAATCTTCTGAGCCACTGGGAATAACTTACTTCTTTACAGCATGGGAGAACTGCATTTGAATTACCATACCTTTATTGGTTAGAGAATCCTTATCCTCTTTGGTTGTGAACCAGGCCTGACTAACAGCTGACACTTCTTCATTGCCCATTGGAGAGATTTCATCCAGCTGTTCATTCTGAAGAATCTTGAGAAGACCAATATGAAATTATCCAGTAAGATCTTCAATTGTTTATAGCAGTTTGCAATTAACATGGAGGCATAATTTGAAGGAAAATGTAATCGGCACATCTTGTCACCTTGCTGACTGTTCAAAAGTGCCACGTTTTAGACAGAGCACTGAAAGTACATTCACCTTTCTTAAAACATCTGAATAAGATTTAGCACTTTAACACAGAGATATTTTGAGAATTAATTAGATAACATTTTTCATCCTGTTTAATGTACAGTAAATAAGAAGAGTCTCACTGGCTTTGGTGGAAAGAGGGCTATGTTCATGATCACCAATCTAGAACTTTTAAACATGGTATACCCACAATGAAAACTGTGTGTAACTGCTAGTACTGGTGACAAGACAAAGCCTATTTAAGCCTGTTATAAACCTTAACTTATAATCAAAGAATGACAGAAATAACAGATGAACTTGTCTTCTATGCAGATCCTGACACTGCGAGTAATTGCCAGTGGAAGGTTACCTCTATCACTGTTTCTCCATTGCTCTTTGGCCAGTGACTTACACTACAAATAACCTCAGGTACACAAAGTGATTCAATTGCCCTTTTACAGAACAGCATTTTACAAGCAAGATCCATGCTCAAGTGCATTAATTTCATATTGAAAGAGAGTCTTATTCATTCACTAAGCCTTTCTGATGCTTGTTTCCCTTTTCATTTCAATTTAAATAAAAACATACATCAAATAGGCAAATTTTGAACTTTACTGTACCTGAATCTGGGTAACAGTTCCTTCATTGATCTCATCTTCAGCTACCTCAGTGGTAGCAGTCATGGTCACCTCAAAGCTCTGGTCATTTTCTGAAACTTCACAATGGGCAAGTTAGTTGCATACTTTACTCCTGAGACATGTTTTATGTAAGCTGCAAGTTTAATAAATTCCTACCTTTGAACTGAACATTTTGAAGAGCCTTATTTAGTATTTATTTGTTGGCACAGTAAAATCATTAAAATGGGTTATCAACTGCTCCTCTTCATAAAACTTAAATATTTGAAACCTTCAGTTTTAGGCTTGACTACAACTAAGCCCTGATGTTAAACATATAAACAAAATGTGTTTGGTTTGATGCAAATATTTGAAACTGTATTAATACTCCCTTTTCAGCCCTACCTTCGGTATTTTCCAATTATTAAAAGACAAAATTCAAATCTTTTGGCTGCATGCTTTTTCCCCAAGTCCTACTTCAACTTCAACATGATAATGCCTTTACTTCTAAGGAATTTCCACGAAGTTCCACTCTAGGCTGTTTGCAAATCTAGGCTATTGCAAGTCTAGGCACTCTAGGCTATTACAAATTGGTTTTTTAACTAGATCTGGTTTTGCCCCTCTTTGGGAGATTATATTAAACTATCTAATGTTCAATCAACTTCCTTAAGACTAATTCAGTATTCATCCTACCTTTTTTACATCAATCTTTCTTATATACACCTCAATATTACAAAACACTGAAATACTAGCTATACTATCTGATCATTAAAAAACCCTAATCTCTTTGCAAGAGGAGAACATTTCCTAGTTTGCTATTCATTCACTTATCCTTCTTTTTATTCAATACATCTGTGCTTGTTGGTCTCTTATCTACTTTAAGGCAGGCTTATTTTGCCAGTACTGTATAGATACCAATTGCTGCAAACCCATCCAAGGCTGAGAGATTAAGAGGTATATTTATAAAATCTGGAAGCAAAAAAACCCATGCAAAATATTCTGATGTGATTCAAAGAGTTCACTTTTAACCTTTACCAACAGATATCTTTGCTACAGGAGTTCATAAAAGGACTTACTTGGAACTGCAACAACAGAAATGCAGGGAGTGGAATCATCAAGGCTTTGATCATCCTCTGATAAGCAAAGTCTCTTGTGTGGAGGTTCAGAGCTGTCTTCAGAGTCTACTTCATCACCTTCTAACAACAAAAACACACCCTGGTTACTTCCTGTTAACTAAGTGGAGCTTTGAACAGACTTTTCCTAGCAAAGTGGGCCAAAGCAAAAAGCAGAAGCAATGTGGCAGCTTGGTTCAGTGCTTTGCTGCTGCCCAGGAACTTGCTCTAAGTAATGGGCAACAACAGTTCACATGCTTTCTTCAACACCTATTTTCTGTGAGCTTTTCATTGAGAATTCCATCCACAGTCTGTCACACACAAACCAGTCTACAGAAATTTGGGTACGTGCTTGGTTCTAAGAATCCTTTGCCACTGAAGTAAATCCCAGCAGCTGTATCTTTTTTGGGCACATACAGACAATTTTGGGATTTACACCTAATTTGACACTATCCTTTTTTAAATTAAAACAGAACAAATTGTAGCACAGTAAGCTGAATGCAAGTAGCTCATAGAATTTGGGGGCAGGCAGTATGATGGTCAGATCAATCAAAAAAAGAAAAATAGAATACTATGCAATACAGCTCTGTACCATTTTGAGGGCAATGAAGTATAAGGTTCCCTTCAGTGTCCTGAGTCAAAGTCACGGAGTTCACGGTCTCTACTGTCACTGTGTCAGACTCTTCTTCAACTGTGCTCATACTCAAACCTGAAAGAGCAACACACAAATTACTGTTCTGCAGCCAGACTCCACCTGGAGCACAGTGCTGCTCCCTTATCCCAAACAACCCACGGTGAATGATGAATGTCTGTCTGATCTTACACATGAAAAATGCACAATTTAAGAGATTCACCTACCTTTACTTTCCTGCATACTTATACACTGGACAAGGTCAAATCAGACAACTTTAAAGTAACCTTTACAGTTAAAAACAGTACCTAAACTCCCTATTCAGGAGCGTTTGCAATCTACTAATATTTTTTTTAAACACAAACTTAGGCTGTTACTTTTCCAGCATTTCTAAATTCTTCACATCTGATGATTTTTGTCTAATATTTGTTTCACTGTTAATTTAATAATTCTGCTATTATATAACCAAAAGCTAGTCAGGACTGACAAATATTTTTCTAGTGTCATATTACTCATAGCTGCACTATTTACAGACTGCCAAGTTGCAAAGTTTTATTCTCCATGCATATAATTAAATGTGAAACTTGCAGTTTTTCTTTGGCATTGAAACAACATGAGCAACAGGAAAATCAGTTGCAAGCAATCAGCAGTAACAAAAAACTATTGAGAAAATAAGTTATCCAGGATAAGCCATATACACTGAAGTCACAAAATCAGGGCAATATGAAGTGCCTCTAATAATCTCATTTCCATTATAAAAGTACTGCAATGAAATACAAAGTTTATAAGAAATTCCATGTAAACCACCAGCACTAATTTTGAAATCAATCAAAGTAAAACCCCACAACAAAAGTCTAACCCACCAAATATAAGGAAATGTAACCTTTGCTGCTGCAGAAGCTAAATGAAATCACATCAGTTTTTAGCCTGGTTTTGATGACTTTGGCAGATTTGTAAAAAGAAAGTATCATCTATTTCTCCATTAAGTATCCTTAATCAGTATCAGTCCTTTCTGTGTGTTTGCTCAGATGTCAACAACAGAAAAAAAATTACTTGTAACTTTGATTTTGAAAGCAAAATGCTGTTATCAGGAAGTTTAACTCATGCTGTTAAAAAATAGTTGACTATAGCTTTAGAAAAAAGAAATCACAATTTCATTACAAATCTTCCATGTACCAGGCAGGGATTCCCAAACACACACACACACACACACACAACAAATTTACAACCTGGATTTCAAATCCCCTGTATAATGTTAACAATATTGCTTCAGCAGGAAACTACTTAATTTTTAATCAGAAAACATGTTCTTTAGTACTGAAAATTCTCAAGTGAAGTGTTATCCTAGAAGGATAAAACTACTGCCAGCCCTTCAATAAAATTACTTATTGAACTTCTTGAAGATTTGGCACATCTTTAAACATATGCAGTGACTAATTCCTCAAATGAAGTGACATTACCATTCTGAACATGTAAAAAATTTCAGATATCACTGACATTTTAAACCAGAGGGTTCTCAAACTTACTTTCACATCTACCATCAGCCACAGCTCCTTGCCACATGCAAACGTAGGAGGGAATAACTTCCTTGGGATTCATCTGCTTCTGAGTTTTACAGCCTGTGCTCTATCCTTTACTAGAAGCTGCTGTTTGCTGCATGGCTGCAATACTGATTTTAGGAACCCAGTGAGGCATCCTTAACTCTAAAACATGAGAAAGACATCCAAAGTGTTACAGCTAAATTAGCTGACTGTAACTTTTTCAACCCAGTTTCAAGTTATTGATTTAGCTTTTAGGGAGTGAACAAGCTGGGCTAAAATAAACAGATTCTCTTTTCCACGTTCATAGGTACTTTTGGAATAATGTTTACTACATGGACTGCTGTAATAAAAATTCCCAAAGTTACTGGAAATGACACGGAGGATTCTTCTTTAATTTTATGTGAACCGGTGTTCATAACGTTTATTTTTCTATAATCACTCGAAAGCACCTATTTTTTGTCTCACCACTCGAGAGACTTGGAAGACGTGATATTTATAAGACACATTAAAACAGTCATGTACTTCGCCTACAGCTGTTCTAAAAGCAGTGCAAACTACAGCACCATCCACATCAGGAGACAGAGAAGACCATTCCTTCTTTTTTATTGACAGACTGCTGAAAACTGAATACAGGGACAATTTCCCAAAAACGGTTTATGCCAACTGTAACTGCAGGCTCTCCAGAAAAAAAATAATAATGTTCCCTGGATACTTGAGATTCAGAATATCTTAAGTTTTCTGAGTAAAGCTAATAACCATAACCAAGCCTTGATAAAAGCTTAAGAAGAGCCAAAATCTTGATTTGATTCCTGTCAACTTTAATGGACACGGTCTTAGACCACAACTGAAAACTGAGTGGAAAGAACATGAGGCGGTAAGTCAAAGTCAAATGCATAATTTGGACATTATTTTTTATTCATTAGACCATACAAATACAAGAAAACCAAAGGAAAACCCAAGCAACCAAACTTGTTCTTTCAAGCTCCATTTACCCCAGGGCAGGGGTGCCAACCCACGAATACAAGGATGAGCGACCAAAACCAGGAATGACTGCGGTGGTTCTTCTGACCAAACAGAAACAACCTCCAGACATTACAACCCCACTGCCTGACTCTTGAATAGTGACAGAAGCAGCAGGCAGGCTGAACGCACACGAGGTGAGACAGGACGGTGAAAGGCCAGCGCTGCCGCGGGAGCTGAATCCCTCTGACCGCTGCTGGTGCTCCCGGCCCGGCCGCAGGGACACAACAGCCGCCGGAGCCCTGGAGCCGGCCTGGGGGACAGCCAGAGCTGTGCTAAACCGAGCCAGCTCAGTGCTAAACCGAGCCAGCTCAGTGCTAAACTGAGCCAGCCCAGTGCTAAACCGAGCCAGCCCAGTGCTAAACCGAGCCAGCCCAGTGCTAAACCGAGCCAGCCCGGGGCACAGCCAGAGCTGTGCTAAACCGAGCCAGCCCTGTGCTAAACCGAGCCAGCCCTGTGCTAAACCGAGCCAGCGCTGTGCTAAACCGAGCCAGCGCTGTGCTAAACCGAGCCAGCTCAGTGCTAAACCGAGCCAGCCCAGTGCTAAACCGAGCCAGCCCACCCAAGGGCTCTGGAGATGTGCCACGGCAATTCTGCTCATTACACACATCTGGACATCCACACGTCTGCTCCTGCACATCTGCTCTTATAAAAGTTAAATACAAAGTAAACGACAGCCAAGGTTTCTTCATTAGTGCGAATTAGGACCTGAGTACTCTCGCTGCCTCCGAAATACCACCTTCTTTTCACAACTTCACTAAGTGTGCTTTTGAAAATTCACTGCTTTTTATTTTAAATTAAAAGCTTACTTGAGTTTTACATGAACAACCCAAGGCTTTTCTTTAATCCTCGATTCATACACGTTCTTTACAGAGATGCCAATCTA
This sequence comes from Climacteris rufus, assembly GCA_013398175.1. Taxonomy (NCBI): domain Eukaryota; kingdom Metazoa; phylum Chordata; class Aves; order Passeriformes; family Climacteridae; genus Climacteris; species Climacteris rufus. The sequence goes on from VZRZ01001120.1 coordinate 48,420, forward strand.
TCACTAATATTTCATGTTCTAAAGGAGCTTTTGGGGAAAGGCAACACTGGTGGATACACATACACCAAAAAGTGTGGATGCCATAATCCATAATGAGACAGCACCTCGGACATCAGTGTCAGTTCAATAAACATTTTTGCCTTGTTTGACTTCTGTGTGTTTACCAAACTCAGCGTTTTTTTCGAACTGCATTACAATTTCAAACAGGTTTCAACATGCAGCCAAAGAGATGGGAAAATACTTTGCCTACATCACTTAATACAGAATTCCAATATTAGTTTTCCACTAAAGCCACATAATAGAGCAATTCTTATTTATTTGGGAAGCATGCAGCAGAATTAGGCAGAAAAAAACCCCACAAAGCTGATTTTATACCAAGATGAAAACAAATTTTAACGTCTTAATACAAAATTCCTGTAACTCTAAACAACCCTCATCAGGCAGATGGGCTCAATTATCCTGTGGGCTGTAAAAATTAAGCACTTCCAAGAAACAGTATTTTTACTCTTGCAGACAGAATTCTGTCATTGCCCCTAGTTATTAATTGAATGTTATGTCTAGTCTTCAATGGACTGCTGTAAATCTTTTAAAATTTCTACATTAAATGGTATTAAAGGCTGTTCTCTTTACCAGGCAGTAAGTAGGTTTCACTAACCTCTGCAAAAGCAAAAATTGAAGATATATTAAGGGAGGCTTCCAGCTATTTTGGCATTTAACTGGAACAGTCACTAGGATTTTAAGGCATTTGTTCAAGAGTAACACAAAGAAAGCAAAGTCATTACAGGATCTCATATTTTAGGATGCCTCAATGCTTAACGTATTCCATATCAAGTCAATACTTCCAATACATCATCAGGAGTTTTTATTATTCAACTAGTGCCAGTGCTGTTATGCTAATATTCAACAAAATCATCCCAACTTTACTCCAGACCAAATGGGTTCTGCTCAAATTTAGAATTCCATCACACAAAAACGGTCTCTAACAGCTGCCAACAATGGCTAAGAGAGTGAATCTGACTGGACAGATACCAACCACAAAGACCCAGGGACCTGCATTTGGGGCATACAAGGATTTATTAATCTGTATCAGCATGAGATTACAGTCCTGTAGGAACAGTTGCATTCTACTCACCAGTGGTATTTAGAGAAGTGGGACATCACAGAAACAGAATATATGGGAAACACAGTGGCACAAAGTGTTCTCATTTGCATTGATCCGAATCTGGCAGAACTCCATGAGTTCTAGCCTGTCCATTGAAATTTTTATAAAAAGCACTGAGCATACTTTAAACGTCACACAGGGGAAAAAACAAAACAAAACAAAACCTATGTCCTAGCTCTTTCAAAAGAAATAAACACAGAAAGTTCCAAGTCTTCTTTTTCAGGAATAGAATATTGGCTCTTGGGCACAAGGTTACGGCTATGGATAAAAACCTTCCTAAGTATGGTATGTACTAAAATTCTTTTCCCTTCATGTTAAGCATTTCAGTAACTTCTTCACCTTTATAAACAATGAACAGAAATTCAGGATCCAAGAAAAATATGAAAAATTATCCTAACTGTAAAACAGATAAGCAAGGAAAAGTCTCTCTTGCTTTCTGATGGACAGATGAGCACAGAGATAACGCCCACAAATAAGGACCTATTAGAACATGTAAAACACAGTACAGAGGTCTTTGTCTCTCATATACCTGCCTTTTGTAATTTTGAGTGGTTAAGACAAAAATCAGTATTTTTAGGTATTCTACTTTAGGACTTTTAATTAATGTTCAGCCTTTTCAATAAGTCATAAAACATCATGAAGTTGTTTATTATTATAATCACGTGGAATGATGGAAATGAAAACTTGAATGAGATGGGTCCATTGCATCGCAAAGCCCACATCTCCTGGTTTTGCAAAGGAATTCCAGCTATGCTGTCAAGAGGCCAACTTGCATCTGTAGCCAGATCAGCGCTGGCAAACAAAAAGCATTTTCTAGATTACTTCAACTAACAATGGCCAGGTGGGGCAGAACAATGTAACTCTTTGTGAATGAATACACACAAATACTATCAATCAGCTGAAGAAGTAGCTGGTGCAAGTGTAATACGATTCACCACGACCGAGGGCTTAGCCAAGAATAAAGAGACCTCAAAAAGGGGGGGAAAAAAAAAAAGAGGAGTCAAAAATCAGGCTTTTCCGACCGGAATCCTTTATTTTAGCGGAACACAGAGAGTAGCTCTAGTGCAGAAAATCCTGGTACTGCTCTAAGATGAAACCCCTGATCTTGGTGGAGTCGCACATTTCACACTCCACTTGCCCTAAGCAACCTCAAATCACAACTCTCGCTAGGAAAAAAAAAGAGATTATCAAACAAAACAGATAAAACCCACAAGCTCAGGATACCCCAAGCACAGACCCGGCGAGAGGAAATCGGGAGATTTAAACGTGATCTTGCAGGTGGCCTTTTATTACACACATCGAGGTATCGAGGAGAGAGTTTAAAACAGAAACAACGACAATTAAAAAAAACAGGGATAAAAATAAACAAACCAAACGCGCTGGCCGGCCTCCCCTAGCCCTGCCCTCCCAAGGGAGCCGGGGTTTGGTAATTTCCAGGGACGGTGCGTTCGTCCGCTTCCCAATTTTCCGGTACGCAGCGCTGCCGACGCCCAGCTGCCCGGGAAGGCGGAGGGCTGGCCCAGGGCTCTCCCAGGGGAGCAGCCGGCGGGAGACAGCGGCCCTGGCCCTGCCCCTGCCCCGGCA
>VZRZ01001123.1:12669-30013 GCA_013398175.1 Climacteris rufus
CGAGGGAAGGGGGACACGCCCCCGGCCCGCCCGGCCAATGGGGACACGGGGGCGTGGCCACGCAGCACCCATTGGGCCAATGGCAGTGCAGGGGCGGGGCCAGCGCGCAGCCGTCAGGTCGAGCCAGAGGCAGCCGCGACTTGGCGCGCCCCGGGCACCGGGAGCGGTGCAAATGCGTCCTGCGGCCAACGGCGGAAACCCCCTCTGCTCCGCTCAGGTGAGGCCCCACCCGCAGAGCGGGGCCAGCTCCGCGCCACCAACATCAGAAGGATGTGGAGCTGCTGGAGTGAGCCCAGAGGAAGGCACAGACATGCTCTGAAGGCTGGAGCCCCTCTGCCCTGGAGCCAGGCTGGGAAAGCTGGGGGTGTTCACCTGGAGAAGGAAAGGCTCCAGGGAGACCTTAGAGCCCCTTCCAGTAACTCAAGGGCCTCCGAGAGAGCTGGGACAAGGGATGGAGGGACAGGACAAGAGGGAATGGCTTCCCACTGCCAGAGGGCAGGGATAGATGGGATATTGGGAAGGAATTGTTCCCTATGAAGGTGCTCAAGCCCTGGCACAGGTTGCCCAGAGCAGCTGTGGCTGCCCCTGGATCCCTTGGACACTTGGAAGTGTCCAAGGCCAGGTTCAACAGGGTTTTGAGCAACCTGGGATACAGGAAGGAGTCCCTGCCTATGGCAGGGGGCAGAATGAGATAATCTGTAAGATCACTTCCAGCCCAAAACATTCTGGGATTCTCTGATTCTTTTATTGGGTTTGGTGTTTATCCAAAGGGACAGGAGAAAAATAAAGTGAAAAGAAGAAAAATAATAAAGAAAAAGAAACAAAAGGTGAAAAGAAGGGGGGAAAAACACACACAGAACCACAGACTGCCACAGACTGCGCTGATACCAATCTCCTGCTGCCTGACAGCCCGACATGGCAAAGTCCAGCAAACANGGACAGGACAAGAGGGAATGGCTTCCCACTGCCAGAGGGCAGGGATAGATGGGATATTGGGAAGGAATTGTTCCCTATGAAGGTGCTCAAGCCCTGGCACAGGTTGCCCAGAGCAGCTGTGGCTGCCCCTGGATCCCTTGGACACTTGGAAGTGTCCAAGGCCAGGTTCAACAGGGTTTTGAGCAACCTGGGATACAGGAAGGAGTCCCTGCCTATGGCAGGGGGCAGAATGAGATAATCTGTAAGATCACTTCCAGCCCAAAACATTCTGGGATTCTCTGATTCTTTTATTGGGTTTGGTGTTTATCCAAAGGGACAGGAGAAAAATAAAGTGAAAAGAAGAAAAATAATAAAGAAAAAGAAACAAAAGGTGAAAAGAAGGGGGGAAAAACACACACAGAACCACAGACTGCCACAGACTGCGCTGATACCAATCTCCTGCTGCCTGACAGCCCGACATGGCAAAGTCCAGCAAACAGGAGTTGCTGCACAAACAACTCCAGATTTGCCTGGCAACAGCCTCCTCTGGCTCCGGGCCGAGCTGCTGCCAGTGCAGGGAACACGTCAGTGCTCCTTTGGCACCGCAGCCCCGTTGGCACAGCCCATGGCCAGCACAGCCCACAGTCCCAGCCTCTGCAGGGAGAGAGGACACAGCCAGTTTCAAACGTCCCTGATCACTGCTCCTCGTCCTTGTCCCCTTCCCGGGGCTGTTTTTAGGGTGTTTTGCAAACATGGCTCTGCGCCGAGGCTGTGGGGCCTGGGCGGCTCTGGCCACCTCAAGGTTTCTGCTTCTGCATCGCCACTTGTGTCATTTCAGAGGCACAATTCGGGGGGTTCATTTCATCTGCTCTGAGGGCACATGGCCCCGGGCTGCCCTGGGCTCAGAGGTGCTGTTTCAGCCCCTGTCACCCCAGTCCAGCTCTGTCACCAGCTCCTTTGGCACTGTCCCACCCCGCAGAGCTGCCAGACACGGGGCATGAGCTGTGGTGCTGCTGGTCCCCACCCAGCCCTGGGGCTGCCCAGAGGAGCTGTGGCTGCCCCATTCCTGGAGTGTCCAAGGCCAGGCTGGATGGGGCTGGGAGCAGCCTGGGACAGGAGAAGGTGTCCCTGCCCATGGCAGGGGTGGCACTGGATGGGATTTAAGGTCCCTTCCAACCCAAACCAGTCTGGGATTCTATGAATCCCAGGACGAGAACCCTGCCCAGTGCACACCACCAGCCTCTGGCATGAGATGCTGAAGAAACTGGAGGAATAACACAGAGACTGTAAGAGTAACACCAGTGAGGAAGATTTCATAGAAACTCTTTCTTTCCTGCATATAAGTCTCAATTTGGGCATTTGTCACAACTAAGGATTCCCAGAAAATGGCTATTTTCCATGTGCAACTCCAGGCTTTGAAAAAGTAATATATAAAGTGTATTTTGAGCTGGAAAAGCTGCTGTGGTGTTTCCAACAGAGCCAGGGTTTGCTCTGTCCCTCCCTGGGAATAGACATCCAAGGCCACAGCAGCTCCTGGGCCCTGGGAGGATGCACGGCGTGCTGGAACACTGCTGCTCTTCTGGGATCCCACAACATGAGGAAAGCACAAAATGAGTCTTGTGGGTTCCTTCCAACTTGGGATATTCCATGACTCAATAAAAATGCTGAACTATGGCTCCCACAAGAATGGGGGCATTCCCAAATGGAAATCTCTGGGGAGGTTTTGCAGTGGAAAAGTAGCAGCTTTAAAAAAATCCCCACAATTTCGCCCCAGATTTATGGCCGAGGGAAAGACTTTAGAGACACACATGGGGTTCGTTCCCCTCGTTTCCATCTATATCTTAAAAGAAACAACTCCCTTATCCTCATCTTTTGTTTTTCCTACCAAGACCACATAGTTGGCCTGCTCTCCGTTCATGTGTTTGAGGAAGAAAATAAGGAATAAATCTCATCGGATACAGCCGGATGGGTCCGGGGAAGCTTGGTGTAACCAAGTAACCAGGATCCTAGCAACAGGCTTGATGGGAGGATTTAAAGATAGAAAGGAAAGTAGGAGCAAAGCAAACAATGGGAAAATACTGACTCCTTTCCGTAACTCCCAACCCCAGAGCAGGAGATAAATCAGCTCCAGGCAGGGTAAGGTGCTCTGGTTGTTTTAGTTTTCTCCCTTTTTAAAGCAAACAAAGTATCAGCCACAGATAAGGATTTTTTAAACCACTTTTACAGGTGTCATTTGTACAAATCAAAGCGTCCCTTGAAAATCTCATTATTACAAACATACAAAGAAACAATGTTGGTGTTACAAATCAGCTATGCGACGGCAGGAGCGATTAATCACAATTAAAAACCCAACTGAACAGTATTTACAGGGCCTTTCTCCCTCTTTTCATGTCTGTATGTTGAGGGAAGCAAAAAAAGCAAAGCCCACGGTTAAAAAAACTCCCACCAATGCACCTCATTTTCTAAAAGTATAAAACTGGGTGAGTTTTTCCTGCTGCCACACTCAGGCAAAGTGTAACAACTTCGGGTTTTGTTTGTTTTCACACCAAAAGTCTCTTAGAAAAACCAAACAGAAAAAAACACATGGCAGTGTCTGATGAAACGTGCTCCTTCTGTGCCAGAAGTCAACATCATCCCAAAAAAGTGCCTTTGAGTAAAATCAACTTTAGTAACAAATAAGAAACAAAAGGATGAAAAAAATAATCACAAGCTCTAGTTAAAAGCTTCATCAAAGCCCTGACAGAGCAGCCACCCTGCAGTAAAAGGATGAGTTCTCTTGCCTACCTGCAGCCCCTGCTTGGGCACCTCCAAGCCCTGAGATGTTTCTCCACGCCCTGCCCAGAGTTCGGGATGCGGAGCTCCTGCCAGCCCAGAGTTGTGTGGTGCTCCCCCTCCAAGTGCTTTTCATGCAGCACCATCACCCCCAGAAGAGGTGCCGGGGGGTTCCACCCCAGCTGCCCTGGCTGGAAGGGTCACTGATGGCCGTGCTGTTTTGGGGCAGCACATCCCTGGTACAGGAACTCCCATAGCCCTTTGATCCTGCTGTTTTGGAATCAGCAGTGAGAAAAATCCCTGGAGAGCCCCAAAAAAAACACTCCCTGGCTCAGGTCACTGCCTGAGTAAGTGCTTTCGTGAAGCCAACCTGGCCCCTGCAGGGGGAGGGAAGGGGCAGGAAAAGGGAGAGAAGAGGGAATATCCAAGCCTTGAGCTCTCCTTGTGTAAAGAAATGGAGTAAGAGACGCTTGATCACACCAAGCTGCAGAAATCACTGACGTCCCAAAGGTCACCATGTAACCAGGGCACTGGCGGGGGGGGAATTTTGGGTGGGTTGGGGGCTGTATCGTTCCACTCTGGCTCCCAACCCAAAAGCTCTCATCAGAAAAACAAGGAAACACAAAACCAGGCAGTTTGGTCTGCCAAGTTGACAGAGAAAAAAAAGAAAAAACAAAACAAAACACAAAAGTCTTCCAAGATAAATACATGGCCCCCATTTTGGAAGCATCTTCAATAAGCTGGATCAACCGCTGTCAGCAGTGGCACAACCTTCCAGGAACATCTGTTGGGCTGGTGAGTTCTTGGCTCCCTTTTGAAGAGGGAACAGTTCAAGGAAAAAAAAAATCCAGCTCCCACCACAGGCAGCTCCCATTTTATCTGCAGAACAACTGGCCACGGCAATTCCCTCACAGCAGCAGGCTGGGAACCAGCAAGGAGCCCTAATGCAGCAGGTTCCTGTTTGCTCATGGAAAGGGCTGGCAGTGGTAGCAACTGGTTAGGAAAACAGTACTTCAGGGGGAATTTAGGAAGGCTGGGACCGCTTGCGTGGACCGAAAGCGGACACGCTCGAGCATGCTGTCGGAAGGCAACACACATCAGGAATTCCCACGGAGTCCACAGCAGTGGCAGAGAGACAACACAGAGGTTTTGGCTTCCAGCGATCCAGCAGCTCTCTCAGACTCCTTGACTAATGCTGGGGAAAGCTCCCAGGCTGGGGGGTTGGCTTTAAGGGGAGGTTATTGTTCCCGACTTCTCAGGCTTTTTGCCTTTTGACAGGGCAGCTGCTTGCTTCAGGAGTTCTCTGTTCTTGGCCTGGAAACAGGGAAATGGGTGTTTAATGGCATGGATCAGCATTAGCTCTTGGGATCCCTGTGCCAGAGCTGCTGGCAGCCTATACACAGGCGGAAAAGAGGGCAGATGTTGAGCTCAGTTCGAGCCACCTAGAAAGAGCTCTCCCATCCCAGCCCCTTGGGAAAAGACAAAGACAAAATAATAAAACCCAAGAGCCTGTTCAAAAAATTAATCATATGAACAGTTAAAAGCACCTACAATAAACTGAGAAGATTTAAAGTTTGATTTTGGAATCAGTGAAGAAAGTTTCCAGAGACTCAACCAATACCATCACAAGTAAAACATTTGGACACCAGAGAGTTCAGGGCTGTCCCAGCCTGAGCTGAGTGCAGCCATGGAAAGCCCCAGAAGAGGGAGGTGGCTGGGGTACCCCTGCTCCTGGATCTGATGCTCCTTTTCCTTCAGAAACAGCACATCTAGCCCTCTCCACACCACACAGAGACATTTCAGCCTTCACCCAGGCAGAAGGAAGGGCATCGTGAAGGGACTCTCACAGGCACCAGGACTCTGACAGCAGCTGGAGCCTCCAAAACCTGCCTTCCACTGGGACACTTCCCCAGAGTGTGTGTGGATGGAGGAGGGGCTGTTTCCTCGGGGGCAATAGAAGCCTTTTGTCTCATCCCCTCCCACCTCTCACTGCTGGGGCTTTAGATCTTTATATACCCAGAGTAATTAAAGGGTGCAAAGTTCATTTGTGTCTGGTTTCTTAAGCCTTTGACCTGATCCCTTAGGTGGCTTAAGCTATTCATGCTGATAGTCTGCCGTGTTTCCACAGCCATGACAACAATCCTGCTCTCCCTGTTCCCATCAGCTCAGGGACTTCTTTATTTGGACTAGATACAGGGCTAAAAGAACTGCCAGTTGTTCCTTTGTTCTCTCTGGTTACCAGTCACACAAATCACAGGGAGGTGATTTAGAGGTGCAGGGAGCTGACAAAGGGTCTGCAGCCTGGAGAAACAGGTTCAAACCTGATTTTGGCAATAGGTAAAATGAGTTTGATGGTTCCTGTGTACTCCATAAGGGACATAACACAGCACTTTACAAGACAGTGTAAGCCTGAGTAGAGAGCACCAAGGAAGATGTAAATGGGGGTTGGCATGCAGTGCAGAGCTGAGGAGGAGCTTGCCTGGCAGCACACAGGCTGTAGGACAGGGCTGAGAAGCATTAGCAGAGCTCTGTGTGCAGGAGCTCACAGAGTGCTGTGATCAGGAGTGTCCTCAGTCCCTCCCGGACGCAGCACAGCTCTGCAAATAAAACCAGAAATGCTGTCACCTGTAACTGCTCCATGACCTCCTTGTGTGTCTTCTCCATTTGGTTCATCTTTGCCCTCATCTGCGATTCCTGGTACTGCAGGTCAGCTTTCAACTCCGTGATCTGGGCAGAAACCAGGAAGGATCGAGTGAGCTGCAAGAGGCAATGGCTGCCCTCACCCCAGACGGCCCCTGCCACAGAAAATGCCTCTGCAGAAGGTGTGTGACACTGGCTGAGGTCACAGGTGTGCTGGGGGTGCTGGGGGACTGCAACGAGACCAGAACTGTGTCACTGAGAGCACAGAGCAGCAGGAAGGGCCAGCACTGCATTTCTGCTAGCAGCAGCATGTTTATTCCCAGTCTTGCCCACACACAGAGGTCTCCAAGAGAGTGGTCAGGCAATGACCCTTTATGAAATGAGCTCTCCTGGGTGGGTCCAGAGAGCCTCTTTGGCTTTGGAAAGGAGGCAGCCTGGAAACACACATGTTCACTCCAAGATAAAAAGCCAGGCTGTGTCAGAGCGTGATCTATGAGAACATGTCAGCCTGCTGGGGAGGAAGCAAGCCAAGGACTGTACCTTCTTCTCCTTCTCCAAAATCATCTGATCCTTCTGGTGCAGCATCTTTTTTAAAGTAGCCACTTCCTCCTTCAGCTGAGCAATGATGACAAAGTGGTCAGTGCCAGGGGAGTCCAGGGCGAGGTCCGGAGAAAAACTGCAGCAAAGAACAGGGAGAGGCTCTCAACACAACCCTCCTCTTCACTGAGGCAGGGAAACTCCCACAGATGCACTTGAAGGAGAATGGGAATCATTTCATGATCGTTCAGGATCCTTTTTCATACCAAAGAGTTGAAGACAGCAATCAGAGAAGTAATTAAACTTTATGCATCCCTTTGGAAATCTCTTTGCTCACAGGCACTCCTTGGATGCACTGCAAAACTTCCCACTGAATGTAAACAAACCTTCTGGCAAGGAGGGGACAAAAAAGAGAAACAAATAACCTCCAAGTTCAACCATCAGAGCAAAGGGAAATAGCTAAATTGTCCTGAGCAGGGAAAAGGGATAAAAGAAATACTGGACCTTGTAATTTGATTCTGCCACGATAAAGCAATTTAGGGAGAAGCTTCATTATTTCAGAGTAGGAAACACTCTCCAGGAAGACAGAGAAACAGCTAAGCACATCACCTGTACACTGCCAGGTACTCTAAATCTAAGCAAGCATCTGCAGTTATCTGGGCATGAGTCACTGCTGCACTGGTAGATCACAAACCTCCCTACGAGACACCCGGTGACCCAGGCAGCCACACACAGTCCTGTGCTACAGAATATTCCGGATCATAAGACACAGCAAGCTGCAGCCACAGGCCCAGGGAGCCCACCCCATTTTCCCCTGCCTTCTGGTCCATCACTCAGGCTGATTTTTATCCTCTGGTGCCAAGAGAGCAATGCGCTCCCAGCCACACACACGCGAAACTGCTGTATAAAACCTGAACAGCAGTAAGACAACAAAGCTTCACTAGAAGATGACTTCAAGTCTGGCTGTTATCAGGTAAATAAAAATAAATAGTCAGGGTGACCTGAGGCCCGACTTTTTTTCTAAAAGCCTCCAGAGTAGGTCAACACTTAGCTCTAAAGCTGGGAGCTGCAGCAGAGCGGAGAAGACATGGGCTGAACCCAAAATTCTGCCTCTCTCGAAGATTTTTCTACCTCTGAGCTTCCAGTCCCCCACCTGTACCCTGAGGCAGAGAGTACTTGCTGCTCACCTCACACGGGGTCTCCCCTAGCACCTAGAAATGATCTATTTTCTAAATGAGAGCACCATATTCCGCTTTGACTGGACTCATCAGTAAGGGTGTGGCAGTAAAAAATGCTCTTTCCCCCACTGTGCTGGGGATCTACAGAGGGAAACTAAGCAGAGGCAGATACCCAGATCTAAGAGCCAGAGGATGGTCCTGAGGCACTGGGAGAGAAAGCCTGGCAAAGGAAAACTCAGAAGTGAGGGTCTGCAGGGGACAGCTCGCAGTGGAAGAGCCCGGCACGGCTACATGCTGACAGCAGAGCCCACACTAAGATGTGGCAGCTTTCTGGGGTCACTGGATCCAGCTCATACCCACACACTAGCACAGAACAACTCCATTTTAAAACTGTTCCCAAATAGTTTGCCCAAGTGGAGGCTGTACAAGATGATGGTGGGTGCTCTAGCACCTTCCTGTGTGCAAGCACGTTACTAACTAACAGCAGGTTTAATTTTCCACTCAGTGCAAATATGCTGGGGAGGAGAGAAAGAAATTAAAAAAACCCAAAAAAACAGCCTTCACAAAGGAAAAAAAGGCTTCCTCACTGATTCCCTCTGGCTAAAAACAATCCTTTGACACGCCATTCCTTTGCCCAGGCACGCTTCCCTCCTGCCGTGCCTTGGGGCAATGAAGTGTGCCAGGAGATGTTCACATTTCCCTGAGCAGCTCCAGCAGGAAGAATTCCCTGCCTGGAAGCTCCTGCTGCCCAGCACACTTCAAAGCTGGGAAGCTGAGAGCCAGCCCTGCCACCCAGTGGGGAGAAGGAAGGGACAGGAAGGTCACCAGCCTTGCACACAGCACCCGCCCTGGGGCTCCAAGGGTTCTGCACCCACCAGGGGGGAACAGAGGGCTTGGGATCCCTTCCAGGGATCCCTTCCTGGGCAGTATAAAATGCCAGGCAGGTATTTTCCTGACTGGTTGCAGCAAAATGCCCCCCTCAAATGTGTTAAAGTGCTAATTAAAGAAGCAGATATTTTTTACCTCTTCTTTTGTATTTTTTTAAAGACTGACAAGTTAGTAATGAAAGGTTCCTTGTCTTTAACCCCATGTTACAGAAGCAGCCTGAGACTCCAAAATTTGAAGGAAAACTGCCAAACACAAGTTACTCCTTTCCTTTAACAAACAGATCAAGAATTAAAACAAACAACCAAAAAAAAAAAAAAAGCCATTTTCTCTACAAATAAACTCAGGATCCAGCTCCTTGGGATAGGTCAGGGGGACATGTGCTATCCATGTTTGAACAGCCTAAAACGCACACTGCTAATTAAAGGGGAATGATGAGCTTTCAGTGCTTTCAGCAGAGACAGAGGACAAAAATGGAGCTGTTCCAAAGGCACCTGCCTCTCTCTATTGACTGGAACAGAAACCAAATTGACTGCCTTAAACTCCACACCTGTTAAATGGCAAAGCAAACGCCAAGCTTAAAGATGTTGCTATTCAAGTCAGGCTGGCATGAAGAGGCAGAGCAGGCACTGAACCAGCATCCACATTTCACCTTAGACAAAAACCACCTGCAGAGCTGCCACCAGCTCCAGGCCCCCAAGGCCAGAAGGACGTGGAGCTGCAGGAGAGAACCCAAAGGAGGCCACAGAGGTGCTCTGAGGGCTGGAGCCCCTCTGCACTCCCTGGCTGGGAGAGCTGAGGGTGTTCACCTGGAGAAGGCTCCAGGGAGATCTCAGAGCCCCTGCCAGTGCTTCAAGGGACTCCAGGAGAGCTGGAGAGGGACTTTGGACAAGGCATGGAGGGACAGGACACAGGGAATGACTTCCCTCTGCCAGAGGGCAGGGTCAGATGGGATACTGGGAACATATTCTTCCCTGTGAGGGTGGTGAAGCCCTGGCACAGGGTGCCCAGAGCAGCTGTGGCTGCCCCATCCCTGGAAGTGTCCAACACCAGGCTGGATGAGGTTTGGAGCAACCTGCAACAGTGGAAGGTGTCCCTGCCCATGGCAGGGAGTGGAACTGGATGGGCTTTAAGGTCCCTTCCAACCCAAACCATTCTGGGATTCCATGAAAAACATCCTCCCCTCAGGTGCAGTACAGCCCAAGTCACAGAGCTTTAAGCTATGCCAGGGCTTTCCTATGCAAATAAGAATCTTTTTACAAATGAACCTTGCTGCTGAGCATCCTGAGGCACCGCTGCCCTCTCCCAGCCAGCAGTGCTGTCACTGCCTGGTGTTACAAGCACAATTTAGCACCTTGTCTGCAGTGACAGGAGCAGGGACCGCAGTGTGCTCGTCTGCAGAGTCTGCAGTGTAAAAACACTTTGCCATAAGAAGATGGGGACACCAAGACTGCCCAAATCAGGACCAGCACAGCTCCAGGGGCTGGACATGAAGCCAGAGTACCGGGTAGCACAGGAGCAAGGGGCACTGGCAGGGCACAGCAGGATTAATAATGCAGCTCTGCTGCAAGATGTACTGAGAGTCACTGGGAGGGAAAACTACTCCCAGTGCAGCAGGGCCAGAGCTGTTTGCTCCTCCCAGAACTCATACAAAACAAACTGTTAAACACCACCCTTTAAATGACTGATGGAAATCACCCTGTCCACATATCACAGTCATTGGGAACAAGAGTCACTCTGAAATATGTAAACCAGAACACATAGAGGGAATTCAGTATGACACAGTAAAGGAATTTCTACCATATCTAAAAAGGAGCAATAATTTCAAATAAGCTGGACCCTAGCTGAAGGTTGTGCCAAAGTCAACTGAGCTCAAACATGCCCAAATTTTGCCCAGGTGAGGGCTGCACCAGAGCTTTGGCTGGAGCCAGGAGGCAGTGTACAGGAAGCTGGGGCTGATCTCAGCAGGGAGGAGTGCTGGTTGTGTCACCTCACTCCAGACTCTGCCGCTGCTGCAAACATCCTTGTGCTGCAGCAGACCTGAACTCCATGCTCAGGCTGTGCCCCAGACACCAAGCTGACTCCAGGAGGTACAATGTGATAGTTGTATATAAGGGGAGGGTTTTGGGGGTTCACCCTCATAAAAGAACTCTCAGCAACTCCAAACCCACACTTAAGGAATCCCCATTATTATTCCGCTCAAGACATGCGGCTATGTGTCTATTTAAGGCAGCTGCAGCTTGCCTTTTCTGCTGCACGTTGCTGAAGCTCTTCAGATGCTAAATTTACACTTAGCTTCTTACTGGAATTCATGAAAAAAGCCTGTGGCAGGGCCCACAGCCTTGCCAGGAGCCAGACTGACAGCATCTGACATGAGAGCAAAAGGAAGGCACTTGATTCCTTCAATACCTGCTCCTGTTTTCCAAACAAATGGCTGCACAACCCAGAACACAGGACATGTTGCTTTTTGGGTATTTTCAAGGCAGCATGGCTGTTACAATGAGTTGTGAGATCTCAGTCCAGGATTTAATGGGGAGATAAAAACACCGGGTGCTGTCCTACAGCCCAGAGCAGCCACTTCTCTAGAGGGAAAGCTACATCAGTACCAATGGGCTGCACCAGTTCTACCAGGGCCCTGTCTCCAGTCTCTCCTCTGGCTCCACCAGCACTGAAGGCAGATGAATTCTGATCACTCTGCACTCAGCCACGCCTCCTAAGTCACAATTAGTCCTTAGATTTTTCCAGCTTTTAACTGAAAATACTGTTCAGATTATAAAGGGTCTTGTAGACCACTCTGTGGGAGCCACTGCCCTATAAAATTATTAAAGTTCTATTTCATGGTTTGGGTTGGAGGGGACCTTAAAGCTCATCTTGTTCCAACCCCTGCCATGGGCAGGGACACCTCCCAGTAGACCAGGCTACTCAGAGCCCCATCCAACCTGGCCATGAACATTTCCAGGGATGGGGCATTTCCCATGGGAGCATTTCACAGTGACAAGGTGTCAATAGTATCTATAGAAGAGATGTGATCTGTGATCTCAGAGACATTCAAGGCAGGTAGTGATGAATCAATTACCAATGGCTTTAACAAACCCTTTGGCACTAACTATGCTCTGGCCCATGCTCCCAAATCCCTGCTGTTTAGAAAGGGACCCATTGAGAGGGAGAGTTCCCGTGTATGAGGCAGTTCCCAGGGAGGGAGGGGAGAAAACGACAGGTGATCTCACTTCAGGATGTCAGTGCCTTGAGCAACAGGACAATGGTGGGCCCCGAGAGTCTGTTGGGAAGCAGCCCACTGCGCCAACGTGGACGGGGCCCTCTGGATAAGGGGGCAAAGCATCTCGGGAGAGGAAGGAACGCTGAGAATCAGAGAGGAAAGGCAGCAATGAAAATATGCATGTACAAGACCATAAAAATACACATCCATCTCAATCTCCTGTTTCTGCTAGTGACTCCCATTCTGCTGCACAGGCAGCCAGCATCAACGTGATCCAGCACCAAGTGTGACAGCAGAATGGGATCAGATACTTTCCTAGAATCAGAGAATCATGGAATGGTTTGGGCTGGAATGAATCTTAAAGACCATCTTGTTCCATGTCCCTGCCATGGGAAGGGACACCTTGCACTACACCAGGTTGCTCCACGCCCCCTCCAACCTGGCCTTGAGCACCTCCAGGATGGGGAGCTCACAACCTTTCAAGCAAAGCTGTTTCATTGCTTGTCCCTCCCCCAAAGGTAGGAGGGGACATGGGAGGCGGGTCTGGATCCTCTCCTGTCCTCTAAGGCACTCCCTGCAGATCAGTCTGACAGACCTCAAAGTACAAAACCTACAGACCTCACCAGCCCCTCTCTCCCTGTCACTGCAGAAAGAGGATAAAGTTGGTCTGGCTGCAGTTTTCCTGACTGCTGGGGAGCTCAGCCAACCATCAGTTTCCATTTGAGCAGGTACAGGTACCCAGTATCCTTTTCCTCTTCAAACCTATGTCTAAAGTCCAGGTAGCACTGGCCTGCCAGGTTCTAGGGCAGCCCCTTATGGTCTCAAATCCCAAGGTTCCTGCTCTGACATAAGAGCTTCCTGCTATTCACACACAACTCCATCTTATATAAACTCAGCAAACAAAACCACCCACCCACAATTTCCCCATGTAACAGGCTCACCTGTCACCATTGGCAGATATGGCATCAAACTTGGCTTTCTTCTTTGGGATTTCATTCTGAATGGAAGAGGTGGATAAGGTTTTCTGGCTAGAAAAAGGAGGAAATTCTATGTCAGAACCTGAATGACTTTCAGTCTAAGACAGAGAGGCAGATAAATATTCCCACCCACTTTGATCCTATTAAAACAGTATTTCCCAGTGCAAAAACGATTAAAAATTCATTCCTTGAAGAGCAGCTGGAGACTAAAAATAAACAGAAAACAATGAGTCAAAGCAGCACATAGGTGAAGAGCTCCTGCTTAAAATCTGCATTTTAATCATTAAATTTTACAAATGCAACTTTGCTTTCATTGTGTACAAGTTCAGTAACCTGGATCATTAAGAAGCACTAGTCTGCACCAGCACAGTGGGGTTTGCAAACAAGCAAAATGTGACTTAGCTAGAACCTCCTGAACTCAGAGACTGCCCAAAGCCCTCTCCAAGATTACCTGTTATAGTGGCTGCCACTGCTGAGCCTACTGAACTGCTCCTTCTCCTGCAGGCTGGCTCGGGAAGAGCTGCTCAGGTGTTTGCACTGCTCTTTGGTCTTCTGCAGTACCCGTTTATAGGACAACGTGCACAACCAGCACAACAGCTTTCCATCCACCTGGAAGGGGAGACAGAAAGAAGTTTTAGTCTCTCTTCCTGCCCACAAAGCAAACACAGAAAAGACAAGAAGCACCTTCAAGCTTAAGATCACATATGAGCAAGCGGGGACTGAAAAAGGATCCTCTGAATGAACAGGCAGTCACTGGAGGCCAAAACAGCAAGGGTGTCTGCTCCAGGAGGCTCAGCAGGGCAGGGATTATCAGTGCAGCATCCCAAACAACAGATGTTTGCAGTTTGCCTCGGGAAAACACACCTCCTACAGAGCACATAGGGTGTTTCAGCAAAGGGTGTACAGAAGCCATGGAAGGGGTTTCCTGGTGGAGGTGTGACACTTCCAGCTCCTCAGGCTATAGCACAAAAATCATTTCCCGTCCCTCTCCCCAAGCAGCACCTCACACTTTACTCAGAGGCCTCTGCTCCTCTGCCAGCCCTTGGGCCAAATTCAAGAGATGTAGGTCTGACAGAGGAGCACAGGGACTCAAAGATTAAACAGCTCTAATCCAGAGCAAAGCTCAACTCCAGAAAAACACTTCATAACCAAGGGACACCCCCTTTTGGAATCATGGAGTGTTGGGGTTGGAAGGGACATCCAGTGCCACCCCTGTCATGGGCAGGGACACCTTCCTCTATCCCAGGCTGCTCCCAGCCTCATCCAACCTGGTCTTGGACACTTCCAGGGATGGGGCAGCCACAGATTCTCTGGGCACCCTGTGCCAGGGCCTCCCCACCCTCACAGGGAAGAATTTGATCCCAATATCCCATCTAACCCTGCCCTCTGGCAGTGGGAAGCCAAACCCCCTTGTCCTGTCAGAAATAGTGGAGAAGATGTAAAGGAGATGGACAGAGGATCACTGTCAGCCTTTTCAGCCTTCTTTTACACAAATACTGACCTTCTTCCTGTCATCCTTGCGGTCAAACGCACACTGCTGCTTGCACTGCTCACACGAGTGAGGAGGGCCATACTTCTTCTCTGAGTTGGTGCAACGCTGGCACTTGTTTCCAATAAATGCGGCTATGATGTTGCAGTACTGGCAGGGTTTTGGCTTTTAAAAATAAGAACAACTGATACAGCCTTCTAACTACATTAGTACACTGCTCCTTTCCCTTCTCCCCATGATTTCAAACTTTTATTTTCTTATTCTAAGCAGAGTATAATGCTGATCCAGGAGAAAAAACTCCACTTGGATCCCTGATCTCCAGCTAAGTGTATTTAGCCATGGCACTCAGACTATTTATCAAGTGCTGTGAAATCTTTAGAAAAATGTCTAACACCAAAATAGAACCAATCAAAATCTCTATTTCAGACTTCAGACAAGCAGGAAATAAAGATTTATCACTGCTTCCTGCAGCAATCTCAGTCTGTGTAAGCACACTCTTGTTTCTACTGGGTATTGAACAGATCATTTCCTGGTCTCAAGCGATGCAAAGCTGCTCTTTTCAGGCTAAAAGGAGAGAAAAAGTCAAAGCTTCATGCTTGAGTGACTCGTATTATTGATCAGTCGTGCTCTCACAGCAGAGCCAGTCCATAAACTGCTCTGGGATTTCAGCAGGATAAAGACAAGAGAGATGAAAGGAAGAGAGCCCCGCTCACTTACTGTGCCATAGAGCTTCACGTTCTGAGCACACTTCTTGCATATCGTGTTGGTTTTGCTGTTCAGAAGGAGAGATCATTCTATTAACACATTCCAACAGAAAGTGAAACCTTTGTGTTTAGGATGCCTGGTTTGGATCCCAGGACCCCTGGTTAGGGGCTCAGCCTCCCTTTGGTTATGTCTCTGGTGATGAGGCTGCATTCATCCTCACTAGTGCAAAGTACTTTTCCTATCCCCATCTGGCTGAGGATAAATGGCCAAAAAGTGGCATTACTAGGAGGTATCTTTTAATTAAGGCATCCCTAGATGGCACCAGTTTTTTGTCCATACAAACACAGGATTTGATTACTAACTGGCAGCACAAGTGATTCAGCACCAGGACAGGCTCCATTCTGGAGGTTAGGGCAGATGAGAACAGAGGTGTATTTGTCCAACAAACACAGGAAGGAACACCCCACACAATGGCCACACACAGCTCTGTGTTTACCAATCCTCCCTCTGACACCTACACAGCTTGTCAAAATGCAAAAACACAAAAAAGCCCAGCTAAAGCACACACAGTAGGAAATATACGTTGAATACCAGAAACTGGGTAAGAGGAAAACTCATGGGAAGAAGCACCCAGATCCCTCCCTGGAAGATGCATCTGAGCTCTGACTGAACATAAAACCTAAGCAAAAGGTGTAATCCAAGAGCACTGCAGAGACTCCAACTCGCCTGGCAGACCTTTGAAGGCGGTCAAAGGTCCCCCAAGTCTTCCACAGAAACAATTTACAGGTTAAGGCTCAGTCATTGAAGGTGTGGAAGCATTATGGTTCCCCAGGTGTGACTGTTCTGCAGGAAACATGGATCTCCCCAGTTCAGTAGGCATTTACCTTTCCTGTTGGAATTCAGTCCTGCAGTAAGTGCATTTAACAATGGGATGAGCAATCCGGCACTCCTGCAACAACAGAAGTGTTCCATGAGGTGCTGCTCCCCAAATCCCAGATCTCCTGCTGCCCTCCACTCCCACCTCACCCACACACACGCCAACACTTCTTCCCTGTACAGTCATGCTGAGAGCAGAGGGAGTGTGACGGGCATGTGTCACAGGTGAGCCAGCCATGAACCGACATCCGGCACCAGGACTCGTCTGTGCCCCACGTCCGCACAGCAGGGTCACAGGGTGAGAACACACAGTTCTGCCTCAGGTATTCATCAGCTTCCTGTACCTTTGGCCCTGCTCTCCCCTCATCCCAGCTTTCCCAGGTTTCCCTATGCTCACCTGCTTTGTCCCAGCCTCAGCGATCCCAGGCTACTCCAGTTCCTGCCCCTCCTTCCCTATTTCAACCCTGATCTTGTTCTTCCTCACCCACTCAGACTGTCCCCAAAAGCCCCCTCAGTCCTTCAAGACACCATCAGACCTCCCATAAATGTCCCCAGGCACTCCCAGGCCTTTGCTCACGAACAGCTCCCACCTCCCCTCCATTCCCCCCCAACAGCCCCATGACTCCCACACCAACACCCTTCCCAGCACACCCAAACTGCCTTCAGTGACCTCAGGTCCCCCTGACAAACAGCTCCCCTAAGCAGCCCTTTTGACACGTTCCCCTAACAGCTCCCAGGCTTTACCCTCGTGCTCCTGTCCCTCAAAACGTCCCAAAAGCTCCCAGGGCCTGATCCACACTCTCTCACTGCCCACCCACAGACACCGAATAGACACATCAAGGCCTCAGTCTCCATAAATCCTCCCAGGATCTCCCGACAAACAGCCCCCCAATTATCCTCAGTCCCTCTAAGAGGCCCCAGACCCCTTAAAAACACTCCCTTGCTTGCACTCCCTCACAAACAGTGCTCCAGGAGGCCCTTTATCCCTCGGACCTCTCCAAATCCCCTCACAGACCACCTCCCCTCAAATCTCCTCACGGATCACCCCCCATTTCCCTCACAGCTCCCCTCAGATTCCCCTCCCATCAGTCCCCTCCCAAACTGACCCGCACAAGCTCCCTCACGGACCTTCCCCCACAGTCCCCGCACAGCC